>JAJLRJ010000003.1:8944500-9374500 GCA_024195265.1 Dendrophyllia cribrosa
TGTTTAAGGCTTCAATTTAGACTGATACTGACAGTGATTTGCTCGACAGAATTTTTGCGTGCGGTATTATCTTCCTATTACTCATCGTAATTTCTAGTTATTCCCGTACTAAATGGGCATTTCTTGACCAAACAGTGGGATTTTGGAAAACTCATTTTAGTTTGAAACGCGTTTGTAATTAAACTTTTTTTATAGTTTACTCTTTTCTTCACCGATTTCATCGTACAATTCAATGACGTCAAAAACAAAACCTCAACGGCTGGGCAGAATTTAACACCATTAATAATCCAAGTCAACATTGTTTAGCTCCGAAAATCGGATTCGAACCGGTCCTATCCGCCGGCAAAATGGCAATCAAAAATGAGATTTTTGGCTCTGAAAATCGGACTTAAAAATATGCATAGTCTGCCACAATTGACATACGGTATACCGAAAGTTACCCTAATCAATAAAGAATTTTGGGTCCGAAAATCGGACTCAAAAATATTATTCGTCGGTCAAAATCAAAACATGATAGACAGAAAGTAATACATATTTAGAGGAAAAGTAAGAATTTTTGGGTCCGAAATTCGGACTCAAAATAAACCGGTAAAAAAAAAAAGAGAAGTGTAATATCCTGCGGAATTCATTTTCAGTACGCCAGAAATTGACCAAGGAGAGCGAGTTTAATTTTTAAGTGAATTTATTCCGACAGATACGGGTGATAGCTTGCTTTTTTAAAATGAACGACCGCAAAAACAGAAAATCTTGCCGTTTTTGGCGGAATTTTCCTTAATTGGAAAAGGACGAATTAGTTTGGAACGCCTTCTCGGTAAACTTAACCTAGGTAAAATCGTGTATACACGTAGAAAACAACTTCACCTACGTAAATTCAAACAGTTAAGCGTGCCTCAGCTATTCAAGTGCGGTTACACGGGGCACTTAACCGTGGTAAATGACCCTTTCACCACGGGAAACTGCATTTAGTGAGTGTGACCGACATTTTCCCGAGGTAAATTTCCCATGGTAAATATCCATAGATACATAAAAGAGATCACACTAAGCGTCCATGACATTTAACGTGGTAAATTGCAATGGCGTTTTGATGCCCAAGGTCCGTCACCGCGGTATGATCTGCCATGGGAAAAGCCATTTACCGTGGTGTGTGTAACCGCACTTAATAGGTAAAACTTATATCGTATAGTGTACAAACAGCATCATTTTCAGTCATAAAACGGCATTTACAAGTAAACAAAGCTAAAATTTGTCGCTTAACCACAAGGTTCTTTATTCTATTGTTCTTTATAGTGATTCACCGTGATTTTGAAATAGTCTTGAGTCTATTTGCTAGCTCTTGACAGTTGGCTTCGAAATGGCTTTCTCGCTGGAAACGGTTGTTTTTCTTTGATGCGATTCAAGAAAAATTCATTGCCGGACTTATGATTTCCACGTTCAATTTCACTTGAAAAACCGATGTCAACCGAATCGCCAATCGGTTTTTTAAGTGAAATTTAACGTTGAATTCCAGCGTCAGGCAATGAATTATTCTATAAAACCGCTAAAATTCGTTTATTAGACGCGAAATATGTGACAAAGAATAAAATCTCAAGCAGGGAACTCGGATATTTCTATATTCCCTGGTGACAATTTATCATTTTTCTTTCTTTATTAACTGATTAAATTATTTATAATATATAGTACGTTAAACTTTGAAAGGAAACAAAATTGGTAACTATGCGTATTGTTAAACTGTTAGACTTTATTGCAATAAATTAAATGCTGGAAAATTCTGAGTAGCAATTTAAAGAGAATATGATAGTTAAAAGTCCAGCTAACGCAGTTGATTTTTTCGGACGAAACAACTTTTACTAGTACCGGTAAAAAAACAAACATGAAATGCCACATTTCAATGGAATATGGCCGTTTTCCATTAGCTTCCATTAACCTCTTCCGCCACTTGCACATTAACCCATGTGTTATAAGAATCAGTGAGGTCCGCAGTATTCCACAGTAAGATAAACATTGAAAGACCGTTTATTCCATTGACCTTTTCAAGGGTGATTAAAAGACCATTATGATTTAAATCTAAACTTTAACAGCTGTCATTTATTTAACAACTTACACCTTCAAAGGAACGTCCATTGTTAACCTTTTCTGATACTTACACATCAACACATGTGCTCTGAAGAAGAGAAGCAATGAGCTCAGAATTTACCTCCACGGCTGTGTTAAACCAACCTGGGGTTTAAAGCGTCAATTTTGATTCCAAAATAATTGATCAATGGAAATTTTTCCAAAGTATTTTCGTCATTCAGTTTCGGCTATGATTTGCCCCCCAGTCACTTGTAACTTAACAAAATAGATCAAATCCTCGGTTAAGTTTTAATCCTGGGTTAGCGTTAATCGACTTTCGGATTACCGGGTACAGGACAATAAAGATTATTTATTTAATCACTTGGCGACCACAAACATGATGCATTGACTGTGATCAGTATATTACTTAACTTTAAGACTTGCTACAAGTGTAGGAGCATTAGCTTAGAGCGAAACGAAAAAGCTAACGATGTTGGCATTTTTCGACGGAAGGCGTTTACCATCAATGGTAACCCTTTTTTCGGGCCACTGGTAATATACAATTACCCACGCGTTAATTAACACTGAGGTCAGAATTCCACATATCAAGGATATATATTTTTTGAAATAGAACGACGTTCTTCACAATATCTCAGGTTAACAACAAGCAACACAGATCAGGAGACATCAAAGGTTAGTGAAAAAACTAAAGAGTCAGTCTCTCTTCGTATACGGTTTCTTTAATTCATTTAGTTTTAAGGAAGTTAATTTTTTGACTCTGAAAATTCGAGCAACAATTGACGCAATGAGATTAGTATTCTGCGCTAAAAAGTGTCAATTAATTTAATCTATAAATTCTTGAAAAATTGTTTTTAAAGTAACCAACTGTTTATGTACCATTTTAACGTTGTATTTTGTTTCAATCGGATGAATGTATTGAATGATTCAACATCGTAAATGTATTTAGCGTTATAGCATGTATTCTATAAACACTCTTGCATGGTTTGGAATCTTGTTCGCGTTTAATTTGATCTTTCTTACAATTTAAATGGGCGAGGGTCTGAAGCATTTGCTAAGTTTTATTTTATTGCTGGGAATAGGGCAGTTTGCCTCAATAAATAATTCCCATTACTTTCACTGTTCGTTTTCACTTGGAATAAACTACTTATGCTTGCGCTAGTGCTTGCGCTTGCGCTTGTGCTTGCCTCGCTTCCCGGGGGGGTACTCAACAAAGTTTTGTACGGGGATGCTCCGCCCCGAGGTCCAAACATATACTGTTTTTGACAGAAAAGGTACCCCTTTCATATGCCTTTGATTGAAAATGGTACCCCTTTCATATACCTTTTGTTGTAAATGGTACGCCTTTCATATAGCCTTTGCGTGCGTCTGTTTGATATATTTTGAAAGGTCCTTTTTATAATACTTAAATTGCAGTTTTCCCTACCTTTTTTATGCTTCAACTCGTGTTTTCGCTACCATTTCCTATTCTTCGTGAAATCCCTACCCTTTCACATACTTCAACTCGTGAAATCCCGACCCTTTCATATACCTCGAGCCTCAAAAAGGTACCCCCTTCGGGCGGAGCATCCCCGTATAGCCCATTATAGGGAGTACCCCCCCCCCCCCCCCCCCCCTCACCCCCCCGGGCCTCGCTTGTGAAAACCAGGCTTAAATCTCGATCATCTTCCAGATATAAACAAGTTCTTGAATGAAATCCTAAAACTAACTAAATCAGTTTATCAATAATATTTTCTTCGTTAAAATTAGACCGCGGGTCTGTTCAGTCGCTGTTGTTCTTATTCCGTATTTGTGGTAATTTTAATTATATTGGTTATATCAGAAGCATATAAGTACCCCAGGACAAAACAATCAAGGATTGGATGAAGTCATTATTTTGAATTGTCTTACCTAAACTCCATAAAAATCAACATTAAACAAAAAACGAGAAGGAAATTTCACACAAGGAATTTTTTATTTTTTAAAAATGCGTCAATGTTTATATCACGCCCATAAAAACTGCGGAAAAGTGCGTGCGGGCCAAAGAATTTCGCGTCAAAAATTCGCCATGCTGCTGCAGTGTTTCTATTGTTTATTTTTCATTAATTTTGTCGAGAAAACATTTATGCCTGGTTTTTAAATATTTTATCAATCGTTTCTTCTTCAAACAGAAACGTAGCACCAAAACAATCGTCCGGCCATAAACAAAGAAAGGGACACAAAGAAAAGCCAGGTTCCCCGCGACCACGAAAAACAGTTATTGAATGAATGAAGGAAGAAGAATAAACTAAAATTTGTATCTAAACACTTTGAAATTAAGTGTTGCGAGATGAAGATAAACAACAAAAATAACTTATCTCGATGGCAAACTTGCTGAAGAGAAACGGCGAACAAGACAATCGCGCGATCTCGTGCCAACTGGTCGCTGATGAGACAAATCTTAAGACCATTTCAGACCTTTACAAGCATATGGCTAATTTTTGAAACAAAAACAGTGTGGGCCCGCGTGTTTTCCCGTCTTTTTTTTTTTTGCATGTGAAATGATACATATGAAATAAATCATATATGAAATCAAATGAAGAATGATCCTCGCAGTTGTGAACGCAATTTAAGCAATTGCGAAAAGAAGCCTGAAAAAATTTCAGGACTTCAACGGGGTTCGAACCCGTGACCTCGCGATACCGGTGCGATGCTCTACCAACTGAGCTATGAAGCCACTGACGTTGGGAGCAGGTCAATTGTAAGTTCATATGTTCCCGTGAAAGGAGTGAGTGTGAAATGATATATATGAAATAAATCATATATGAAGTGCGGAAATGAAATCAAATGAAGAATGATCCTAGCAGTTGTGAACGCAAATTAAGCAATTGCGAAAAGAAGCCTGAAAAAAATTCAGGACTTCAACGGGGTTCGAACCCGTCAGTGACCTCACGATACCGGTGCGATGCTCTACCAACTGAGCTATGAAGCCACTGACGTTAGGAGTAGGTCAATTGTAGGTTTATATGTTCCCGTGAAAGGTATCAACCATTCACTTTAATCACCCAAAATATCTGCCAGCTCAAATCATTACCTAAATAACATATTGGACAAAATCTGAAGATAAAAAATATCCCAAAATCACGAAATTTAAATCCCCTAAAATCTTAAAAAAGAACTAACAATAAAATGTTCACCAGAAATGTCAAACTGAAGATCAGTGAGTCTGTCACGTTACTAGTAGTGTTTGAAGAGTGCAGGAAGATACCAACAATATACCCCCTCGTATGGACCGACAGGTCCATGTTGGGTGGATGGATTGTGATATAATTGATTGTGTCCCACATGCACATAGGATGATATTTTCATAAACAAAGCGTGGATACTGGTGCGCCCTGTTGACGGCCATTCATTGATTAACTGATACAAAGCTGATGTCTTTGAACTTTTTGTTATTACTTTTCTTAAAATGTTTTTGAGAACGCGCGTTGACAATTTGAAAAAAACTGTTTACTGGTGACAAACTGCTTATAGTTACGGTTTTGTGATGTTTTACTAGCATTAAAGAAAGGCGATAGCTATGAAAGGCAAAACACTTCTTTGTTATTATAAAACATTTACTAAGTTACATTTTATTTGGTGAATGACTTTTAAATTGACCGCTTAGTACGTCAGGTTGATTGCTGACACAGGTTCTGTGCCACAACCCAATCGATGTAAAGTCTGGTTTCCATATGATCGATCGCTACGATCGCCTGGATTGCTGAAAAAATGTTCAGCGATCGAAGCTATCACATGGAAATCGCTCTCCAGCGATCGTAGTGGTCGCAATCAAACATAAAATACAAAAAATGTGAAACTAAAAATCATTGGGACTCAGCCTCGATCGTAGTCCTTGAAAGAGAGCCTATAGAGGCTTGGGACCGAGCATCATCTTTAGGCGAATCTTCCTAATCAACTCCATGGGTAACGTCACAATCATTAGTAGTATACCCCCTCGAGGGGACCGACAGGTCCATTCATGGTTGCGTGAATAGATTGTAATATAATTGATGGACTTCCACGGTGTGTTTCACTCCACAAGGGTGATTTCTCCATACACAGCGCGTGAATAGTGGTGAGCCCTGTCATCGGCCGGTTACCTTACGGTAAGAAGTTGCTAAGTTTGTTCGTTTTGTTATACTTTAACGTATTAAGAAAACAAACAAGTTGCGTCATTGTTGTTTTAACGCGCGTAAACAACTTGACAAACTGCTTGGTTCAATCGAAGTTCTACGATTTCTCTTAGCATAGTTAATGAATGAAAGACCATGGTTATGAAACTCAAAACACTTCTTTGTTATGGTCAAACATTTTAATTGGCGATCACTCTTAGGGATGTTTAACTGACCGTTTAATGACAGGTTGACCGTTTAATACAGGTTCGAATGGGTTAAAAAGAAGTCAGAGAAAGAAAAATTTGACGTGAAGGAATTAGACCCGCCACAAGACGGATTTACAACAAAGCGTTCAATACCTCTCTGTGCTAAATGAAAAGAAAATTCAGAATTTGTAAGAATTTGTTTATTAACTGGCCATATTTGTTGCTCTTCTGCGTGAAAAAGTAGTCGTACTGATAAAGGTGAAGACTATAAAACTTGAGTAATTCGTTAAAAACCGAGGGAAGAGGTGACCGCAACCGGGTGGCGCTTTTACTTTCTATCTTGCTTTTCGTTACGGTCTTTGGCTTTCTAGTCCACAAGCCACAATATTTGACGGTATTCTGTTGAAACACTTTTTCGAGTGTTTGATATATCCTCTCAAACTGATCATCAAAAACTAGAAAATGAAGGAATAAAATCGGCAAAATGTATGCTAATTATTATCGGGTTTCCAAACCACCAGGCGCTTATGATTTTCTTAGTTCAACTCGATGAATTATTAACGAGTCGAAGAACCGCACCGGACGAGCAACTACCTGTCACCAAAAGAAACGTTTCTCTCCAGATATTCATATCCGTAGATGTAGTGTCAACAAGAAATATAGTCTGCGTGGACTGGCGCTAGAGAAAGGGCAGGGAAAAGGGGAGGGGAGGGCGGCGAGAGATCGGGAGCGCCTGACATACTTGTGCAAGGCAGTCATTTTCCAACATGTATCAATACGGCACTTTTGAACTTAACGGCATTTCATAACCAGTTCCTAGACTGAAAACTCGACTGTAAGAAAATTTAAAAAAGTGACTTAAACAAAAGGGAAAGCTTTTCTCCCGGCCTAACCAATCGATGATATCAATCGATAATTGTTCCTGATTGTTAGTTAATTGATGTCGATTGGCAACCCCGAAAGAAGCGTAACATTGCTTTTAATGTTTAGTCAAGCCTGCGACTTCGGTGTAGAAGGTGGTGATGCGTTTGTGGAGGGAAGAAAGAGGACAGTTGATGAGTTGATGTAATAAGAACAGATCGATGAAAACCGATGAAAAAAGGCGATGACAATCGATGGAAATCGATCATGTTGAAAAAGTCATAAAATCTTCCCTCGTCGATTGGTCATCGAGCTGCACTATCAATCGATAATTTGGCATTTATTGTTATCGATTGATATATCATCGACTATCGATTTCATCGATTGGTCAGGCCGGGTTTTCCATAAGGCATCTCGTTTCTTTCTTCTGCCAAGGTTTCAAGGTGACCGCCTGATATCGACGACAATGCAGTTCCTCGAGGTTTCTAAAACCTGTTGAGAATATCACCAGTATTCTGCCTCCAACTTTAGTTCGTGCCCCGTTAACACGCGTTTGTTTCTTGTTTCCAGTGAATGGAAATGAAGATAACCACTTTGAAGGCTTTTGCCTTTGTTGTTTTATGTGCTGGGACCTGGGCTCCAGTAAGAACCAGTGAGGTAGTCTTTCAAGGTACGTACCAACTGTCACGTTTGTGTTAAAAAATTTGGCACCATTGTAGCAGTTCATGGAAATAACGACACCCTCCCCGCCCTGAATGCAACGCATATTATTAGTTGTTTCAGTTCAGTTGTGCTCAGTTTTATGTTATTCAAACATGTACTCGCCCCGAACGAAAAGTCAATAGCCCTTTTTGCGGTCAACCTTTTTATTTGCATTTTAATATGAGTCAACATGATTGCGAGACAATTTCGGCAGAAACAACAAAATTACCCGTAATTGCCTCGCAACCACGTTGACTTTTATCGTAATGCAAATGAGAAAGGTTAACCGCGAAACGAAGCCCTTTTGAAAAAAACTACTTGCGATTCTAAGAGAATACCTTTTAAAATTTAGCAAGTTGCTTTGTAGCTGTTCATTGAACGAGAATGTAAACTAGATAGTTGTTCACTATCTTCCAGAGGCAAATGTATTTCGATACCGGTTAACTAAAATTCGAGCACTGGCCACATTTTACGAGGAATTGAACATTTCAAGGGACCATTCGACACGCCTCAACGCAGCCTCTGGAATTATAAGTTTCTACTGTAAATGAGTCATTAATTATTTAATAAATATCTATCAGTATGTCACGAGTATGGGACTACACTCGAACCTTTCCTTACGGACACATCTACTATGTCCCGACAAAATTCTGACTTATTTTCTTTTAAAAAAATACCCTCTATAATACGGACCCCCTCTAATACGGACAACGGACACTAAATCTTGGCCCCAGAGAGCAAATTCATATAAACTTAACCTCTTTATTACGGACACTCCGGTGATCAGGTGATGATAGTTTGTATATGTAATACAATTTCCTGTTCGTGGTGACTAACATATATCAAAAGGCGTTTTCAGAATTGTACTTTTTGTCCTTTTTAACATGCGGCATTGCGTTGTAGTTCGTTTCGTTTAGAAAACAGTGATTCCTAGTATACAGTATGTAGCTGAAATCTACAATGTAGTACACTACTGATATCTGTGTCTCAGTACTGTATATTAATCAATTTAGATGCAGTTTAAAAGACGAGTGTGGGCCTGTTTTTAGTTACTGAACACTCAAAACTGTCAGTAAAGTCTTCAACTGTGACGTCATCGTGGTGACCTCTAAAATACGGACACCTGTCTAATACGGACACTTCGCTTCGGTGTCCGTATTGAAGAGGTTCAACTGTACATCGCAATTTTCTTTCTTTGTTTTGTTGTAAATAGGAAACGACGACGTGAAATTTAAAGAATTCCTAAACAGAGTGTACACTAAAATCCAAGTCAACGTCCAAGAAAAGATCCAGGTTCAAAAGGAAGTGTTTGATGTCATAGCTAAGCTCATGGCAAGAGTGGCCAAGTACGATCCTTGCTACAACTTCAGAGTCTTGTTTAAGGGTTCTAGTTACGAGGGTCTGAAGATCGGCAATCCCGATGAATTCGATTACGGACTAGTGAACGATAACTGGGCCGGTAAAATCTCTCTTCTGGTGGATGGCAACACACCAGTTGGGTATGGCTACGCGGTGCAAACAGTTACGACCTGCCTCGATAAATTTAAAATAACCGTAAACAAACCCAGACGTCTTGACGCTGGTAAGGTGAGAGGGCATTTACGTGACCTGGTTGAGAAAGCGATGGTGGAGTTGGGGATGAAGGGAAAGATAATCTCGAAGCCCCCCTGGGAGGGAGGACCTGCAGTCACATTTGAAATACGGTGGACAAAGTTTCCTTCTATAAGCATCGATTTGGCAATAGGTTTAGAGCTTCCGCACTGGCCACCCCAAGCTCGACAACCACCGCCTGCAGCTTTCAAGAACGCAAGAGTTCAGCTCATACCCAAAGTGAAAAATGATCCGACTGCAAATCCCGCATTTTGGCTCATCTCCTTTGCTCAAGTCGAATCACAGGTTATGCAAACCATCGATGACGACGGTGGATGTCGAAGGAAGGTTCTTCAACTGGCTAAATACTTCATGGGAAAATCGAACGCAAGATGGTACCCATTGGCTACGTACCACCTCAAAACCATCCTGCTTCATATGAATCACGAATTGAAGTGGAAGACCGATTGGGCACCAGGAATGCTTGTGCCTCGCTTCAAAGAGTTAATCGATAGGCTGTTGAAACACGTTCGAAGTGCGTCTCTTCCGAGCTTTTTTATGCCGGGTTTGAACCTGTTTGATGGTAAGGAAGACCTTAAATCTTCCATATCAAGTGTGCTTGCTTTTTTGAAGACGTTGAAAGGAAACCCGGAATCTTTACTGTGAGGCTAGAGCCTTACCCCTTGGAAGAGTTAAATCTTAGTCTCAGTCAACGCTTGCAGTTGTATAAGAAAGAATGCAAATAAAAACCGAAAGATGGTTATGGAATAAATAGTCTATTTTGTTTCATTTAACCCTTGGGCGACGGAATTGGCCATTTTCGTTCGATTTGGAACGATACAGATTATGCCTTTCCGAGCCAATTAGCTTTCACTATATAAGCTATTAGTTGGAAATCAGCGAATCAAGGAAGGATAGATCTTTGCAAAGATACCTCATTTTGGAAATTTTGACCAATCCAGCCAGAATTACACACAAAAAAACCTACTAATATTTTGGAAAAAAATCCACTGCCAATTTCGCAATTCCCCTGTTACTTTTCCAGGAAACATTTCCCCCTTTCCCGAAAAGTTAGCCAGCCACAATTTCTTAGGAAACAAAGACGATGAAGTGGGCAAATTTTGGCTTATGCGCATGCACCAAAAACAAAAACGAGGCTTAATTACGTCCAATCAGTAGGAAAATACTGCTTCACTGTTGCAAATCTCATTTTGAGCTATTTCCATGCTAATTGGCCGAATACCGGTCCAGAAAGGATGAATTGGTATAAAATATGTTTTTTTGCGCTACTAGCCGACCGCCGCCAAAGGGTTAAAGAAGCCGAAATTCGTATCGCAGACTGAAAATTTTCGCGACATCAAGCTTTGGCGTTTTTCGCTATTTTTTGTTAAACCGCTAAAAATTGTTTATTAGACGCGAAATATCACCCCTTTAAAATAGAGAAATGAAGCTGTGGCGAACATTTAAATAAATATCTGTTTTGTAGAATGTATAATTGGAAACCTGAAAATGATAGTCCAGTCTTGTTCGCAATAACTCTTTTAGTGTACCAAAACTGTCATTAATCGTCCTTGACTACGGATGCCTGAAGGGCAATGAATTGCAAATTATTAGCTGATGTTGACAAGTTCTTCCCCTTGCGCCTTGAAATGATCGCTTAAAATGATCAAGACGTGTTCTATCTACATTGGATTTGCTTATTTCAGGGATTTGGCTGTCGCTCAAAACGTCAACTGCCTTAGCGTTTCAATTGGGGGCAGAAGTAAAACAGGACAAATTCAATACAGGATTTTGTTGACAAACATGCAATTTTCTGCTATATGCATCTGGAACTACCGAAACGTTTCGTGATATATTTATGCGAAAAGTTGCAAAAACGTCAAGAATCCGCACGTACAAGTTCACCGATCTTACCCGCCATTTTGTTTCGAGTCGCCATATTGGCTTTGCCGCTGACCATGCCCGCGCTTTGACGCCTCGCATATTTTTGGGATTGCCAGGGGGCGGGGAGGGAGGGGGTATGTGTGTCCGGCAAACGTCTAGATAAACTGACAACATCGCCCACAGTAAATTAAACATTTACAGCATGTTTCCTTCCCTGAATTATTACTCTATCATTCTTCGAAATTGCTATGTAAAATTCACACCATCTCCCCCCAGCTGGAACATCCATTTTTTTACCCAAATCAAATGCCCTTTTCCTTCTGGGAAACTGATTCTGAGTTACATCGCCTATAAATAAACAAAAGCAAGAAGCTGGGGCACTTGAACGTACAAATTCTAACCAATGAGTAACTACTATGCAAGATTCAGATGTTTTAGGACAACACATGAGTACAACAAAACTTACACGCTCTGAAAAAAAGACTGTAACACTTTCTGGTTCCGAAATAGGACTGTGAACACATCAAATGTTATTTTCTTAACAAAAGACAAAACGATTTCAAAGGATGGAAGAGATTGTAGCCTGATTTTAATTGCAAATGAATCACTCACCATCCCCACTGCTCTCCACGTGGGCATACTGGTCAGCGGCAAAACCAATATGGCGGCTCGTAACAAAATGGCGGATAAGATCGGTGAACTTGTACGTGCGGATTCTTGACGTTTTCGCAACTTTTCGCATAAATATATCCCGAAATTAACTAAGTAGTTGATTGCAAAGAAGGAGTTTCAGCTTCAACTGGGAATAACCTGTGCAATTTAGCCAGAAAATCGAACTCACCGATCGAAGAATTTCAGGTGAGTTGCGTGCCCCGTTAATTATTTATATTACTTTAATTTTTATTTTATTTCATTTTTTTTTTTTACCGAAAAATTAAGGGGTCCAGAAAGGGGTCCAGATAGGGGTCCAGAAAGGGGTCCAGAAGGGGGGTCCAGAAGGGGGTCCAGAAAGGGGGGTCCACATTTTGTCTACACCCAAAACAATACCTCTGCACGTGCGTTTTACATTTTGGTACATTTCTTTGCCGTTCCCTGCAAAACAACAACGTCAAATGATCAAATTATAGGTTTTTTGGAGAACGTGAACACACGACGGTTAATTTTCCTTTCTCCATTTGAACCGGAAAGCCATCCCTTTAAATTCAGCTCCTGGACAATCCAGTCACATTAGACAAACTAAACAAATTGGAGCAACTGCAAAGTAGTTTAAAATAGCGCGAATCCTTTTTTCAAGTGACGTTTTCCTTGGCGTAGCCGTCGTCGTTGCTTAAACTCCCTAGTGTCTATTCGTACGGCACCCGCACGGTGACTGCCATTTGCTATTCGTACGGGAGTCAGAATATTTTATTGAATTTCTATGAAATTGCTGATTCTTGCCAATCCAAAATATTATATTTACCCTGAGAAGAATTAAGCGACCCTAGTGAGCGCTCTTTATTTGAGCCAGATTAATTTGCGTAGTACCTGCATACTACGCGAACGACTCACTTGACGACACTTAGAATTTTTTCCTAACTAAACTCACGCAGATGTCACGCAACCTCTGCTTCTCAGATTTACTCGCAATGTAGTTATTTGGGACCAATATTATATTTCAGTTCTCAAGTGAAAAATGATATTTGTAAATTGTAAATCTTCTGATGTTCACAATGTCAACTGTTTCAGAATATATAAACCCTTAGCTCGACAAATCAGCTCACTGGAATTATAGATAAAATTATTATTGGTAATACAAAGGAATGTAAGCGAAGTAAATGTTCTAAAGGAAATTTATATTTAACCCTAAGCTGTGATCGACATCTAAGTTCTTCTTACAGTACATTTTCAATACACTTCAACAATTTCAGTTTTTTTTTTAATATTGGGGGATCAGCAAATGTGTACCAGTTGGAACTGTTGTATTCTAAAACATTTTTCTAAAGTAATTTTGTCACACTTTAAGCGTTATTTAGAAGTAAAGTACATCAGTACAAAATTAACATTGCAGGAAATGTTGTACATGTTCTTATAGTTTACTTTCTCTTATTTCTATTTCTTCCCAGGAACATTGCATTTTTGGCTGCCTAATAAGTGGGAAGAGTTATACATCTTAGTAGTACAGAAAAGAAACAGCTGGCCTATTGTTCTTAAAATGTCAACTTCAGCTTAAGTGGGAAAAGTGATGGTTTAAATACTTATTTAATTTTAGCAACAGAATATCTGCACACATGAGGGCTGTCATTAACACATGTAAAGCTTTCTGCATTCTAATGAAGTACTTATGCAGTTTTGAGACCTATTTTACCTGTTAGTTAAATCTCATAAGTTTTAAACTGCCATTTTTCTAGTTAAAATTGGTCTCCAACAAAAAAAGTGCAATTATTATCTGTGTACTTTTAATGTAAAAGATGGCTCAGAATAAATTTCAGTATTTGCAATAAATGTTTAAGGCTTCAATTTAGACTGATACTGACAGTGATTTGCTCGACAGAATTTTTGCGTGCGGTATTATCTTCCTATTACTCATCGTAATTTCTAGTTATTCCCTACTAAATGGGCATTTCTTGACCAAAAAGTGGGATTTTGGAAAACTCATTTTAGTTTGAAACGCGTTTGTAATTAAACTTTTTTTATAGTTTACTCTTTTCTTCACCGATTTCATCGTACAATTCAATGACGTCAAAAACAAAACCTCAACGGCTGGGCAGAATTTAACACCATTAATAATCCAAGTCAACATTGTTTAGCTCCAAAAATCGGATTCGAACTGGTCCTATCCGCCGGCAAAATGGCAATCAAAAATGAGATTTTTGGCTCTGAAAATCGGACTTAAAAATATGCATAGTCTGCCACAATTGACATACGGTATACCGAAAGTTACCCTAATCAATAAAGAATTTTGGGTCCGAAAATCGGACTCAAAAATATTATTCGTCGGTCAAAATCAAAACATGATAGACAGAAAGTAATACATATTTAGAGGAAAAGTAAGAATTTTTGGGTCCGAAATTCGGACTCAAAATAAACCGGTAAAAAAAAAAGAGAAGTGTAATATCCTGCGGAATTCATTTTCAGTACGCCAGAAATTGACCAAGGAGAGCGAGTTTAATTTTTAAGTGAATTTATTCCGACAGATACGGGTGATAGCTTGCTTTTTTAAAATGAACGACCGCAAAAACAGAAAATCTTGCCGTTTTTGGCGGAATTTTCCTTAATTGGAAAAGGACGAATTAGTTTGGAACGCCTTCTCGGTAAACTTAACCTAGGTAAAATCGTGTATACACGTAGAAAACAACTTCACCTACGTAAATTCAAACAGTTAAGCGTGCCTCAGTTATTCAAGTGCGGTTACACGGGGCACTTAACCGTGGTAAATGACCCTTTCACCACGGGAAACTGCATTTAGTGAGTGTGACCGACATTTTACCGAGGTAAATTTCCCATGGTAAATATCCATAGATACATAAAAGAGATCACACTAAGCGTCCATGACATTTAACGTGGTAAATTGCAATGGCGTTTTGATGCCCAAGGTCCGTCACCGCGGTATGATCTGCCATGGGAAAAGCCATTTACCGTGGTGCGTGTAACCGCACCTAATAGGTAAAACTTATATCGTATAGTGTACAAACAGCATCATTTTCAGTCATAAAACGGCATTTACAAGTAAACAAAGCTAAAATTTGTCGCTTAACCACAAGGTTCTTTATTCTATTGTTCTTTATAGTGATTCACCGTGATTTTGAAATAGCCTTGAGTCTATTTGCTAGCTCTTGACAGTTGGCTTCGAAATGGCTTTCTCGCTGGAAACGGTTGTTTTTCTTTGATGCGATTCAAGAAAAATTCATTGCCGGACTTGTGATTTCCACGTTCAATTTCACTTGAAAAACCGATGTCAACCGAATCGCCAATCGGTTTTTTAAGTGAAATTTAACGTTGAATTCCAGCGTCAGGCAATGAATTATTCTATAAAACCGCTAAAATTCGTTTATTAGACGCAAAATATGTGACAAAGAATAAAATCTCAAGCAGGGAACTCGGATATTTCTATATTCCCTGGTGACAATTTATCATTTTTCTTTCTTTATTAACTGATTAAATTATTTATAATATATAGTACGTTAAACTTTGAAAGGAAACAAAATTGGTAACTATGCGTATTGTTAAACTGTTAGACTTTATTGCAATAAATTAAATGCTGGAAAATTCTGAGTAGCAATTTAAAGAGAATATGATAGTTAAAAGTCCAGCTAACGCAGTTGATTTTTTCGGACGAAACAACTTTTACTAGTACCGGTAAAAAAACAAACATGAAATGCCACATTTCAATGGAATATGGCCGTTTTCCATTAGCTTCCATTAACCTCTTCCGCCACTTGCACATTAACCCATGTGTTATAAGAATCAGTGAGGTCCGCAGTATTCCACAGTAAGATAAACATTGAAAGACCGTTTATTCCATTGACCTTTTCAAGGGTGATTAAAAGACCATTATGATTTAAATCTAAACTTTAACAGCTGTCATTTATTTAACAACTTACACCTTCAAAGGAACGTCCATTGTTAACCTTTTCTGATACTTACACATCAACACATGTGCTCTGAAGAAGAGAAGCAATGAGCTCAGAATTTACCTCCACGGCTGTGTTAAACCAACCTGGGGTTTAAAGCGTCAATTTTGATTCCAAAATAATTGATCAATGGAAATTTTTCCAAAGTATTTTCGTCATTCAGTTTCGGCTATGATTTGCCCCCCAGTCACTTGTAACTTAACAAAATAGATCAAATCCTCGGTTAAGTTTTAATCCTGGGTTAGCGTTAATCGACTTTCGGATTACCGGGTACAGGACAATAAAGATTATTTATTTAATCACTTGGCGACCACAAACATGATGCATTGACTGTGATCAGTATATTACTTAACTTTAAGACTTGCTACAAGTGTAGGAGCATTAGCTTAGAGCGAAACGAAAAAGCTAACGATGTTGGCATTTTTCGACGGAAGGCGTTTACCATCAATGGTAACCCTTTTTTCGGGCCACTGGTAATATACAATTACCCACGCGTTAATTAACACTGAGGTCAGAATTCCACATATCAAGGATATATATTTTTTGAAATAGAACGACGTTCTTCACAATATCTCAGGTTAACAACAAGCAACACAGATCAGGAGACATCAAAGGTTAGTGAAAAAACTAAAGAGTCAGTCTCTCTTCGTATACGGTTTCTTTAATTCATTTAGTTTTAAGGAAGTTAATTTTTTGACTCTGAAAATTCGAGCAACAATTGACGCAATGAGATTAGTATTCTGCGCTAAAATGTGTCAATTAATTTAATCTATAAATTCTTGAAAAATTGTTTTTAAAGTAACCAACTGTTTATGTACCATTTTAACGTTGTATTTTGTTTCAATCGGATGAATGTATTGAATGATTCAACATCGTAAATGTATTTAGCGTTATAGCATGTATTCTATAAACACTCTTGCATGGTTTGGAATCTTGTTCGCGTTTAATTTGATCTTTCTTACAATTTAAATGGGCGAGGGTCTGAAGCATTTGCTAAGTTTTATTTTATTGCTGGGAATAGGGCAGTTTGCCTCAATAAATAATTCCCATTACTTTCACTGTTCGTTTTCACTTGAATAAACTACTTATGCTTGCGCTAGTGCTTGCGCTTGCGCTTGTGCTTGCCTCGCTTCCCGGGGGGGTACTCAACAAAGTTTTGTACGGGGATGCTCCGCCCCGAGGTCCAAACATATACTGTTTTTGACAGAAAAGGTACCCCTTTCATATGCCTTTGATTGAAAATGGTACCCCTTTCATATACCTTTTGTTGTAAATGGTACGCCTTTCATATAGCCTTTGCGTGCGTCTGTTTGATATATTTTGAAAGGTCCTTTTTATAATACTTAAATTGCAGTTTTCCCTACCTTTTTTATGCTTCAACTCGTGTTTTCGCTACCATTTCCTATTCTTCGTGAAATCCCTACCCTTTCACATACTTCAACTCGTGAAATCCCGACCCTTTCATATACCTCGAGCCTCAAAAAGGTACCCTCTTCGGGCGGAGCATCCCCGTATAGCCCATTATAGGGAGTACCCCCCCCCACCCCCTCTCACCCCCCCGGGCCTCGCTTGTGAAAACCAGGCTTAAATCTCGATCATCTTCCAGATATAAACAAGTTCTTGAATGAAATCCTAAAACTAACTAAATCAGTTTATCAATAATATTTTCTTCGTTAAAATTAGACCGCGGGTCTGTTCAGTCGCTGTTGTTCTTATTCCGTATTTGTGGTAATTTTAATTATATTGGTTATATCAGAAGCATATAAGTACCCCAGGACAAAACAATCAAGGATTGGATGAAGTCATTATTTTGAATTGTCTTACCTAAACTCCATAAAAATCAACATTAAACAAAAGACGAGAAGGAAATTTCACACAAGGAATTTTTTATTTTTTAAAAATGCGTCAATGTTTATATCACGCCCATAAAAACTGCGGAAAAGTGCGTGCGGGCCAAAGAATTTCGCGTCAAAAATTCGCCATGCTGCTGCAGTGTTTCTATTGTTTATTTTTCATTAATTTTGTCGAGAAAACATTTATGCCTGGTTTTTAAATATTTTATCAATCGTTTCTTCTTCAAACAGAAACGTAGCACCAAAACAATCGTCCGGCCATAAACAAAAGAAAGGGACACAAAGAAAAGCCAGGTTCCCCGCGACCACGAAAAACAGTTATTGAATGAATGAAGGAAGAAGAATAAACTAAAACTTGTATCTAAACACTTTGAAATTAAGTGTTGCGAGATGAAGATAAACAACAAAAATAACTTATCTCGATGGCAAACTTGCTGAAGAGAAGCGGCGAACAAGACAATCGCGCGATCTCGTGCCAACTGGTCGCTGATGAGACAAATCTTAAGACCATTTCAGACCTTTACAAGCATATGGCTAATTTTTGAAACAAAAACAGTGTGGGCCCGCGTGTTTTCCCGTCTTTTTTTTTTTGCATGTGAAATGATACATATGAAATAAATCATATATGAAATCAAATGAAGAATGATCCTCGCAGTTGTGAACGCAATTTAAGCAATTGCGAAAAGAAGCCTGAAAAAATTTCAGGACTTCAACGGGGCTCGAACCCGTGACCTCGCGATACCGGTGCGATGCTCTACCAACTGAGCTATGAAGCCACTGACGTTGGGAGCAGGTCAATTGTAGGTTCATATGTTCCCGTGAAAGGAGTGAGTGTGAAATGATATATATGAAATAAATCATATATGAAGTGCGGAAATGAAATCAAATGAAGAATGATCCTAGCAGTTGTGAACGCAAATTAAGCAATTGCGAAAAGAAGCCTGAAAAAAATTCAGAACTTCAACGGGGTTCGAACCCGTCAGTGACCTCACGATACCGGTGCGATGCTCTACCAACTGAGCTATGAAGCCACTGACGTTAGGAGTAGGTCAATTGTAGGTTTATATGTTCCCGTGAAAGGTATCAACCATTCACTTTAATCACCCAAAATATCTGCCAGCTCAAATCATTACCTAAATAACATATTGGACAAAATCTGAAGATAAAAAATATCCCAAAATCACGAAATTTAAATCCCCTAAAATCTTAAAAAAGAACTAACAATAAAATGTTCACCAGAAATGTCAAACTGAAGATCAGTGAGTCTGTCACGTTACTAGTAGTGTTTGAAGAGTGCAGGAAGATACCAACAATATACCCCCTCGTATGGACCGACAGGTCCATGTTGGGTGGATGGATTGTGATATAATTGATTGTGTCCCACATGCACATAGGATGATATTTTCATAAACAAAGCGTGGATACTGGTGCGCCCTGTTGACGGCCATTCATTGATTAACTGATACAAAGCTGATGTCTTTGAACTTTTTGTTGTTACTTTTCTTAAAATGTTTTTGAGAACGCGCGTTGACAATTTGAAAAAACTGTTTACTGGTGACAAACTGCTTATAGTTACGGTTTTGTGATGTTTTACTAGCATTAAAGAAAGGCGATAGCTATGAAAGGCAAAACACTTCTTTGTTATTATAAAACATTTACTAAGTTACATTTTATTTGGTGAATGACTTTTAAATTGACCGCTTAGTACGTCAGGTTGATTGCTGACACAGGTTCTGTGCCACAACCCAATCGATGTAAAGTCTGGTTTCCATATGATCGATCGCTACGATCGCCTGGATTGCTGAAAAAATGTTCAGCGATCGAAGCTATCACATGGAAATCGCTCTCCAGCGATCGTAGTGGTCGCAATCAAACATAAAATACAAAAAATGTGAAACTAAAAATCATTGGGACTCAGCCTCGATCGTAGTCCTTGAAAGAGAGCCTATAGAGGCTTGGGACCGAGCATCATCTTTAGGCGAATCTTCCTAATCAACTCCATGGGTAACGTCACAATCATTAGTAGTATACCCCCTCGAGGGGACCGACAGGTCCATTCATGGTTGCGTGAATAGATTGTAATATAATTGATGGACTTCCACGGTGTGTTTCACTCCACAAGGGTGATTTCTCCATACACAGCGCGTGAATAGTGGTGAGCCCTGTCATCGGCCGGTTACCTTACGGTAAGAAGTTGCTAAGTTTGTTCGTTTTGTTATACTTTAACGTATTAAGAAAACAAACAAGTTGCGTCATTGTTGTTTTAACGCGCGTAAACAACTTGACAAACTGCTTGGTTCAATCGAAGTTCTACGATTTCTCTTAGCATAGTTAATGAATGAAAGACCATGGTTATGAAACTCAAAACACTTCTTTGTTATGGTCAAACATTTTAATTGGCGATCACTCTTAGGGATGTTTAACTGACCGTTTAATGACAGGTTGACCGTTTAATACAGGTTCGAATGGGTTAAAAAGAAGTCAGAGAAAGAAAAATTTGACGTGAAGGAATTAGACCCGCCACAAGACGGATTTACAACAAAGCGTTCAATACCTCTCTGTGCTAAATGAAAAGAAAATTCAGAATTTGTAAGAATTTGTTTATTAACTGGCCATATTTGTTGCTCTTCTGCGTGAAAAAGTAGTCGTACTGATAAAGGTGAAGACTATAAAACTTGAGTAATTCGTTAAAAACCGAGGGAAGAGGTGACCGCAACCGGGTGGCGCTTTTACTTTCTATCTTGCTTTTCGTTACGGTCTTTGGCTTTCTAGTCCACAAGCCACAATATTTGACGGTATTCTGTTGAAACACTTTTTCGAGTGTTTGATATATCCTCTCAAACTGATCATCAAAAACTAGAAAATGAAGGAATAAAATCGGCAAAATGTATGCTAATTATTATCGGGTTTCCAAACCACCAGGCGCTTATGATTTTCTTAGTTCAACTCGATGAATTATTAACGAGTCGAAGAACCGCACCGGACGAGCAACTACCTGTCACCAAAAGAAACGTTTCTCTCCAGATATTCATATCCGTAGATGTAGTGTCAACAAGAAATATAGTCTGCGTGGACTGGCGCTAGAGAAAGGGCAGGGAAAAGGGGAGGGGAGGGCGGCGAGAGATCGGGAGCGCCTGACATACTTGTGCAAGGCAGTCATTTTCCAACATGTATCAATACGGCACTTTTGAACTTAACGGCATTTCATAACCAGTTCCTAGACTGAAAACTCGACTGTAAGAAAATTTAAAAAAGTGACTTAAACAAAAGGGAAAGCTTTTCTCCCGGCCTAACCAATCGATGATATCAATCGATAATTGTTCCTGATTGTTAGTTAATTGATGTCGATTGGCAACCCCGAAAGAAGCGTAACATTGCTTTTAATGTTTAGTCAAGCCTGCGACTTCGGTGTAGAAGGTGGTGATGCGTTTGTGGAGGGAAGAAAGAGGACAGTTGATGAGTTGATGTAATAAGAACAGATCGATGAAAACCGATGAAAAAAGGCGATGACAATCGATGGAAATCGATCATGTTGAAAAAGTCATAAAATCTTCCCTCGTCGATTGGTCATCGAGCTGCACTATCAATCGATAATTTGGCATTTATTGTTATCGATTGATATATCATCGACTATCGATTTCATCGATTGGTCAGGCCGGGTTTTCCATAAGGCATCTCGTTTCTTTCTTCTGCCAAGGTTTCAAGGTGACCGCCTGATATCGACGACAATGCAGTTCCTCGAGGTTTCTAAAACCTGTTGAGAATATCACCAGTATTCTGCCTCCAACTTTAGTTCGTGCCCCGTTAACACGCGTTTGTTTCTTGTTTCCAGTGAATGGAAATGAAGATAACCACTTTGAAGGCTTTTGCCTTTGTTGTTTTATGTGCTGGGACCTGGGCTCCAGTAAGAACCAGTGAGGTAGTCTTTCAAGGTACGTACCAACTGTCACGTTTGTGTTAAAAAATTTGGCACCATTGTAGCAGTTCATGGAAATAACGACACCCTCCCCGCCCTGAATGCAACGCATATTATTAGTTGTTTCAGTTCAGTTGTGCTCAGTTTTATGTTATTCAAACATGTACTCGCCCCGAACGAAAAGTCAATAGCCCTTTTTGCGGTCAACCTTTTTATTTGCATTTTAATATGAGTCAACATGATTGCGAGACAATTTCGGCAGAAACAACAAAATTACCCGTAATTGCCTCGCAACCACGTTGACTTTTATCGTAATGCAAATGAGAAAGGTTAACCGCGAAACGAAGCCCTTTTGAAAAAAACTACTTGCGATTCTAAGAGAATACCTTTTAAAATTTAGCAAGTTGCTTTGTAGCTGTTCATTGAACGAGAATGTAAACTAGATAGTTGTTCACTATCTTCCAGAGGCAAATGTATTTCGATACCGGTTAACTAAAATTCGAGCACTGGCCACATTTTACGAGGAATTGAACATTTCAAGGGACCATTCGACACGCCTCAACGCAGCCTCTGGAATTATAAGTTTCTACTGTAAATGAGTCATTAATTATTTAATAAATATCTATCAGTATGTCACGAGTATGGGACTACACTCGAACCTTTCCTTACGGACACATCTACTATGTCCCGACAAAATTCTGACTTATTTTCTTTTAAAAAAATACCCTCTATAATACGGACCCCCTCTAATACGGACAACGGACACTAAATCTTGGCCCCAGAGAGCAAATTCATATAAACTTAACCTCTTTATTACGGACACTCCGGTGATCAGGTGATGATAGTTTGTATATGTAATACAATTTCCTGTTCGTGGTGACTAACATATATCAAAAGGCGTTTTCAGAATTGTACTTTTTGTCCTTTTTAACATGCGGCATTGCGTTGTAGTTCGTTTCGTTTAGAAAACAGTGATTCCTAGTATACAGTATGTAGCTGAAATCTACAATGTAGTACACTACTGATATCTGTGTCTCAGTACTGTATATTAATCAATTTAGATGCAGTTTAAAAGACGAGTGTGGGCCTGTTTTTAGTTACTGAACACTCAAAACTGTCAGTAAAGTCTTCAACTGTGACGTCATCGTGGTGACCTCTAAAATACGGACACCTGTCTAATACGGACACTTCGCTTCGGTGTCCGTATTGAAGAGGTTCAACTGTACATCGCAATTTTCTTTCTTTGTTTTGTTGTAAATAGGAAACGACGACGTGAAATTTAAAGAATTCCTAAACAGAGTGTACACTAAAATCCAAGTCAACGTCCAAGAAAAGATCCAGGTTCAAAAGGAAGTGTTTGATGTCATAGCTAAGCTCATGGCAAGAGTGGCCAAGTACGATCCTTGCTACAACTTCAGAGTCTTGTTTAAGGGTTCTAGTTACGAGGGTCTGAAGATCGGCAATCCCGATGAATTCGATTACGGACTAGTGAACGATAACTGGGCCGGTAAAATCTCTCTTCTGGTGGATGGCAACACACCAGTTGGGTATGGCTACGCGGTGCAAACAGTTACGACCTGCCTCGATAAATTTAAAATAACCGTAAACAAACCCAGACGTCTTGACGCTGGTAAGGTGAGAGGGCATTTACGTGACCTGGTTGAGAAAGCGATGGTGGAGTTGGGGATGAAGGGAAAGATAATCTCGAAGCCCCCCTGGGAGGGAGGACCTGCAGTCACATTTGAAATACGGTGGACAAAGTTTCCTTCTATAAGCATCGATTTGGCAATAGGTTTAGAGCTTCCGCACTGGCCACCCCAAGCTCGACAACCACCGCCTGCAGCTTTCAAGAACGCAAGAGTTCAGCTCATACCCAAAGTGAAAAATGATCCGACTGCAAATCCCGCATTTTGGCTCATCTCCTTTGCTCAAGTCGAATCACAGGTTATGCAAACCATCGATGACGACGGTGGATGTCGAAGGAAGGTTCTTCAACTGGCTAAATACTTCATGGGAAAATCGAACGCAAGATGGTACCCATTGGCTACGTACCACCTCAAAACCATCCTGCTTCATATGAATCACGAATTGAAGTGGAAGACCGATTGGGCACCAGGAATGCTTGTGCCTCGCTTCAAAGAGTTAATCGATAGGCTGTTGAAACACGTTCGAAGTGCGTCTCTTCCGAGCTTTTTTATGCCGGGTTTGAACCTGTTTGATGGTAAGGAAGACCTTAAATCTTCCATATCAAGTGTGCTTGCGTTTTTGAAGACGTTGAAAGGAAACCCGGAATCTTTACTGTGAGGCTAGAGCCTTACCCCTTGGAAGAGTTAAATCTTAGTCTCAGTCAACGCTTGCAGTTGTATAAGAAAGAATGCAAATAAAAACCGAAAGATGGTTATGGAATAAATAGTCTATTTTGTTTCATTTAACCCTTGGGCGACGGAATTGGCCATTTTCGTTCGATTTGGAACGATACAGATTATGCCTTTCCGAGCCAATTAGCTTTCACTATATAAGCTATTAATTGGAAATCAGCGAATCAAGGAAGGATAGATCTTTGCAAAGATACCTCATTTTGGAAATTTTGACCAATCCAGCCAGAATTACACACAAAAAAACCTACTAATATTTTGGAAAAAAATCCACTGCCAATTTCGCAATTCCCCTGTTACTTTTCCAGGAAACATTTCCCCCTTTCCCGAAAAGTTAGGCAGCCACAATTTCTTAGGAAACAAAGACGATGAAGTGGGCAAATTTTGGCTTATGCGCATGCACCAAAAACAAAAACGAGGCTTAATTACGTCCAATCAGTAGGAAAATACTGCTTCACTGTTGCAAATCTCATTTTGAGCTATTTCCATGCTAATTGGCCGAATACCGGTCCAGAAAGGATGAATTGGTATAAAATATGTTTTTTTGCGCTACTAGCCGACCGCCGCCAAAGGGTTAAAGAAGCCGAAATTCGTATCGCAGACTGAAAATTTTCGCGACATCAAGCTTTGGCGTTTTTCGCTATTTTTTGTTAAACCGCTAAAAATTGTTTATTAGACGCGAAATATCACCCCTTTAAAATAGAGAAATGAAGCTGTGGCGAACATTTAAATAAATATCTGTTTTGTAGAATGTATAATTGGAAACCTGAAAATGATAGTCCAGTCTTGTTCGCAATAACTCTTTTAGTGTACCAAAACTGTCATTAATCGTCCTTGACTACGGATGCCTGAAGGGCAATGAATTGCAAATTATTAGCTGATGTTGACAAGTTCTTCCTCTTGCGCCTTGAAATGATCGCTTAAAATGATCAAGACGTGTTCTATCTACATTGGATTTGCTTATTTCAGGGATTTGGCTGTCGCTCAAAACGTCAACTGCCTTAGCGTTTCAATTGGGGGCAGAAGTAAAACAGGACAAATTCAATACAGGATTTTGTTGACAAACATGCAATTTTCTGCTATATGCATCTGGAACTACCGAAACGTTTCGAACCGCCCTCCCCCCCCCCCCCCCCCCCCCCCCTCCCCCGGAAGAAACGTGACCAAGTGTTTTTTTTTTTTCATTACACACAACACAATCTGGACACGTGGAGCCCATCCACGTGATAGTAGAGAGATTAAGCGGCTTCGCGTGTATTTCTCCAGCGAACGGCAGGGATACAACTTTTGCCTTCTGTCGTTTGCCGTTTCTACGTGAAAGTGAGTAGTTTTCCGTTTGTAATGAACAGATGAATTTTTTCTGGTGGATTTATTTAACGATTCGAGGAAAAGTAAAGGTAATCAACTGCAAGCTGGCGTTTACCGTAAAATGCGGTGCTTAATCTCTCTATGACGTGAAACTGGACCGACGAATTTCGTTTCATTTTTCAACAACAATTATTGTTGCGAATTTCTGTCTTTTATTTCATTCGGAAAAAAGAGCTCGAACCAGCTCACATGGAAAAAAATAATTACAGACTTGTAATTCCTTATCGATTTACTAAACTGCTATGTAACCAGAAAAAGAAAACAATCCCCCTAAAGTAGTGACCAGGTTGGTACCTGGGACGGGATTTTGACATATTCCGATGCCCCAGGGAAGGGAATTTGACAGAGCCGCCATTTTAGAAAATACCTAGAAGTCCATGGGAATCAGAAACGCTCCTCTTCGTTCTTCGCACGATGGATGAAAGAAAAGTAAGACAATTCGCTTGAATCTCTTTTTGTAAAAGGCCATCAGTTGTTTTTAATTCCTTCAGCTGGTTTTATAAAAAGTGTTTTGTGCTTCTGTTTGTGGAAATAAAACATGTTTTGCATATATTCATGTACATGTAAATTTCTTTCCTGATCTGCATGCATGCATGGAATGCCCAACCTTGTGGATACAGTGTGACTCTTGTCATAACTCAGTGGTATCACCAAGTCTGTGCTTTGTGCCCTGCAGCAGGGGTTGATGATTTGTTCTGGCACTGCATCTTATGTATTGCAGTTGATACCATGTGAGAGAGATATATTGTAATGAGGACCTTGTGAAAGACCAACCTGTAGGTATTTCATATGCTAAGATAGAACAAAAAATAAAAGTGTTGTTGCATTGTTTCTTCTGTAATACATACATGTAAGCTGTAACATGGCTACGTC
This sequence comes from Dendrophyllia cribrosa, assembly GCA_024195265.1. NCBI lineage: Eukaryota > Metazoa > Cnidaria > Anthozoa > Scleractinia > Dendrophylliidae > Dendrophyllia > Dendrophyllia cribrosa. Next base: position 8,970,924 of record JAJLRJ010000003.1, read on the forward strand.
TGATGCAAAAAAAAGTACCCCAGGGACGGGAATTTGACCCAAAAAGTGCTGCTCAAGGGAGGGGAAATTGACCTTCGGCTATGAAAAAATGTCAAATTCCCCTGGGGTCTTCGGTCTTCGTTATTGGGTCTTCGTTTACGACACATCCGCCGTCGGAGAAGATGTAAACAATGCACGTGTCTTGCGAGTTTCGCTGGCGCTAGTGAATGTTTCTCGGGCGAAAATAACCTCACTTTTTCATGTAATTTTCTTTTCTGTGTTTCGGATACAGAGGAATAAAAACTAGATATATTTTCGTGTGTCTTATTGCGAGATGTTTTATGGAATCGCTGCGTTATGCACTTATCAGCGGCCACTTATCTATCTAGCCATTCCGGGTGAGGGGGGGGGAGGGGGGAGGGGGGGGGGGGGGGGGGGGAGGGGGGGAGGGGGGAGGGGGGAGGGGGGAGGGGGTGACCCCGGGGACATACGCGGGCATGGCGCGGGATTTGTCAACTTTGTTCGCTAATTTTAAGCCCGGGATGGAGGGATTGGATTGCTTTTGCACTTTCGTAGCAGGATCCCCGGGGAAAGACTCGCGGGATTTGTAGCCCCGCCCCCATTTTGCAGATGAAGCTGGAAACGAGTGTCGTTCCCGTCTACGAAAGGACTGGGTATGTTGGTGAACACGTTCTGGCAAAATGGCGACAGAAAAGACGGTAATTAAGAAGATTAAGCGACTTTCTCATATTTCTCTTGTATTCTGTTCCTTTTAGCTGGCCATCCTTCGCTTACATAGCGACTATATTTTACAAACTGTAAATTCTGTGTTGTGAACAAACACAAGAGCAGGAGAACAGAGCTTTCATTATTGTCTTTCCATTGTTGTTTGCATGCAAAAAATACATGTATTGCCAAACTTTACTTGTTTCTGATTATATTTTGGCCAATTATATAAAACATTTCAAAATATATTCAAGGAATCCTAGTTCTTCATTACCAGGAAACAAGAATATTCTCTCCTTTCCCATTCCTGACTTACAAGGTAAGCTGAACCTCATCATGTGTAGAAAAGAAGTGGAATAGCTTTCTTTGCTTATTTTTAATAGAACTCTTTTGAAATATTGCAATTTTTGATTGACTTGGCAGAGCACATTTATTTGCCCCCAGGGGAGGGGCGTTAATAGCCTTTTGTTAAAGAATCTTGGTTTTGGGTAGGGGGGATTTGTAAACGTCGTTGTGCAAATGCCCGGGGGTTCCCCGGGGTCACCCCCCCCGGTATGAGGGTCTGAATGGGGGGGGGGGGGGGGGGTCCACATGTCGGTTAAAATTTCATTACTTTGTCGGTTGCCGGTTAAAATTTTCGACCTTTGTCGGTTGTCGGTAAATCTCAGTTAATAATTAAAAATGTAAGATCATGCAAGTTAATTATTCACATTTGTTATGTAATTTGTGCAGTTTTAAGTTTTTAAACTCTAGACGAAGTGTAAAACTTGTAATAATTCATTATTTGATTGCACTTAAACCTAGTTAACTCTGTTTTTTAGCAACGTGATCGTCTACCCCACTTTTATTTGCAAATCTAGTATACCGATAAAATCGCCAAAGCTTTTATTCTAGATGTGAATTTGTTTTCCTGTCGATTACAGGGCATCGAAGTAAATCAAGAGATAAATTTGACAAGAGTGAAATGCCCACTTTAGCCTTTGGGATACGTAATTTTGTTAGCTACGGAAGTCTTTTTTTTCCCAAGACGTCCACAAACACTTATTATTCAACGGCTTTCGTGGCTTTACTGTGGGATTTCTTTGGGTTTTTTGCAAAAATTTCGCTGCCATGCGTATCAATCTGCACCGTTTTATGGATCTTTTATGATTTTACAACTATTATTACCTCTTACCGTCACATGTCGAGACGCACAAATGCACGAACAGCCCTGCCGGATCGTGTAACACACGTTCTATTGACAAGCTCTGAATGTTCTTCAAAATCTGATTCCTCGTCATCCGAATCTGTCTCATACTCATCAATTTGTACTTCCCTGTGATCCTCAAACACCTCAGTAACATCCCCTTCGTCCACGCGTTGTGGCGTTGTGGCGTGATTAGCGCGCGCATAGCACAGTTTGATGTAAACAAAACTGTTCAAACAAACAAAAAGATATTTAAAACCCATCTCATCGTTAACTTTCAATGGAAAGAATTGTTTCATTGAATACAGTGTTGTTTTATCTACCAAACTTGACAAAGTAATTAACATTTTAGCCCTTACTTTGAAGATAATTTGAAGCTTTTCTTTTCTCTGACTCGTCCCCAGTCGTCTTTCAATTAACGAGAGAAGCGCGAGGTGTTAAAGAGCCCGTTCTAATCTTCCACGCCAAATACTAATAATGAGAGACGACTGGGGACGAGTCAGTTCTTTTCTAGGGAAGGAGTCCATTAAATTGCCGCAGAAAGTTTTCAACCAATCACAGGCTGAATTTTGAGACGTCAATACGACTTTATATTGACGTCTCAAAAGCAGGCAAAAGTTTAGGCAAAAGTATCTGAGAATCATGACACAACAGCAGAGCGTCTCGTCGGCTCGCTCACGAGCCGCTGTTCTAGAAATGAGCCCACCGCTGCTCTCCGAAAAGAAGGATCCCGGGGCTTTAAAGTAATTTGAAGACAGGAAATTCTATAACTAACGAAATTTGGAATTAATGTGGTAACGTCTGGTGAATTAGAGCCCACCAAAGGATCTGGACATTTCCTGCGCTAAAAATAAATTCAAAATGCTCTTCTTTCTAATAAAAACATCCCTTCACGTCGGACCATGTCGGTTGTCGGTTAGAATTTATTTGTCGCTAGTCGGTAGTCAGTAATATTTTTCGCCCTTTGTCGCTAGTCGTCGGTTAACCCCATTCACACCCTCCGGTATGGCCGCTGATAAGTGCATTATGCGTTACTAGAAAGGTTTCAAATAAATGTTATTTGCATGTGAATGAAAACTCATTTTCATATGAAAGGTTTCGCACCTAGCCTCGCTTTGAGAGAGAGGCTAAAGGAAACTCGGAAATGGTCTATTCGAAAAGTGGTTTTGACCCCGGATCCGGACCACGCAAAATAAACTGAAAGATTTGTGGCTTCAAAAGGGAAACTTTGTAACTACATCTGCATTCACTTCAAAAGTGTTGGAAAAAACAGACCAGCTATTGTAGTTACAAGATTTAGCTAAAACCAATAACAACCATCAGGAAACTCTGATATACGGCCTTTTTTTTCAACGGTAAGTACAAAGTAGGCATCGATTTGTATTTTTCAGTACTCTGGTACTCTAGTCTTTTGACACAGTGGACACGCTATTTTATAATTTGTGTGCGATCTCGCACGCTAAGTGACCTAAGTGTGCTGTGTCTCCTTGTTTTAGAAAGTTAACGCGCATCTTTGTTAGACTGCTCACACTATACCAATACTCCCTATCATCAAACCGTGAAATAACGTGCATGCAGATTCCCAAGAGATTTATTTTTCAATATGTATAATGCGTACAACGACGCCCAAGTATACGCTCCCACAGCGTCTTGTTAAGATTAAATTGCAGGTGGCGATTATTTTCGATCCACAGAAACTGCGTGATTATCAGATATTATCGAATATTCTCGCCTTCAAATTTTGTAAGGCCGTATTGCAATTAGCCACACACGGCAAAGTAGCTAGCTGATCAGCGAGAGATCAAAGCAAAAGAAACGTTGTGTAGTAGCTGCGGCAGGGGTAATTTGCCGAACGCAGAACGCAGAACGCAGAACGCAGAACGCAGAACGCAGAACGCAGAATGTCTGTCAGCGGTTAATCTTGTGAAACATGTGCTTCACCATGGCGGAGCGAATTGTCATTTCGAGCAGGCGTTAAGCCTTGTACTACCAATAAAACAACATTTAACCTGTAATTCTAGTATCCTCACATATATGATCAAATGTAAAAAAAAGGTAAAAAACAGTATATAGAGGAAACCAAACGCACGATTCGTGAACGCTTCACAGAACACAGACAAGGAACAAACAACCCACATCACGCCAACTCCACAGCAGCGGTCCATACACATTTCAACTTACCAGGCCACTCATCCCGCCTGAACTGCAGCCTACCATCAATGCTTCCCGTAAAAAAGCACGCGAGGCCTTTTTAATTCATAGAGGGAACACTTTATCACCAGAAGGCATTAGGAACGAACGCTGAACTCAGTTTTGTATCATACACTTTATATTATTTTTATCTTATGTTTACAAGTGCGCTGTCTACATGTCATGCATTAGCCATGTATTTTTCAAATTTTAGGAGCCGTTACAATGTTTTCTTTCAGTATAACCCTGGCCCTGAGGAATACTAGTTCTATTAGTCGAAATATTGGCCATTTAACAAATCTGCCCTTTGCCGTAGTGCCAGCCTTGCATTCAGCTTTATATTTCAGTGAATTAACACTCGCTGATGTATGCGATGTATTCACCTTCACCTCCCGATTTATCGCTAAACCGAACACAGAATGGCAAATGTTATTAACTAGATAGAGCAGACTCCACAAAAGACGAATGTAATGCGAAGTGTCCTAAAACAATTGGGTAGAAAAAATATAAAGCTGAATGCAAGGCTGCCACTACGGCAACTGGCAGATTTTTTATTAAGATGGCCAATATTTCGACTAATAGAACCCGGGCCCTCAGGGCCCGGGCTATACTGAACATTACCCGGAATGCCATTGTCTTTCGCGACATGTACTTACAGTGCCCAGTTTCTTGATGCGCAGCATAATTATTTGCATATACAGAACCAGTCGGTTGTATTTGCTTAACAGATTAAGGGGGGAGAAACTTAACTACAGTTTTGGAGTCGTTGCTAGGGACATTATTTCATGGTTAGCATTTCTCACGTGTCATAAACTGCTAATGTGGTGGGAACTATGAAACTGAACACAAGACATCACTAAATCGACATTGCACATGCGTAACTAGTGCCAGTCCCCAACCGCGCGTAAGAATGAAAAAGCGTAAAAACTCAAAGGAAACGAGATAAAAATCTGATTTTTTTGCCGAATCATAAGCAATTCAACTTTTTTAAAAATCTGTAGCATGGAATTACCGTTAGGCGAAAAAACAGGAAAGTTATTAAAGAAAATGTATCAAAATACACCTTTATGACGTCATAGCTTTTTCAATTACGTGAATTTTAACAAATCCATGCTACAGATTTTTTATTAGGATGTTCTTAAGCCGTTGACATTGGTTTTATTGGAAAAAAATGTAAGATGTTTGAGTTTTAAGGGTTTTTATGTTCTGGTCACGTGACTTACCAAATATGGCTGTGACTTACGAAATTTAATGGTACCATTAACAGAATGAACGTGACCAAACATCATAGCCGAGGAAGTAAAGAAACTCATTATATGACGTTTGGAACTCTTCCATAGCAACCACCTTGTAGTTAAGTTTCTCCCCCCTTAACTTGGGAATACTCTTGTCTCTAGGCAGGTTCAACTGCTGTCAATTACACGGTTTGATGCGTGATGTAAATCCCAAGGTGTGATAAAGTTAACAATCGCACTGTAATTAAAAGCGGGCCGCGCTCTTTTCAAAGCATTTTGTCAATAAATTCGTGTACGGCAAGATTTTCATTTTCACTCGTTTGATTCGCAATGGTCAGAGTACGATGCCAAAAACATTTTCCGCAGAACATGGTTTTCAGTTAAAAGCTTTGCCAAATAGCGAGCGCGATGCGCGGGTCACTCCCTTGTTCGTTACGCTTTTTTACTCGCGCTCTTTACAGAACTTTAATATGGCGGACGACTGAAGAGGCTCGAAGACCGAAATTTTTTATCAAACTATCGCGTTTTAACAGAGTTTAGATCGTTTTAAAGTTATTTTACGTGCGTCGGATGTCTATAAAAGACGTGATGTCCTGTTCTTCTCGCTCTTTACAGAGCGTTTTGTCAACACATTCGTGTGCGGCAAGATTTTCATTTTGACTCGTTAGATTCGCAAAACATTTTCCGCAGAACATGGTTTTCAGTTAAAAGCGTTGCCAAATAGCGAGCGTGAATCACGGGTCACTCGCTTGTACGCTGCGCTTTGTTTCTCGTGCTCTTTACAAAGCGTTTTGCAGTCCACATCTAGACGCGCTCTTTTACTCGATCGGTTAACGTAGTTCAGAACTAGAGTACATTAACTGAGGTTTTAAAAAATAATATAGGCCTTTCTATTTGCCGGACAATGAGAAATGTGAAATAAATGATGGCTTCTCTTTGAAATCCTAACTTGAACAAGCGAAAAGGAAGCGCCAGCCTCTCACGACTGAGGGAACATTGTTTGTGTTGAGATAATTATTCAAATTTGAATCCGTTTGCCGGTCTCGTGGGAGTTCGTAGGAAGACATTTTGCAGCACCATTTTTAGTTTACGGAACACCTTCTAGAAAATAGCGCTTTGATACTATTTCCTCGCATCGTATTAAATCCAAACTTCGCCAATCTTTTGTTTAGACACGAGGCTAACATTTCCAGGGTGAACCTTAGTTAGCAAGTCCTTTCTTGAAGAGAAAGACCATCCTGAATATCAATGCGATGTTTTTTTCATACTGAAATCAGCGAAAAAAAACGAATTTCAGAACGCGATTCGATAGTAGTTGTCCAAATCTCTAGGAAATAATAAGGGTCCTAAACAATTCCTTAACACCTCTTCTGAAAAAGCCAGGGTGAAGCTAACCGCCAAAGTACTTAGTTATTTGTTATGGAGTAAAACATACACCTTGTTTCGCCATTTTACCCCATTTTCATTGTAATTTGGCTCTTTTGTCGGACGGAAGCTTTACAAATTTAGCGCTCTGGACCGTAAGAAGGTCCCGGATATGTCGCTGTATTATCGGCGATGACACTTTGTGATGCCAGTCATGGACTAGCGTGCCACCCCCAGGACAGTTTGTGATGCCAGTCATGGAGTAGCGTGCACACCCAGGACACTTTGTGATGCCAGTCATGGAGTAGCGTGCCATCCCCCAGCACTCTTTGTGATGCCAGTCATGGAGTAGCATGCAACCCCCTAGGACACTTTGGGATGCCAGTCATGGAGTAGCGTGCCACCCCTCCCCCCCCCCCCCCCCCCCCCCCAGGACACTTCGTGATGCCAGTCATGGAGTAGCGTACACCCCCAGGACACTTTGTGATGCCAGTCATGGAGTAGCGTGTACCCGCCCAGGACACTTTGTGATGCCAGACATGGAGTGGCGTGCCACCCCCAGTACACTTTGTGATGCCAGTCATGGAGTAGCGTGCAACCCCCTAGGACACTTTGTGATGCCAGACATGGAGTGGCGTGCCACCCCCAGGACACTTTGTGATGCCAGTCATGGAGTAGCGAGGAATCGCCTGGAATGCCATTGTCTTTCGCGACATGTACTTACAGTGCCCAGTTTCTTGATGCGCAGCATAATTATTTGCATACACAGAACCAGTCAGTTGTATTTGCTCAACAGAATAAGCTTTGGGAATACTCTAGTCTCTTGGCAGATTCAACTGCTATTAATTACACGGTTTGATGCGTGATGTAAATCCCGAGGTGTGATAAAGTTAACAATCGTGCTGTAATTAAAGGCGGGCCGCGCTCTTTTCAAAGCATTTTGTCAATAAATTCGTGTACGGCAAGATTTTCATTTTCACTCGTTTGATTCGCAATGGTCAGAGTACGATGGCAAAAACATTTTCCGCAGAACATAGTTTTCAGTTAAAAGCGTAGCCAAATAGCGAGCGCGATGCGCGGGTCACTCGCTTGTTCGTTACGTTTCTTTACTCCCGCTCTTTAGAGAACTTTAATATGGCGGACGACTGAAGAGGCTCGAAGACCGAAATTTTTTATCAAACTACCGCGTTTTAACAGCGTTTAGATCGTTTTAAAGTTATTTTAAGTGCGTCGAATGTCTATAAAAGACGTGATGTCTTATTCTTCTCGCTCTTTACAGAGCGCTTCATCAACAAATTCCTGCGCGGCAAGATTTTCATTTTGACTCGTTAGATTCGCAATGGTTAGAGTACGATGCCAAAAACATTTTCCGCAGAACATGGTTTTCAGTTAAAAGCTTTGCCAAATAGCGAGCGCAATGCGCGGGTCACTCGCTTCTTCGTTACGCTTTTTTACTCGCGCTCTTTACAGAACTTTAATATGGCAGACGACTGAAGAGGCTCGAAGACCGAAATTTTTTATCAAACTATCGCGTTTTAACAGTGTTTAGATTGTTTTAAAGTTATTTTAAGTGCGTCGAATATCTATAAAAGACGTGATGTCCTGTTCTTCTCGCTCTTTACAGAGCGTTTTGTCAGCAAATTCGTGTGCGGCAAGATTTTCATTTTGACTCGTTGGATTCGCAATGGTCAGAGTACGATTGCAAAAACATTTTTTCGCAGAACATGGTTTTCAGTTAAAAGCGTTGCCAAATAGCGAGCGTGAATCACGAGTCATTTGCTTGTACGTTGCGCTGTTTCTCGTGCTCTTTACAAAGCGTTTTTCAGTCCAGATCTAGACACGCTCTTTTACTCGATCGGTTAACGTAGTTCAGACCTAGAGTATATTACCTGAGGTTTGAAAAAATAATATAGGCCTTTCTATTTGCCGGACAATGAGAAATGTGAAATAAATGATGGCTTCTCTTTGAAATCCTAACTTGGAACAAGCGAAAAGCAAGCGCCCGCCTCTCACGACCGAGGGAACATTATTTGTGTTGAGATAATTATTCAAATTTGAATCCGTTTGCCGGTCTCGTGGGAGTTCGTAGGAAGACATTTTGGAGGGCCATTTTTAGTTTACGGAACACCTTCTATAAAATAGCGCTTTGATACTATTTCCACGTATCGTATTAAATCCAAACTTCGCCAATCTTTTGTTTAGACACTAGGCTAACATTTCCAGGGTGAACCTTAGTTAGCAAGTCCTTTCTTGAAGAGAAAGACCATCCTGAATATCAATGCGGTGTTTTTTCCATACTGAAATCAGCGAAAAAACCGAATTTTAGAACGCGATTCGATAGAAGTTGTCCAAATCTCAGGGAAATAAAAAGGGTCTTAAATGATTCCTTAACACCTTTTCTGAAAAAGCCAGGGTGAACCTAACCGCCAAAGTACTTAGTTTTTTGTTATGGAGTAAAACATACACCTTGTTTCGCCATTTCCCCCCATTTTCTTTTTAATTTGGCTCTTTTGTCAGACGGAAGCTTTTCAAATTTAGCGCTCTGGACCGTAAGAAGGTCCGGGATACGTCGCTGTATTCTCGGCGATGACACTTAGTGATGCCAGTCATGGAGTAGCGTGCACCCCGCAGAACACTTTGTGATGCCGGTCATGGAGTAGCGTGCCACCCCGCCAGGACACTTTGTGATGGCAGCCATGGAGTAGCGTGCACCCCCCGAGGACACATTGTGATGCCAGTCATGGAGTAGCGTGCCACCCCCCAGGACACTTTGTGATGCCAGTCACGGAGTAGCGTGCCCACCCCCAGGACACTTTGTGATGCCAGTCATGGAGTAGCGTGCACCCCCAGGACACTTTGTGATGCCAGTCATGGAGTAGCGAGGCATCGCCCTGAATGCCATTGTCTTTGCGAAGTTAGCGAAATGTACTTACAGTGTCCAGTTTCTTGATGCGCAGCATAATTATTTATATAGCGTGCCACCCCCCAGGACACTTTGTGATGCCAGTCACGGAGTAGCGTGCCCACCCCCAGGACACTTTGTGATGCCAGTCATGGAGTAGAGTGCAACCCCATAGGACACTTTGTGATGGCAGTCATAGAGTAGAGTGCACCCGCCCAGGACAGTTTGTGATGCCAGTCATGGAGTAGCGTGCCACCCCCCAGGACACTTTGTGATACCAGTCATGGAGTAGCGTGCACGCCCAGGACACTTTGTGATGCCAGTCATGGAGTAGCGTGCACCCCCAGGACACTTTGTGATGCCAGTCATGGAGTAGCGAGGCATCGCCCTGAATGCCATTGTCTTTGCGAAGTTAGCGAAATGTACTTACAGTGTCCAGTTTCTTGATGCGCAGCATAATTATTTGCATATACAGAACCAGTCGGTTGTATTTGCTCAACAGAATAAGCTTTGGGAATACTCTAGGCTCTAGTCTCTTGGCAGATTCAACTGCTGTCAATTACACGGTTTGATGCGTGATGTAAATCCCAAGGTGCGATAAAGATAACAATCGTGCTGTAATTAAAGGCGGGCCGCGCTCTTTTCAAAGCATTTTGTCAACAAATTCGTGTGGAGCAAGATTTTCATTTTGACTCGTTAAATTCGCAATGGTCAGAGTACGATGGCTAAAACATTTTCCGCAGAACGTGGTTTTCAGTTAAAAGCTTTGCCAAATAGCGAGCGCGATGCGCGGGTCACTCGTTTGTTCGTTACCCTTTTTTACTCGCGCTCTTCAGTTACAGAACTTTAATATGGCGGACGACTGAAGAGGCTCAAAGACCGAAATTTTTTATCAAACTATCGCGTTTTAACAGTGTTTAGATTGTTTTAAAGTTATTTTAAGTGCGTCGAATGTCTATAAAAGATGTGATGTCCTATTTTTCTCGCTCTTTACAGAGCGTTTTGTCAACAAATTCGTGTGCGGCAAGATTTTCATTTTGACTCGTTAGATTCGCAATGGTCAGAGTACGTGGCAAAAACATTTTTCGCAGAACATGTTTTTCAGTTAAAAGCGTTGCCAAATAGCGAGCGTGAATCACGGGTCACTCGCTTGTACGTTGCGCTTTGTTTCTCGTGCTCTTTACAAAGCGTTTTGCAGTCCAGATCTAGACCACTCTTTTACTCGATCGGTTAACGTAGTTCAGACCTAGAGTATATTAACTGAGGTTTGAAAAAATAATATAGGTCTTTCTATTTGCCGGACAATGAGAAATGTGAAATAAATGATGGCTTCTCTTTGAAATCCTAACTTGAACAAGCGAAAAGCAAGCGCCCGCCTCTCACGACTGAGGGAACATTGTTTGTGTTGAGATAATTATTCAAATTTGAATCCGTTTGCCGGTCTCGTGGGAGTTCGTAGGAAGACATTTTGGAGCGCCATTTTTACTTTACGGAACACCTTCTAGAAAATAGCGCTTTGATACTATTTCCTCGCATCGTATTAAATCCAAACTTCGCCAATCTTTTGTTTAGACACTAGGCTAACATTTCCAGGGTGAACCTTAGTTAGCAAGTCCTTTCTTGACGAGAAAGATCATCCTGAATATCAATGCCGTGTTTTTTCCATACTGAAATCAGCGAAAAAACGAATTTCAGAACGCGATTCGATAGTAGTTGTCCAAATCTCAGGCAAATAAAAAGGGTCTTAAATGATTCCTTAACACCTCTTCTGAAAACGCCAGGGTGAACCTAACCGCCAAAGTACTTAGTTTTTTTGTTATGGAGTTGTATGGAGTTCGGCGTTCGTAGGAGCTGTGAAACTTACTGTGCTGGGAATAAAAGTTGACAAGTTACATATTTGCATGCCGCCGATCACGCCGAAAAGTCAACACTTTCATTCGCCGGAACAGCGGATTTTTTCCTCGCTCAGTAGCTTTTTCGAATATTTACTTTTTCCAGGGAAACTATCTCAGGAACTGTCATGTGTCATTGTCCGGCTATTTCGCTAAATGTTTTTGCGATACTGCCGCGACGGACAAGTGTTGTGTACAACACACAACACTGACAAGCAGATGAACGCGACAACTGTTGTCTGGTTTTTAGCCGTTACAGTAAAATCGCTCAGATTTCTACTTCATTTACAAAGAAAGACGAAAGGTAAACTAGCAATAAAAAAAACTACAGCGAGGTGGCGACGATTCTTTTGCAAGGAAACAGAGAAGCGTGGTTTCGTGACTAACCGTTTGTTTGGGTTTCTTGCGGTTTCGAGTCGCTTCTGATTGGTTGCTGCACAATGGGAAATGTCAAAATCAAATCAAAGTGTTCACGGTTTTTGGATTCGCACAGTAAAATCAAATTGTAAGGCCAACTTTTTTCCAATTCAATCAAAACAAAAGGAATGATTTTAATTATAGTTTATAAATCACACATAAAAGTTAACCAAAGACATATACATTGATGAGTGACTTACATATACATATACATTTGAATTTTTGATACATGTCAGCCAACTCTCTTTAGGCGGACACCCCAGCAAGACAGACACCCCTGTATAGGGCAAACACACAAGGCTGTACTAGGGCAGACACCCTGTCAGGCAGACATCAGTGGTTAGCTGGTGCTGGCCGAGTTTCACTTGTTTGTCTGTAAGACTAACTAAACTCTCTATAAACACTCTTAGGTGACAGCTAGAGCAGGTCCCGCGTGTGAAAACTAAAATAAGATTGGATAATCGGGGAGTTCCGCTTAGAGAGAGTTTACTGTGTTTCTCTACAAATACATCTACATGTACAAATACAGGATGATCCACAAATTCCTTTCCCACCATAGGAATCTTCACGAATGTACACTGACGGCGTATTGACCAGCAAGCTGATCGAAATCTTTTTCCTGAATTAAAAAAAATGCAAACACTGTAAGTAAACTGTGTTCAGGGGCTAAAAAGAAAATAGCCTGTGAAATAGCTTCTTTTTGGGCGGCCCCTTCCCTCTTCCCCAGTCCGCGCTTCGCTCGCCGATTTTAACCTAACCCAATTCCCCAAAAAGAAGCCTGTTCACAGGCTAAAAAGAAAACTGTGGTGGCACAATGGACCATTTAACTAAATTCATAGGTTGCATATGTCTTGTAGGATGCTACCATCAGGAATGTCAATATCACCATGTGTGAGATAAAGGAAAAAATGGTGAATGTGTAGCTTGGCCATAAAAGTTAGTCAAGTACTCAGAGTGCCATGTGGTAAGAAAAGTTGCACACCAGCCACAACAGGCCTACGTGCCTGGAGCTTAACTGTGGCATAAAGCAACTAGGAGTATGGCTACTCCCCCTGGATGGGATGCTAGTCCATCGCAGGGTTACCCCAGCATTTTGTGAAGGAGACAATGTGGAGTAAAGTTTATTTTCTAATGAAACAACACAAAGGCACAGACCAGGTTTGAACCACGGACCTTCAGGTTGAAAGTCCAAGGTGTCGACCACTGCACCACCACCACCACCTTGCCTCCACAATGTCATGCCATAAGCATGGGATTAAAAAGTAAAAATCCAAGCCCACAACAGTAACTACAGGGAATAAATAAATGAAAATTACCTTTGCTTGAAAGTCTTTTGTGAAAGGATGATTAGGGTGTCCGTCTTTTAGCTGTGAAATATATCGTGTTGTAACCTGAAAGAGAGAAATGCATGTACATGCATAGACATTAATATTGTTCCTTTCTGATTGCAATAATTATTTAGAACCCTATAAAGGCAGACAAGAACTTAGTTGTATGTATCACTACATATTTGATAAGGACTGAAGGTGATGATATTTAAACATCCCTGGTCCAACTGATGATGGACCAAGGCTGTGCTTTAACTCTCCACTAAGAGTTACATAAGGAGCCTAAAGGCTGATTTAGACGGCACAACTTTTGCCTACAACTATCGCATGCAACCTGCTCATGCCATGCATACGACACAAATCGTGTTGTCTAAAGGCTGGTTTTCACTAGCGACGGAGTCGGAGTTGTAATCGGAAGCTTATTTAGTAAAAATCAAACAACAGAGTCGTAAGCAGAGCTTCCGATTGCGCTTATGATTCCGTCACTTACGATCTAGTGAAAACTAGATTGTGGGAGTCGTAAGCAAGGAATGGGGATTGTGATTACTTAACTTGCTTCTACTTATGACTCCTACAATCTAGTTATCATTGGATCATAAGCGTCGGAGTCATAAGCGGAATCGGAAGAAAATGGAACCGTTGTGATTCTGTCGACTCTGACTCCGTCGAGCTTACCACTCCCATTTTCGATTTTCACTAGGTCGGAAGCGTTCTTATGACTCTGACTCCATCGCCAGTGAAAACCAGCCTTAAATCAGGCTACCGGTACAAATTGCTCACAACTGTTGTATGCAACACAGAAAAGTTGTAAGATTTTGAAATATGTTTTAAAACCCTACGACAATCATAGCCACATACAATGTTATATGATGCGAGTTGTATACAATTTTCACCTGATGCAAGCAGCATGCGCTACAAAACATCACATGCGACAAAGTTGTACCGTGTATATCAGCCTTAAAGGTGTCAGTTAAGCTATATATGTGCAAAAAACGCAGTTTTTCTTGTCACCCAAAGACAAAAGTAAGTCGCCTGTGGCATCTGGACACTGCTAGGGGCGCACAGCCCTGGGCCGGGTGGCATCCGAGCACTGCCAGGGGTACACAGCCCTGATGAATAAGGGCATATCCAAAGCATGTCTCTAAAACTGTACAAATGTTTCTGATCATTTTCCAAAGATCACCAAAGATGTCCACACCTTTAGGCTCATTTGACATTACATAAAGGAAAACATGGTAGCTAGTGTGAAGATATTAATATATAGTATATACTGAAACAGTGGATAGCATTGTTGGTGCGCTCTGATTGGCTACTGAAACTTGGAATAGCAAGTGCTATTCACCTCCCAGCAATTTGCGCGCAAAAATTGTAATCGTTGACAGGAATAAATGAGTTAAAAAGCATAATTTTCGTTATATTATCTCACTGTTTCAGTATATACTAAAACAACTATTCACCTCAGTGTAGGTCAGGGTAGTGGTGGATATTTAAATATTCACTCTTTACAGTGAAGATATTAAAAATTGATATATTCACATGCCTGGACCTCCACAATGTGCCTGGACCCCCACAACCCTTTCTTTCCTATTAACTGTATGGCAGAGAGCTGCATACCGTGTACATGTAATAATGAAATTAAAATGGACATGATATGAATATTTGTTGCAGGTAAAATCTGGTCTCAGGTTGAATCAGTATTCAATCCAGGTGAAATGTGTACCCAGTATATTGAATCTACGTAAGCTAACCCTAACCCCAGCACAAAGCTAACTCTAACACAAAGCTAACTGGGCTAGCTATAGCATGTAACTCTAATACAAAGCTAACCCTAGCTAGCTCTAACACAAAGCTAACCATCACACCACTGGCTACATGTATTGTGCTGCAGGTGACAGTTAGCTTTGTGCTAGGGTTAGGGTTAGCTTACCTAGATTGTAAACTGGGTTAACCTATATTGAATACTGATTCAACCTGAGACCGGATTTTACCTGCAACATAATACACAGGTAGAAATGGTTACCTCAGGAGCTTTCCCTAAATGCTGTGACAAAACCACCATGTTAATAAGAGTCTCAGGATTACTACTGTCCTACAGAGAAAATCAATGAGGAATGAGTCTACTAAAGAAATACAAACAAACAAATAAACTTGTTTACAGTATTGTGAACCTTACGGTAATTCCCTTACCATTGCCACTTTATCACATGTACATTTTGTACATGTTGCGATTGATTGATTATTATTATTTTTATTTTTTTGGGGAGGGGGGGGGGGGTTGAAAATTTTCAAACACATTTGTTCATTACCATAATTGAACACAAACAAAAATCAAAATCAAAATGGTTTGAACCAAGTTTTACAACTTTTGGACACACATTTTTTTTTTACAGTTTTTAGCAAACATGAAATGGCCTCCCACAGTTCAAGTGCTAGGTTTGATTTTCTGCAACTAATGCAGGTTCTTTTCTTCCTCCCTAATACAGCTGTAAGTGGCTGTTTATTGAGCCTATTCAAGAGCAGATAGCATCACAAAGTTTTTAAAAAGTTGCCAAAAACTTGTAGAAAACTCAGTGTATAAAGGCAATAACATTATTGTTTGAAGCAGGTACAGTGGAACCCCGATATAATGATGTGCCAAAGGACTGAGGCCGAAAAGTGTTTGTTATAAACAAAACCCCAATATAATGAATTTGTGGGGGTAAATTTTGTTTTTTGTGTTGCTATATAACAAATCACTTAATGACTGATCCCTTTGGGAAACAGTGAATTTTGTTTCTCAAGAATCACGAGATTTGAGGGAAACAAAATTCACCGATTCTCTCGGAACCAGTATTGCTACATGTACTTCCCCCAAGGTGGGTACCCTGAGGTATAATGTTTGCCCAAACCTATTAATTAGTGACTAATACAATACACCTGACTGAAGAGAGACAACATGGAGCAAGTTTCTTGTCTAATAAAACAACAGGAGAGCAGAAACCAGGGATCAAACCATCGGCTTTTTAAAAACTATGCCTCCACACATAGAAAACAGGCTGCACACTATTGGAGCTGAAAAGACTATAAATTTTGCTCACTTTGTCCAGAGCATCTTGAAGTAAACTCTCTGCATCTTCATACTTCCCCATGTGCATGTAGGCAACAGCCTGTCCATTAAGCAACATGACTGTTGGTGTATATTTATCAGAAAGCTCTTGGAAAATGTAGTATGCATCCTGATATTTTTCTCCACCCTACATGTATAAAGAAAAAACAAACAAAGAAGTCACACATGTAGCTACATGTACATGTATTTCACTCCCAGAGCCAATATGGAGACATGCAATGTAGTTCTAACTTTTGAGTCTGTTGACGAAATCCTATGCTTTGACCATTCGAATGAAACCTCTTCAGCAGTACTTTTGCATGGTACCATTTGTTTTTCAATATTTTACAAAATGAAATTTGGGAGTTTCGTAATTCTGATGTTTGGCACTCTTGGGGGTTAGCTATGTCAGATTGAAGCTTCAAACTGACCAACTTATACTGTATGTAGATGTTGGTTCATATTTTTCCCTGGTTTGAAAATTTTCAATCCAGTTTGATTTTGGTCTTCCTTTGTCTCAGTTTATGGTAGATTATGGTATCAGTCAGTCTCACACGATACTTTGTAATTTATAACAAAAAAAATAAAAACCCTACCACTGTGCACAAGATTACATAATATACTAGAAGTAATCACAGATTAAAGTGCATCTCCTTAGGTACCTCGTTGAGACATGGCATTCGCATTTCAGGCATGTTTCTGGTTCAAAGCACGCGCTAAGCATGCGGGATACTATTGTGACGTTTGACGACGCGCTAAGCATGCTGGATACTATTGTGACGTTTCAAGATGGCCCTGATTTGGTACCGACACTTTTCTCGATTCGTTCCACCTAGACGACGCGCTAAACATGCTGGATACTATTGTGACGTTTCAAGATGGCGCAGATTTGGTACCGACACTTTTCTTGATTTGTTCCGCCTAGCCCACAAGATTAGGAAGCGTCTCCTTCGTAGACGCAATTACATGATGTACAAGTACTATCTATAGCAATGGGATTGTTTGTTTTTACTTACCACAGCAAGATTGAACCAAGCGAGGGAAAGTTGTGTCAGCGTAGCATCATCATCTTGCTCCTACAATCACATGAACAAATACACAAATAAATTAATGACCTAATCGTATCAATAACAAAATTCTTGATTATGATTGGTCATCTGCATGTCTACATGTATTTCTTTTGTAGCTGGTGCATGGTCGCATGGGTGTCTTATTGCAGCTAGTCAATTACAACCTTTTGTAATTGGATAGCTGTATATAATTGAAAACCTACATGTACATTGCAAGAGCATTAATCAGGTGCACTAAATGGGTTGTTTTTTGTCATTTCCCTTCTGGTTTCAAACCAAAATAATTCCTTGATGTTTGAAGTACAGTGTACATGTACATACACTGTAGACTTGTTAACCTTGAATTTTGTTATTGACACAATTAATTAGTAATTGAACTTTGTGTCATAAAATTCAGAGGTAATTGTGCTTGTAACTTCAAATCAACCTCGCACTACGCACTTCACCGATTACTCCCTGGATTGAACACCACTCAATCCAGTTAATATTAAAACTATTTTGCAAAATTTTAAAACCACTCCCTGCAAATTCATAAAACTGTGAAACCATACCTGCATTCTTTTTAATTCTTTCCTAAAAAAGGAGATAAAAAATAGACACAAATTAGCTCTATAATCTTGAACATTTTAACCACAATTCAAAGTCAGATAAATTATTTGGTCTGAGTTTTAACTTACTTGGCTAGATCCATTCGGTCCATGCTGATATAGATTTGAACTGACAAAGCCGAGCTAGAATAAAAGAGATCAATAATACTTGTATTATCACAATAATAGTATGACACTATCAAACTTTTGTGGGTTATCAACAAGAAGAAATTCTTTCTAATTGCAGCAAACTTAACATCAATAAAATAAACAGAATTAATGTGTTAAATAAATATTATAACTATTAATATTGAATTAAATTAATATCATGTTGTACATGTACATGTGCAAGCATTTAATGTTCCTTTCCTCATTTTCTGAAAGCACACAGTTAATTCACACACTCAGGGATTTTTAATTCTTTACATTTTCTTAGATTTTAGGCTGGGTTTCCATGAGCAACACAAGCACAATAATATAACTCTTAATGAGGTATTTCACTACAAAAACAGGCTCAACAAAGAGACAAGCAGAACACGATGCAAGCACCAGCAAAATAATCTTCATTTTTATATTATTTTACATTGTTCTTGTGCTACTGGTGTGTGCTCTTGCCTGTACATGTACTTGTATCACTTGTCAAAGTTTTCCAATTGTAACTGCACACACAAACAAATGTAGCTTACCACTCCAGAGACTCTGACTGATGAAGACATCTTAAAGCAGACTCATAATTCTGTTTTTAAAAGGAAAAGAAAAAGATTTAAAAATAAAGCTATACATGTAAACTATGTGCTTCGGAACTAAATGAAAGTACTATTTTTTACTGTACAAGAGGTAGCAAGCTTATGTAAACTTTTGATAATTAAAAATAAAATAATTATATTGAATTGCTGCTCATAATGTGGAACTTACAGTACAATGTACTGGGTTTGAAAATGCCTCTTTTGAAGGCTTAGTTTACTTGAGACGGATTCACTCAACAGACAAAATTTGACCAAAAAGGTTTACCAGTAATAATAAATTGTTAAGGCTAAATTTTGAGTAACATGGTCTGATTTTTAAAACTATTGGCGTCTTTCCACATGTCTTGTATGTATCTCAAGGAATAAAGTTGACAATGTTTTAACATTTCTGACAACTCATTTTCTACATGTCACTATGCATGGCCGCAGAAGTTTGAAAAAAACATCAAACGTGTGCTAGAAGATTTTCATTGGAAATATGCCCTTAAAATAAATGCATTTTCACCACTGTTTTTTAAACTGATGCACTCAACTCGTTCCAATTATCATTACATGTACCACAGTATGTTATGGGTGTATCAGACACTGCATTTCTTCAAACAAATGTCCATACAAACTCAGTTTCTTTCAGCAGGAGTTTCATCAAAAAACAATTACTAAAAGGCTCGTCAGGCACTTGAACCTACGTGTATCACCTTCTGTGCACTGGTTAGATGCTCTAACACTGAGCTATGAGAGGCTCATGGTGTCTCAACAAAATCACATTGCGTGACATGATGAACTCGATCGGGTAAAACCGAAAAAATAAAATGTTTCCAATCTGAGCAAGTTCCTTTATGAAAAATCGGTACATTGTAGTGTAAATAATTTCCAGTAAAGGTGCACAGAATTTCTTCGAAAGTTTGCCACAAAAACACAACCCCGAGATGTATGCAAATTTGCGTGCTAAATGTAATTTGATAGCATGTTTGTTTTGCATTTTCCTGAATTAAAACGTCTTTCACTTGATTGAAAAATTTTTAAATCAAATCCAGTATTCTGATCAGAACTTAATAATTTTCTCCTATCAATCCGAAGTTCCAGCGCTTTAATAGTTTGTCGATTCGCAAACTTGCTCAGTTCTTTGCGAATATAATTCAGACAGAGTGACATTCATTTCGGCGAGACGGTGCATTTCTTTGGTGTTTCTTCTTCGGTAACCGACATGTTAAACTGAAAGAGGAAGCAAAAGCGCTCGAAAAATTATAAACAGGCTGCTAAGAAAAACAACATAATGTCCGGAAAACGACAACTAAAAAGCTATGCGAAAAAATCGGTAAAAAGTCAGATAGAAGTAAAACTGAGACTACTTCGGAGGACGGCGAAGAGAACGCCTTGTTGTTTTTATATCAATCCGCTCGAGCTGTTCGAGGAAAGCGAGGGATTTCTCGATTGTTTGGAAGGAAAATGGGCTGAAAATAGCCTAAAACATTTCTTGAAATCTTGGTAATCAATAGAAATACATGACTTAACTAAAATTTTAAGGAAATATTTCAGTATTGTGCGGGATTGTGCGGATTTTTAGGAATTGTGCGGAATTGTGCGGGTTTGACCGAATTGTGCGGTCCTGCACCCGCGCACCTTGTCAGAACCCCTGTATAAATGATGGGGGTGCTTGTCGTACCTTTTATGGGTCTAAAATTGTAGATTGGTACCGCTTAGACTACTAAAATCTAAAATGACCACCATTAGAATTATCGCGGTACCTTTTAAGGTATTGAGCCGAAAAAATATGACAGAATATGACATGTGTTGTTTTAGGGCTAAAAATTATTTTGAGCCATGCCCATCAAACGAGATTCTGGTACCTTTTAGGGTGTTTTTCAAAAATTTCTGACGAGCACCATCATTTTTATAGCAGAGCTCTGCGGGCCAAAGGCCCGCGCAGAGCCTCGTACTCATAGAACTAAACCTATGCCCGTCATTTTTCATGGTCATGGCTAGCGGAATGTTTCGCGGGCGCGACTGTGCTGCCCGCCATGTGCCCGTGTTGGACAGGGCTAGTTCGCGGGCGCGTATGTTGTCGCAAAACAAGTGCGTATATAAATGATGCCACACAACATCCGAGATGTTTGTTTTCATTTATACAGATTTCACAACCAAAGATGCGGAGATTTCAAGAATTTCCAAGCTAGGGACTTAAAGGTAAAACAGATTACATTTTCGACGGGAATTTAATATGTTGATATCAATCTGATTGACTTTTTTTTAAAATGTGCTTAAATTCAGTTGTATCCAAGGCAGCTCGAACTCGATCAATGCGCTATGAATGATACGCGTTTTGCTTTTAAACATAAACTAATGGAGATTTGAATAAAATTTTTCAAAAGAAGATTGTGTTGTGCATTTTTATGTGTTTGTTCATTCATGACATAGATTGAAAAACGATTTTATAGTTCTATCTTCACTCGCATCGCCTTATGCTAATATGTTTGTGTATTTTTGAAATTTTGATTTCCAAATCAGTTTCTCTGGCAATTTTTGACAAGCAACAACTGTATTTTATTCAGAAAGTAGTTGTACTAGTTATTGTAGACGGTGAAAAAGTTGTTTTTGTGAACTTTTGTACGGTCCAAACGTACTGTGCAGACAGTCATGTAATACAGCTGTACTGTTTTTGAGAATTGCTAAAATTGAAAAATAGCCCGGTGGTCAATCTTACATGTAATTCTTGTGCTTCCGACCTTTCACCTTAGTTAAGTTTCACCTTAGTTAAACTTGTTTAGTGAGCGACGCTGTTAGGCTCAGCCTACCTATATATATTATGTGAGTCATTTTTATATGTGTGTCCCCCCGGGCCTCGTGTACATGATGTAATACATGTAAATGGCCTACCAGCCTGCCTCTTGTCTCTCGTAGAGCGTCCAACCAGTGTATGAAAAGACATAGGTTCAATTCCTATCCGGACTCAGATTATTTTCTTTGCCCCATGTTTGTGACATCATGAAAATTGTCATCTTTCTCAACAATTGTTATATTCCCAAAAAATTCCCACCTCATTATACCCAAAGGCATTAATTTCTTTATCAATGTTCAATAAGGAGTGTGTTTTTGAGGGGCTGCATTTACATGTAAATGAGAGACATTTATTCAAGTAAATAATTATGGTACACAGGAGTGGAAAGAGATTGCTTTGTCTTTAGTTTGATGTAGTACTAAGCCTCTGAACCTCCACAATGTAAACTACATGTAAACACTAAAAACACACAAACCAGGGTTTTCCTTTTCGGCCGGCGACGGGCAATATTTGCCGCCTGTGAATGGCTTACTTGCCGGCAATCTTTTTTTTACTTTTTAAAAAAATAAAATTTTATTATTTTTATTTTTTACATGTAAGGAGTTCCAGTGAGCAGTATAAGACGGACATAAATTTTTGTTAAATACTTCATCATTTTTTGCGTGATATGGAATCGTGGCTTTTGCCAAATTTAAATGTCCAGAATGCACCAGAATCTACCTCAGAGCAGTTAATTTTTTAAAGGCGCGACCAACTAGGGGGGTCCGCCTAGTTGATCGCACCTTAGCACTCCATATGGGCGCTGCCGCGCCCATAGTTCTCCGCATGTTTTGTTCACATCTACTGCAACTTTATTTGAAAAGGAAAACCCTGCAAACCAAACTCAAGTTATTATCTTTACTGTACAAACCTGTTCATTAAAGTAGATAGACGCTGCCATTAGCAAATCATAGTCATTGAGATCACTGGAGTTTAATTTCTTTTCTATTGACTTCAGAATGGAATCCCTATATTGGACCAAAATAAGTAATACTATTATGTAGTTGATTCGTCGTATAATTATTGTTGATTAAGAAAAAAAATTAGAAGTCTGGAACATTTTGAGAAACTGAAAACTACATACACTGTAGGCTGTGAATGAAAGGGTTGAAGAGGATTGAAGTACATGTACATGTATCACAAGGATTTTGAGCTTTTTTGGTCAAAACCATGCTACCATGATACCTTTACTTATTTACAAACTAATACTTAAACATTAAGGGAACAAAATTGGCCAATTCTCGAAAGAAGAAAAATAGTGGTCTCTTAGCACATTTTGGAGACGAAATTTTTTGTGGACTTGAAAAACATTATGCTAACTTTTTTTCATGTTGCAATTCATTAAGACCCAGTCCATCTATGACTTAAGACACTCATCAAACATTTTGGTACATTTTGTGGTAATTTATCACCACCACACTATTTTTCGGTTTCTGTTAATACAAAATGTTTCTAATGGTTTTTTAAATGACACCAAATTCCTGTGACACTTCCCTGTTATGGCTTTGCTGGATCACAGCCCTGGACAGGAGCTCTTAAACGGGTAAAATAAACAAATACAAATAATTTTTTATGCACCTTTTGCTTGGATTCTGGTGATAATCTGCTAACATTCTAACTGGCTGCACTTCTTGAGGAGATGACGACGACACCTCATCTAGAACAACTCTGTGCTTGCCCTTAGGAGAAAATTGTGGTAAAACAGGTTTAACCTCTATTCTTGAAATTAATGGTACAGTACCACTCAGAGATAAGCGAACCAAAATTCACGTTAAGAATGCGTTATGAACACATTGGTTTTAACGCGCTCGCGCGTTCAGCTGCGTTAAGCGCGAAATAGTGCGTTAAAGTTAACGCATTAGTATGTATGAGTTTGGTTATTGTTCACTGCCATTGATATTTTGTGAAAAGAAGTTAATTGACGTTACAAAAGATATTACATACCGTATTCTAATGGTTTTCATTCATTCAATCGATAAACCGAGCAGCACTGTTTATCAAAAGACAAATTACATGTATATCGACGTGCGATGGCACTTGCATAAACAAAACATAACAGTTTAACTAGAACGGATATGGAAGTTTATACATTCATTAGGTTATCGGCGATGACTGGATCTGCGACATGTTTCGAACTTTTGTGATCTCTCCGCTGGTTGATCCTTGCCAACTATCATAGAGGCCGCTTATCTTTCTGAACTTTCGCATGCAAAGAAATAGCTCAACAGTAATCGGCGCGCCATAAAATCTTTTATCACAGATTTCGCCCTTAAAGTAGGAGTATTTTGCTGTTTCAATCACGTATGTGCGCCTGATAGAACCGGAGATAATATTTTTTTTTATTATTATTGCCAAGACTATTACGACGCTCGCCCGTCACACGCTGTATCGATCGAAGGGGACTTTGTTGTCTCGTCAACTCCGGCGAACTTAATTAAGGCCGTCCGCGCAAGGCGACCAAACTTCGCTTCGATAGACAGTGTTTTGCAAAGAAGTTTAAAAATTAGAACAACTGCAAAGTAGTTTAAAATGATGCGAATCCGTTCGCTTTGTTGTTCATTGTTTTGACCTTCGCTGAATTGCTGTTTAGAAGTTTGCAATAAAAATCGTCACGTGCAAATCAAAAGTAAAAATTTGCATACATGACAGCTAGAACTTGCAATGATTGACATATCAGTAACTCCCTCGTCGAACATTTCGAACACTCGAAAAAACACAAAATCGCAATTGATCTTTGAATTTCGCTTCTCATAGCGTATCACTTGCGTAAACGAAAACTTCAATCACATTCGCAATCGATCTCTTTCAAGAAATTATAAGTTACCTTGCTCGTGAATTACAAAACTCGGCCATCGAATTCACATGATCTCAAAGAAATTTAACGTAGCGTATCGTAAACGGCGAAAACAGTGTTTGAAGATGCAACCAAGTGAACCATCGGTCGCGCTAAAGTTTGTGCAATGCGATCACCAAACGCTTCGATAGACGTTGTTTGCTGAACTCTGTTATATTTTTTGGAGTCGCGAGGCGAATTGAGTCTCGAAATTGTTTATTTTGTCGCTCTGTTTGAGCGCTTGTATAGCCGTGTAATTGTCATGATTTTGTTCCCCTTGTTTTGGATTTCGATTCTCGCAGTATTGTCGATGTGGCAGTTTCAAAAGACTAGTCCCGGTGGACTCGCCTTTTGTTTTGGATTACAAAAGAAATGTTGGTTATGAATAACAAAGGCTTAACGCGTTAAAGAAAACGCATTCACCCGATGCGTTCAAAATAACGTGAACGCAAATTCAAACGCATTAGGGTACAATAAGAACGCGAGTGCTATGTTCGCTTATCTCTGAGCGGTACTGTAAGTGACTTCTTTAATACATGTATTAAAGCTTACAGCTGTATTTCTCAAATAAGAGGAAATCAAACAGTTTGGAGGGCCAAGAGAGTAGAGAAATAGGAATAATTTGAACAGAAAATAAAGCAATAATTTTACATCGCAACAGAAAGCAGGGTACATGTACCTCTAAAAGTAATTTTACATGTTCAGGATGTAAGTTAACTAGTAACATGTAAGCTTAAGGACGTTCGCGCTACTTGTTTATGCGCATCCTTACTGCATACGCAATTCATGTTGCAATGCCATGCTTCGTCATGCACGAGCGCGCGCGCAAGAGAAGAAAATCTAAGCACACAAAGGGCTGATAGCGGTTGCGTTAACTTTGCTTAGATTTAACTCGCTTGGATGGTTGGTGACTCCCAATTTTTTTTTCATAGATAATTTTCTTTGCCAATTCTCGACAGATTGTGAAAAAATGAACAAAAAATCAATGTAGGAAGTTTAAATTTTTTCCATTTTTCTACCCGCGCGCCATCGAATCCTGCCAACTTGCGGCTGTCAGAGTTTGCAAATGCTGTCGTTTAAAGATGAAATTTACTTCAAGGAACGTCACCAGTTGAATGAATTTGCTGAACAGACCAACTCGCATAAAATTTGGGAAAGAAAGTTGCATTTTAGAGATCAGGGTGGGATGAAAATGAAAAAATCAGCTTGCCCTTCGGGCAAGCTGCTACTTTAGTTTACTAGCCCAGAGCTCTGAAGAGCTAGCCCAAAAGTAAATTAATTACTAAAACAAACAAATTTAAACAAGGGATGAATATTACACCAAGAGGCAAAAAATCTCCAACTGTGTTGGCTCCCGACGGCGAATGTTGCGGAATAAATTATAAATTACGAGAAAACTTATTTTTGCGCTGGTTATGAAAGTTATGATCAATTGATCAATGAAACTAGTACTCTGATTCTTTCGCCTTTGGATAACGTAAAATATCTTGCAAGTCCTTTCGGAAGTTTGATACAACAAAAATAACACATTTTATATTAGTATTACGTGACTTGCTTGCGAGTATCAAAAGATTAAATTATGCACGGCGTTCTACGTGTACATAGCCTGTTCCAGGCGTTCAGATAGCGGGGAAAGTGCGAATAGTTGGGGAAGGCGCGAAGAAAGGCGAGCGAAAAAAAGCGGGGAGATTGGGGATTGGGCCGCATTTTTTTCGCTCGCTTTTCTTCGCGCCTTCCACAACTATTAGCACTTTTCCCACTATCTGAACGCCTGGAACAAGCTAACGCGTACATGGCAAACGGCAGCTTGCAGTTTATTATCCTTACTTTTCCTCGAATCATAAAATAAATCCACTAGAAAAATCGAAGTTACATGTAGTTCACATGTTCATGAGTTTGAGAAACAATGAAACTACTCACTTTCCCATGGAAATGGCAAACGGCAGACGGCAAAAATATTTGCCGTTCGTGGGAAAAACAATCCAGTATTACTTAACGCAACGACTGTGTCGGCAAATGTCTCGTTCAAGTTGTCTAGCTTGTTTAACGAAAACGGTCTTAATCGACAAGACAGATCCTAACTGGTTTACTTTGAACTTAATACAACAGCGATTTTAAAGACCTAAAAGCAGAGGAGTGAGAACACAATTACGGCCGCTACTGTAAATTTTAATTATTTACGAAAACGCATCATTCAATTCCATTTCTTTTGTTCCCTGTTGATATTTTCATGTATTACACACTTCTTATTTTAATTCTTAACTTAATGATGAGAAAAGGCAACAAATATTGCTTGCCCGTCGGGCAAACTCCGACAAAAAGACGCTAGCCCGACGGGTCGCTTCACTAGCCCCGGGCTATCGGACAGCGCTTTTGTCGCGCCCTGAGAGATTCATTTGCAATATTTTTAGACTAACAGACATTCGGATCACATCCCGTAAGGAAGACCAATTTTTCAAAATTAGGGTCGCCTTTCAGATAGCTTATCTCAGAAACGAAGTCGGTGACCCCCTCATTTTTTTGCATTTCTGACACGAGTAACTCATAACCTAGCTGTAGCAAAAGTTTTATAAAAAAATCAATGTTTGAAGATTTTCGCACGAACGTCCTTAAGCTACATAACTTAAGGTATTCGCATGTATTATCGGACACATTTACCTCATCGCTTTTATCAAAGCGCTCGACAGACGAACAACCAAATTCTTCTTCCACCAAAAGCTTTATAGAGTTGTCTCGATAGTTTCATTCCAAAATTGTCTAGAAAGCGATATATCTCCAACAAAACTGATTACAAAATTATCTATGCCTTGATAGATTATCGGACACGCTGATCGATTATCGGACATGCAAATACTATTGAAAATTTCCGCCAACAATGTGCGTACGCAAGTCTTTATCACATCAGTGTATAGGCCGTCCGATCATCGATCACTGGCATACCTGAAAAGAAGTACCCCTAAACAGCGGTAAACTGCTCAGAAACGGTAGGCACATCATGTATGGGAAACAAAATGGAGGGGAAGTTTCCCACTCAATGGATTTCAGAACAATCTTTGCAGTTTTGCGTTCATCTTTTGGAGTTTTTTCCCTTGTGTAAGGGAAAAATGATTGGAAAATCAGAGCGCCATTATCGCTGCAGGTACGAGGAATAGTTTTATTTCCAAGATATTCAGATTTACGACATAAGACTCGGTAGTTGAACAGATTAAACTTTATTCAGCTGATAGCACAGGCGTTCCAGCGTCTTTCTTTTTATTTTTGTGGGATTTTGGATGTATTTTCGTTAGTGTCCGATAATCAATCGTGTCCGATAATACATGCGAATACCTTAAGTTTACATGTACCCATGACAATAATTATATAAGTCACATCTTACACTCAGGAGGTATGACGGATTAAATCAAATAGACGGTTACTGACCTGTGCTGTATAGGCTCTATACATATAAACATCCTTTTCAATGGCTAATTCGCGTTGAGAAGGCTAAGGGACAAATCAGGCACTACATCAACATAATTTATCTTGACTTAAACTCGACTATATAACTCATTTCATTTGCGACACAAATGATCAAATACTAAATGAGATGTTGCACAACTTACATGTAACTTCTGAGCTTCATTTACACAGAACTGGTAATTCCCGATGTAGAAGGAATTCCTGATTTCAAAAAGTTCATCCACGTCACCACTGCCCGCCATGTTGCTTTTCTTGTTCGAAGTGAACTCGTCACCAGGACTATCCGCGTGGTGCCTGTTTATTGAATCATGGGATCGGTTGAAAGAGGAGGCGGGGGAGGGGAGGGTAAGGGCCTTGCCGCATATCGTCATAGGCAGTCATACATAGGCAAAAGAATAGGGGTAGGCCAGGAGTTTAATTTTGCGGGGGGTTAATTTTTGCGGATTTCCTTAGCGAACGGATAATGGCAATCTAATCCGCAAAATTTTCCTCCCGCAAAAAATCCCTCGTACACGGTAAGTGGGTCAAATTGCTGTCATCCATCCATATCAGGAGCCCATTTATACCCGGAGCGTGCAACTACCATAAATTCGTGCAACGGCGTTTTCACAAGTAGGTTTATTTTTAGATAAGCTTTTCCCGCGAATTGGTTTCGGAAAGCCAATCACAAGCAATTGCATAATTAATAACTATTCACATGTTCACATTCCTGTGTGGTGAATGTCTGATTTTCAGTCGCTATGTGAGTATATGAATAGTTATTAATTATTCAATTGCTTGTGATTGGCTTACCGAAACCATTCGCGGGAAAGGCTTATAAAATAACATTAATAAGAAATTAATGATAAATGAACACCTTAACTTCACATAGAGACATTGGCACATACAAACATAAGTTAAATAAAAGAGAAGTCTAGTAACATAGACCAGGAGCCCATGCATAGACTGAGAACTAAAAGAGAGACAAACACAAATTTGCGCGACATAATATTTGCGGGAGCTTATGTACAGTGTTGTTCATTTCGAGTCAAATTTCGCCAAGGTATTATTTTTAAAAGCGATCTTATCGTTTAAAAACAGACAGAACATTTCGAGGATGTTATAGACACTTTTAATAAATACCACGATGCATCATTTTCCGCTAATGACGTCAAGCATATTCTTTTGAATTCTCTTGCAATTCAAAAGAATATGTTTGACGTCATTAGCGGAAAATGTAGCCTCCTTCGCAGACGTCTTATGGCTCGTCACGCAATCGTTTCCTCCCCACCGACGTCTGCTGAAACGAGCACTAATTTGCGTAGACCAATCACAGCGCACTTCCAAACCCTGGAAGTGTGCCCTTTGGACCTTGGGAAAATTCGCGCGAGACGCTGCAAACAAAATGGCGGATACTAGCGTGGCCTTTCAACGAGTGTGTGAGACATTCAAAATTGCCGATTTAAATCCTTATCAGCGAGAGGCTATAGCGTACTTCGTGGATAAAAAGATGGATGTGTTCGTAAATCTACCGACTGGGTTCGGGAAATCGCTTGTTTATCAAGCTTTGCCGTTGGTTTTCGACGTGACACGCAACAATACGGGCCATATTGTTGTGGTCATTTCTCCACTGGTAAACCTGATGAAAGACCAAGTGGAAAATCTTAAAAAGCTCGGTGTCACTGCCATTAGCCTCAGTGATTTGAAAGATGGGGAGGCCAGATCTCTCGAAGAAGGACGGTTTAGTGTTGTTTATGGGACCCCAGAGGCTTGGCTGAAGAATGAACGCTGGCGAAAAATGTTGTCGAGCGATATTTACACAGCCAAATTGTGCGCCATCGCAGTCGATGAGGCTCATGTCATTAAACAGTGGTAAGGAGAAAGAGAACCTTTCCATTAAGTTAAAATATCTCAATTTCTGTGTATTTATTTGAGACCCATGTTTCGTTATTTAAAGGTGAAGCACACCACAAATTTATCACGGATATGTGATATATTTTAGTAAGCTTATTTTATGCATGGTCAGGAATAAATTAATTCTGTAGCACATCATACACCTCCTTCTGTATTATTTTCCTTTTATTAGCTTTAATTTATTGGCTTTTTAGTCATGATATATTTGTAAACAAAATTCTATGTGCAAATTATTCACCTTGGCATTTGTTTTTTTAGTTTTTAATTCAGTGGTTAAATGGTCAATTTCTCTTATAACTAATTTAGATCCATTTTATCAATAATATTATTCTTAGTGTATATAGGATTTTAAATTTTCAGTATTTAAAAACATGTTTATGTGTCACTGTTATTTTATATATTTAAGATTATAAATTAATGTGTTGCTTTACTGTTCTTTCAGGGGAACATCAAACTCCAACAGCATGGCAGCATTTCGAGAGACCTACTCTGAGCTTCACGAGTTTAGGTCTCTTGCCCCGTCAGTGAAAATCATTGCTTTGACAGCCACAGCAACCAGAGTGACAAGAAAAACAATCATGGATGTGTTGCTGATGGACAGGCCACATGTGATTTTTGAAAGTCCAGGCAAACCTAATGTAGCATACTCAGTGTACTACATTCCTAAGGATGGGTCCTTAGAAGATTACTTTCAGTGGTTGGGCGAGGAACTTATCACACAGGGGAGAAATGCCACTCGCACAATAATATATTGTCAAACAATCAAACAATGTGGACTTCTCTACTCAGCCCTTAAAGCAATGTTAGGGAAAAAGATTTTCCTGGATGAAACCGGCAACAATCCAAGAGATGTTGTTATGGAAATGCTACATTCTTGTACTCCGCAGGCCAATAAGGATGCAATTCTACAAGCTTTCCAGGATGAAAATTCTGCGCTGAGGGTCTTGGTAGCAACCATTGCATTTGGGATGGGCGTTGACTGTAAAGGTGTCTACAGAACCATCCATTTTGGGCCATCTAAGAACATAGAAGCTTACATCCAAGAAACTGGGCGGGCAGGAAGAGATGGTAAACAAAGTGTGGCATTTGTTGTTTATCAAGGAATTCTACTGAATCATGTGGACAGAGACATGAAACAATACGTGAAAACTGAAGACTGCAGGCGAAAAACTCTGCTTAATAATTTTGACAACACATCAGAAGTGAGCTACCCTCAGCCAATTCATTTGTGTTGTGACAATTGTGCAGGAAAGTGCAAATGTGGATCATCTGATTGTGGACATTATACTAGATTCCCTGGCAGTGTACATGAAAATGCATCTGGTGTTTCCATGCGCACCAGGCTTGTGACTCCGAGTCAGAAGAACACGCTTCGTAAGTGCCTCACAAACTATCGCAAGTCACTGGTGATGAGTTTGATAAAGAAGTCCAATGATCAAGTTAAGACATTAACTGATCCTCAGTTTCTTATGGGATTTTCAGAAGTTCAAATTGCCCAAGTTTTAGACAATTGTGAAAACATCTTCACAGTTCAGGATGTTTTGGACAAAGTGGAAATATGGGACTTGAAACATGCCCATAAAATAATTGAACTCATGAGTCAGGTGTATGGGGACATTGTTGAGATTGATGACTGGATGTTTGAAGGCGATCTCTCATCGACTGAACTCGATCAGTGTGATGATACATGGAATGGGGAATGGGATGATTTACTCCAGGATGACTCCCTTTTTGAACTGGCAATAGACAACCTTTCCTTGTCTCAACTGGAAATTTCAGGAGATATGTCTCATGAACAATCAGGAAATTTTGAAGTACCAGTGGCAGCCTTAGCTGCACTTGAAGATTATTGTTTTCCATCTGAGTAAGTGACATTGAAAGGTAGAAAACTAATACTTATCAACAGCTGTAAAATGAGAAAATGCATTTACTCTTGTTATTTATATGATATGTACAGTATGTACATGTACATCTATACCAGACATTTTTGGGTGGTTTTCATTAAAGACTACCATTTTTTCCCATGGAATTTTAAAACTTAGAATGTGTGGTTTCATAAAGTATCCATACTCCCCCCACAGAAGGTCACTGGAAATTCCTTTGGGGAGGGGGTGGTCTTAAAAGCCAAACTTTTAGAAGAAAAGTATGAAGCTAAACTGGAATTTCCTGGGGGAAGGGGGGTGCAAAACAAGAAACCGTCCATGGGGGAAGTATGGATATTTTCTGGAACTACACAATACTGGATAAAGTCATGGATAAATGTAAATAAGTTTTAAATTATGTAGATTGAAATACATTGATTACTTAATTTGTTCTTCAAACAGATACACAATCTTTGTTCACTGGCATAATAACTAACATCAGAAAACTGGTGCATAATTTATTTGAAATTGACTGGTAAACACTTGGTTACAAAAGTAAAATATATTTCTGGTTGCTTATGAGTTATACAATAATAATGACACACATGGTCCCATTGAAAGGGGGGTGTGTGTGTGGAGGGGGGGGGGGGGGGGGGGGATAACAACAGTAAACATAAAAATTCCCATTCCCAACCACCATAACACTGAAATGCTCATAGTCCCATTAAAAGTGGGGTGGGGGGGGAGGCTAACAACAATAAACAGAACCCCATTCCCAACAACCATAACAATGAAATGCTCATGGTCCCATTAAAGTAGGGGGGGGGGGGGTTAACAACAATAACCAGATCTCCATTCCCAACAACCATAACACTGAAATCCTCATAGTCCCATTAAAACGGGGGGTGGGGGGGGGGAGGTTAACAACAGTAAACAGATCTCCATAACATATAACATTGTATATAGAGGGAATCTAAGGTATATAATCAAATGAATTTCATGTTAACAGCCTAGTGGTCTCATGGTCAAAATATGTACAAAGAGATAAATATATATAATTATTTACATTCCAAATCTTGGGGTTTGAGTGTCTTCATTTAAAATTAAACTAAAGTCATATAAAGCAATGTGCTGTTCCAGAAAATATCCCTACTCTCTCCACAGAGGGTTTTAATTTAACTGAACTACAGTGTAGTTCACTCGTAAAAGTTTTGTCGTTGACCCCTCCTCCTCCTCCTTGGAATTTCCAATGACCCTGTGTGGTGGCATGGGGTATAGATATTTTCTGGATTAACACAACTTACTGCATCTACATGTACTTAAGTTAACATATCCCTCTTAGACTTCAGGGTTAGGGGTAAGCAGAAAGTGCCCCTCCAAAGACGTACCAAAAAAGATGGTGACTGGTGCATTTACCCATCATTCTTACTTAATGCACAAAAACCCTAAAAATGCTCATAAAAATGTAAAGAAAAGTTCTTAAAAATTCAAAATTAGCATACACAATGTTGTTAATGCAAACAAATTTCTCAAAAAAACATGGGTTTCTATGTGCCTATTGGTTGTGTTAGGTGCGCAAGGTATTGTGGTAAAATGTACAGCCGCCATCTTTTTCTGTACAGTTGAATGACATATTGAAACGTTTTGCATGTACCCGTGTAAGCATTACTGCATGTTTAAATGTGTAATTATATAGCTTTTTGCCCACAAACACTTTCTGCCACACCCCAGTCATACCATGATTAAAGCAAACAGGATAATATTAAAATTATCGTGCCCTATTTCCATGAAGAATGTTTTTCTTGTGTTGGTTTATCCAATGATACAAGGATGACATGTTCAATTTCTTGAATGGGTCTCTTGCAAAGTCAGTAAAGCAACGGTAAGATCGGCCGGGATTCTCAGTAAACACATCTGTTTGTTGAATTCGCTTAAGCAATTCCTCGAGGTCATTCTCCAATGAACTACTGGTGTGTCTTCCAGACCCACGAATGCTGTTTAGACATTGGTTCACATTGACTGTCATGGTTCTTGACCCACTCTCTGAATGGCAAATGCGCTGTACTGCCTTCTCTGTAACATTCGGCCCACAATTCCTAGCGCCACCCTTGAGAAAACAGTTAGAGTGCTCCACTTCCAAGTCATCTGGAATGTTGTTCCCTCTCCCCCCTTTATTGTTTACACCGCGATTCCAAACAAACTTCTCACTTTCTCTTGGAGAAAGAAGGGAGTGTACAAGAAAGGATTGATAAAGACACTCCAGTGCATACTTGTTACTGGATTGCCCATCAGCTTTGCAGTACAGCAACATGTATTTGTATTGACGCATTAGCCTCATGCCATCTCCCTCTTTAACAGCATCTAAGAAATTGACAAAGAACAACCCATCTGCTAATAAGGCACAGTTGTAATTGTACACATCATCAGTGGTCTTGCTTGGTTCAGGGTTTGACTGGTCCGAATCTGTCTGGCCTTCAGATGGAGCACCGGGAACATCTGGGGGAGGGTCATGTGTTGCTTCGTGTCTTCTCCTACTTGCACCATCAAACTTAAATGAAAGTTGGCACCCAGGAAATCGGCATGGAAATCTACCATCCGCAGTGCGATCCTGTTGAGCTTGTACATCTTGTGTTTGTTGATTAGTCAAGATGTCATCAAGCAGCCTGTTGACAGAATCATCGTCGAACACAAATTTATCAACGATTAACGAGGCAGCTTTGTGTAAGTACTGCAATCTTGTAACTTTAGGCTGCTTGGTGGTGTCTGCAGGTAGAGGAAATTTGGATGGTTGGCTTCCTTTGTCTGTAAACCCAAGTACTGACTTTGCAGCAGCAATAACTCTTGACTTCAGTACAAGAAGCGTGAAGTCCCTATCAGCACGGTAAGCAGTGTGTGGATCAGACTTTACATTCCTCCGATTGATCAGGGTACGGTCAGAATTTAGTGTACAGTTGTCACTCTCAGATTTTCCAGAGAAGAACTTCTTGAAGATAAGCTGTTGAAGAAGAAAGAAAAAAGTGTTTAACCCTGATGCATGCCACCTACAAATTTAATAAACAGGCATGGCATATTCAGTGTGCACAGACATTTCTTTGGCTCAATAAACACTCATCCCTCCACTGAGTGATGAGTCAAAATAATGTCTTGACACAAAATAAGCAGCCGGTAAAATCACTTTCAATATAATATTAACCCACTTTCAAAATTTTCACATGAATCTAAGGCTTGATTTTTTTTTCAATATTCTGTAGTCTTAATTTCTCTGTCATTGATATACAGCTGTACATTACACAGTGTATAAAAAATACTCAAGATTTCCAGGATATACGGATACATGTACTGAAAAATATTTAACTTACAGACAGAATCTTAACTCCAGCATGCCAATCACCCAGTTGTAAGGTAATTCCTTCTAGACGATCCTGGGGAGTGTAGCCATTAGCAACCGAGGCGATAACATTAACTGCCCTCTCAACTGTGAGTTGATCTCCTGCAAATAGTTGAGGCTCATATCCACCATCAGCTTTACGGGGAAGGTATGTGTGAAATTGTTGCAGAATGGTAAGCATGTCTTCATTTTTGTTCTCATTCTTGAAAATGACACCAAGTGGGACCTAGGAAAAATGTTTGAGTCAATGTGTTGTTCCACAAAATATTGGAAATTCTAAGGCCATCGCAAATTCCAAGGGGCATGGGGGTTTTTTAAAGGATGTATGAAGCTATGAAGCTATATGATGCATGTCACAACATGTTGGATTTATTTTGAAAGAGGAAATATATCTGTTGCTTTGTGTTTACAATTTGGTCTGAAATATATATAGGGTATAGATTTTGATCATTTTGGTCTGAAATAGGGTATGGTTTTAAGAAGAAGCTATTTTTATTATTATTATTCATCTCTTGACTAACTTTGGGAATTTGAAGCCCTTCCCAAAAATGTTTACCCATGAGTTTACGCAAACCGAACCAACCACATTCCCAGGGTCCTCTCCTAATAGTCTGAAATAGGGTATGGAATTTTGGGTCAGGTCTGAAATGGGGTATGTAGAATCACATATTTTGGTCTGAAATAGGGTACGGGTTTCAGGAAGCGGGCCACACAGCCACAACAACATTATCGGGGAGTACCCATTTTGGCAGATTCAAATACCTTCTTGAAGATTTACATAATCTATTGAATTCAGCCAATGCGTCGGGTTTCAAAAATGCATCTGTTTTATTTTTTCATTTATTGTTAAATGCCCATGTACATTAAGGAAGTTCAATTATTACAAGCCTTTTTTTTAAATTAATATGAGGGAAAAGTCAAACACATTTGAAACAGTTAAGATGCTTGCCATGTTTGGGGAAAACAACTTTGCAATCAGAATAACCAAGGCACACTAGCTGTAGCTATACAAAATTATTACAATAATTATTGCTTTTGAAATTGATTCATGCATACAATCATCAAATTATTTATTTACCTTAACAGACTTCTCCGACATCTCCTTTGAGTACTTGTGGGGTATATGTTGTATGCATACATCCTTCAGTGGTTGGAAAGCATCAAAATACTCCACCAGCATCCGTGAAACTAAAACAATGTAATTAAATCTTTGCTTTAGCTGATCATTAGCACTTGGCAAAAATGTCATGTTTGAAACTGTTTGTAGATCTTGTTGTGGAGCTTGATTTGGCAATAAATTCCCTGAAATCCTGTTTAAAAACATCTGATGGTTGACCCAATGGATGTCCCTATTTTGCTTTCCCATTGTCATGTTTTTCCTCTGAATTTCAAAGTCAATGTTGTCAAATGCAATAGTAAATCCAGGATGACAGTTTCTCTGATGTTCCTTCAAGGATTCATTTGCCTTCAGTGCAAGATCGCGAGACTGACATTCCTCTGCACATGTGCCAGTAGAACAAACATGGTAAGCAGCACTTGCTCTCTCCTGTAGTTCTTTGGTCTTCAAGTTTTCACTTGATATCTTCTCTTTAGCAGCTTGAAGTGGCCGATCAAAGCCTTCGCCCAATACATCAAGTTTCGTCAACACACATCTATTGGAACAGGTTATCTTGAGCTTGGACAATCGGTCAAGCGTTCCCTTAAACAAACAAATATATAATTATGTTTCTTGGTCAGAATGACCTTTTATTTCAGTTAGTAACAGTGAAAATATACTGACATTAATAATTACTGCACAGTAATCTTCTCTCAATTTTTAATCTTGTGTAAATCCAGGGAAGAGTATATGTAATTGGGCACTCCTTCACGCACCCGCACTCCATTCCCCCCTCCCACAGGAAAGTTTGGGGTAAGATGGTATGTCCGTACAATATCCACTAAAATAATTAACTAGCCTACCCCTTCCCACCCCTCCATTAAGCACCCCCCTCAAACATACTTGAAATAAACATGGCCAAGGTCACTGAACTAACAGATTGTTTATGACATGTAACATGGAGAAAATATTATTTACCCCCATATATGTACATTGCTTACTATAAAACAGCTTGGAAACCAATCAATTCAATGTAGGCTTTCAATTTATAATTATTGGTTGCTTATATATACTGGGAACTAAAATACCCAAACAGCTGCTGCTGGCAGGCTTTTTTCTAATTTTTTGAATTATAATATTAGAAAGTCGTAATCATACTCAATCCTGTACTGGTACTCCAATCTAAAGTGCTCTATTCTTTTGTCTTGTCACGCAATCTCTCCACAACACATATAGGGTGCGTTCCTTTGGGAACAGATTAGTGATCCAAGATCCCACGGATCAGTGATCCAAGGGTGCGTTCCTTTGGGATGATCCGGATCAGGATCAGTGATCCAAGATCACTTGGATCATGGTGCATCAAAGGAACCGACAAATCCACTATAGAAAAGGATTTGTCGGTTCCTTTGATGCACCACGATCCGAGTGATCTCGGATCTCTGATCCTGATCCGGATCATCCCAAAGGAATGCACTCCAAGATCACTCGGATCATGCGTGCGTTTCTTTGGGAACGGATCAGTGATCTGAGTGATCCAAGATCACTGGGATCATGGTGCACCAAAGGAACTGACGAATCCACTCTACATGACTCTAGCTGGTTTTGGATTTGTCGGTTCCTTTGGTACACCATGATCTGAGTGACCTTGGATCACTGATCCGTGGGATCTTGAGTCATTGATCCATTCCCAAAGGAACGTACCCATAACATGTCTACCCATAACATTTTTTTTTTTTGCAAAATTGTATAAAATTACTTTTCAGTTAATTTTGGAAAATCAATAGAGCAAGCTTTTTTAATATATAGACAAACTATGTCCACTCTCAATAAATTATTATTTCGATCTAATGTAAAATATCAATAATATAATAGAAATGTTTTGGTCTTATATTAATTGAGAAACAAAAATTATACTTGCTTCAGCTCACGGAGCTAAAAATAGATTTGAACTTCAAAATAGAAATTCCTACCTCCATTGATCCCGTTTTAACGAGGACTCCAAGCACACTGGCACAGGCATTCATTTGCGAATTTCTCTGCTTTAGCAACACAGATCCTGCAATTGCCACACTCGGTAACCACAGTTCTTCTCTTGATAACTTCACAATGCTGCAGGTCATCAAAAACGAATAGAAGATCGGAGCTCTATTCTTCCACTCCTCGCAAACCGATTGAAAATTGAAATTCACTAGGCTGTCCTTGTCGCACTTTCTCAGTAAGGACGGGTTTGACCTGGAGCACAGACCACAAACTTCACTTGACACCAGTCGAAGAACACTCTGAACCACGTGCTTGGTCAAAAGTTTGCACTTCACAACAGCCTTTGCAATTCTTTGTGGTGGCCCGTATACAAGGGCTTTACCAATAGCTTCATATTCAGAAGGTAAGCATTTGTTGGCAGTTTTGCTTGGGTAGTGGATTGATATTTTTACTGCTGTACTTTTATACGGCTCTGTCACTGACGTGGAAGGTAAGTTAGCTGTAATCGGAGTGGATGTTAAATGAAGCGAAGGCAGCGGAGGTGAGATAAACAAACCTTCGTTCAACGGTGTTTGAGGAATTTCATGAGGGCTTAACGAGATACTCCCTGTCTGACCTGACTGACCTCCGCAACCTTCAGATAATGCAGACCTTTCGCCATCATTTTCCAGGGGCTTTATAATAAAGCCAGAAGAAGTAGAAGTGGTAGGGTCCAAGCCAAATTTCAATGACTTTGCCGCAGCGCAGCGTTGTTGCACTGAACTTTCGATCGGTGCGATAATATCCACGTCCGTTTCTGCAGAATCTCGGCGTAGTCGCTTGGTCCTTGGTATTCCCTTCTTGTAGTCTTTTTTTATCTCCTCTTGAACTGTTCGAAGGTTTGTTTTAACCTTTTCAAATCGAAGCAACCGCTTATAACACTTGGTACAGACGAAAGGATCGCTCGCCGAAAACACACTTAAATCTATTTCCACGGCGCTCTCAATCAGGCTTGAGATGTTCACCGAACTTCTGCCGAACACTCGTATTCTAGCAGTGGGTATTAAAGCACTACTACATAGAAAACAGTTGTCTCCGACGACTTTTTTGGGAGTTTCGCCCATACATGAAGCAAGGATTTGGAATCACTTTCCATACATGAATAAACTTTCGCCGGATAATAAACTCGCGGGAAAATTTGTCGCCCCGAGGGAACCCATTCTAACGCATCTTGTGATAGGCTTTTAATTAAACAATGGCTTAGTCCCGATTGGCTCATTCATAATCTCCACGTGATATCCAGCTGATCTTAACGAACAAAGGGAAAGGATTCCAGCGCTCGTTTCAGCAGACGTCGGTGGGGAGGAAACGATTGCGTGACGAGCCATAAGACGTCTGCGAAGGAGGCTACGGAAAATGATGCATCGTGGTATTTATTAAAATAGGTCCGCAATGCGTACATGAGTGAGCTTACGATGAAAATTTGCACGGAAATATCTAGAGACGGAATTTGTGATGTCGAAAATGTTACTGTCAAAGATATTAAGCTAAATGAGAAATACACCATTGGCTGTCTGCCTCTGATTTTTATAAAAACTATTTAACGATATAATGTGGGACTGTCACAGGTATGGAAGCACAACTTAAAAAATGGTTCATTGACTGTATAACTGGTGCAAGTGTTCCAAGTCCAAGAGATGTGATAAAAACACATGTCTACCAAGCACCATTGTGGCTTGCAACTTAACGTCTCAAGAGCTTCTGTATTGGAAAAGTATCTTGGTTTGTCGAGGATGATTTTTTGTTTTGTTGGACTGGAAGATCGTTCGTTAATTTGGTTTCGTTTTAGTCATGCTATGTAAAGTCACTACAAGGACCGAGTTATCATCATTGTCATCATCAAAGTTATCATATTAGCAAATTTCTGAAAAAAAATGTAAATCATATACAGCAGTCCCTCTGTTAAGCTGAAACCCTCAGGACCTTGAGAACCATTTCCAGTAAAGGACTGGTGAATACATATTTTGGGTTTTTGAGAAATGACCACTTAATAGAGGAAGTACTGTAACTGTGAACATGAACAAAATTCCAGATCTACCGCACATGGATTTACACAAGGATGGGTGCCTATTTGAAATAGGTGTTTATTTGAAACAGTGTCTGACAAACAAACGTGGTCGGGTTTCACATGTAAGGAGTGGTCAAACCCCATACTGACAGTAAAGATTGACACCATTTTACTCAAGGCAGGCAATGTTATCTTTTAATCAAAATATATAAATTTAAAGATCAATTTAATAAAACTTTTACGCTTGTAGCTATTGTTTCAGAGGTCTGAAACAATAACTACACTTGTAAATTACAGCTGTAAAAGATTTTATGAAATTGAGCCCTGGTTGGTGCTTATAGCATGTAGCTGTTTGCATACAGTATCAGCATTGCCAACAATAACAGTAAAACATTAACATTTATTCTCACGTTTTTTTGGAATGTAGGTAGCTGTAACAAGTATAGTTAACTTACATTTTAAACTTAGTAACATCAATGTTTTCAAACAATAACTTTTCAACGTTTTAGTGTAACTGCACTTAACCCAGATTTGTGTCTCTAAAGACATTATTTGTTCTCCGAAGAGAATTCATCGTTTCCCGAAGGAAATATTTTGTTCCCAGAAGGGAATTATATGACCCTGAGACAGGGTTATGGATTGCCAGATGTTGTACATGGAGCAATTCGCAATGCTGGATTGCACAAGTCACTCGGCGGCCATCACAACTGTCTTTAAAACTACATCTCGGTGATCTTGGGAACCTTTTGTTGGCGAAGATTTTGTCTACACCTTCAAAACATCTGAAAAACTCTTTACTTGAAAACAATAGACACATTGCTTGAATGCTGTGCCTGATTACTGGTGCAATATAACACGAAAACATCGTAAATTTCGAGTCTCTTACCTCTCTTTCTCCAACGGCGAAAAAACGTGGTTGCTTCCACGTTCCGTGTTTTTGATATCGAAAATACGTCGTTCGTTATCCGGGATGATCCGGGATCAGTTCGCAGCACTTCGTGTTCAACCTCGCTCATATTCGCGTGTATGGCGCGGCAAGTAGGACAAATCGAAGAGCATTACCTTTAATGTGAAGACGTACACCTTTAAAGTGAAGACGTACACCTTTAATGTGAGGACGTATACCTTTAAAGCGAGCTACAAACACCTTTAAAGTGAAGACGTACACCTTTAATGTGAGGACGTATACCTTTAAAGCGAGCTACAAACACCTTTAAAGTGAAGACGTACACCTTTAATGTGAGGACGTATACCTTTAAAGCGAGCTACAAACACCTTTTAAGAGAGGATGTACACCTTTAAAGTGAAGATACACCACCTTTAATGCGAAGACGTGCATCTTTAAAGGGAGGACGTACACCTTTAATGTGAAGATACACCTTTAAAGTGAAGTCATACACCTTTAATGCGAAGACGTGCATCTTTAAAGAGAGGACGTACACCTTTAAAGTGAAGACGGGCACCTTTAAAGTGGGCATAGGCCCGCA
This sequence comes from Dendrophyllia cribrosa, assembly GCA_024195265.1. NCBI lineage: Eukaryota > Metazoa > Cnidaria > Anthozoa > Scleractinia > Dendrophylliidae > Dendrophyllia > Dendrophyllia cribrosa. The sequence continues at coordinate 9,012,492 of JAJLRJ010000003.1, forward strand.
CAAACGAAAGCAGCGGTATCCGCAACACCAAGAAACACTCCACATATACCAGTCCAGATTATCCCTTTTTTTAGGGACAGGCCTGGCTCACTTTTCAGCCAATGAGAGTCCGTGTTAGAATCTAAGTATCACGTGACGTGTCAAAGCAAAACACTGCAAAACAATTAAGCCTTCAATTTTCAAAATGGCGGACGAAGACAGGATTCTTCGAGTTTTTAACGCGCTTTGCGAAGCTTCACCACGCTTCAAAATATTTTCTTTCGAACAAGAAATGTTCGCAACGGTTTAAAGCTGTGGTAAAAACAGTGAATTTGTTACCGGATTGGATAATAGCGAGAAGGTTCCAGCAATACGTCTACGAGTATCGACCAGAAAACAGCTTTTTAGCTTGAGCTTAGCTTATGTGTTATTCTTGAAAGGAAGCATAGAAGCGGTATTTGGAAGTGGTAAGCAAGTGCACTGTGTGTATACACCCCTATTATTTTCTCCGTGAAGTTTCTAGCATTCGATTTTTTTTAAATAACTGACCGAGTTACAGCTAAATTGACCAGAAGTCAAAGACTATTAATCTTAAGGTTTAGAAATTGAGTACTGTGAATCAGTGTGTAAATGTAAACACTTTCTGTGTATCTTTCCTGTCCTTTTTCCTGTAAAGGAACCTGTAAATATTGAACATATGTTCACTGATACAAGGTGACAGGTCAGTTGAAAATAGAAAGTAAATAAATGATTACATACAATGAATTTTCTGTTCATTTTATCTATTTCATTTTCATGTTCCACAGATGTTTCATATCCAAAATGTTTGAGTTCACCACTGTTAGAAGGGTAGAGTTATATCAATAGCGCTTTGCACTAATGACGTCACATACTTTTGACCCCCGTTGTGACTCAGACAAACAAACTCCTCCATGTGTTAACTGTATAAGAATTTTGTATGGGAAAATGGTGTTGGCGAAGACTTTAATGCGGCTTTTATCAATATTTTCGCAAGAAAATCGAACACCTGGGTCAATGTTGAATAGAAAACCTAAAAACTATTCTTTGAACATCTCAAATTTTGGAGAAAATGCAAAGAATTGATAGAGAGCGGCAATATTATTGTCTGAAAGATACAATTCACTCCTGAGAGGTTCAGTTTGCAGCATATACAGCTGAGCCGTTAGAAACGAAGCATATAGAACCAAGCGGTAAAGTGGTCCATGGCAAAAAAAGGCAGGTTTCAATGATGGTGAAAAGAAATGATAATCTGTCCATTGCGGCTCCACTGAAAGGATACGTTTATTTTAACGCTGTTTCAGTTTATGCGACCGCGGGTAGTAATAGAAAAAGTTATACCCGTTGGACGAATACTCATGAGTAAGCAGCTCTCTAATTTATCCAATTGCAGCCTATATACTCTCCAAACTTTACAGTATATAATCAGTATCCCTTGGAATATAGACTCAAAGACAGGATTTTTGCTCAAAAAGAAATTTGCGTTGTCATCTTTAAATTACCTTATTGTTCAGCTTTGCTTGTATGTCTTGTATGAACGCGGGTCGATAAACGGTACAGTATTTGTATCAAATACACTGATTCTGGATCATTTGGAACCTATTTACGCATCTTTTACCAAGGTAGCGATGCGCACATCTTAGTTATACAAGAATATTACAAAAAATTACTTTTCTCTTTGCCTTAATTTAAGGCACAAGTCGTGAAATGTTTTTTTATCGCACGAAGGCTAATAGATGGTAAGTCCGATGATCGAATTTCATCATGCAGCCTTGCGCACATAATTTGTTGAATTTTAAGCGAAAATCTACATTTCTTGAATCAGTTTTTAACTCCCCAATGTAACATTGCCTTGTATTTATTATATTTGAAGCTCGTAAAACGTTCAAATCACGTTTACCGCTGATTTCACCGATTTTTTCATATCCAAAACACATCACGCTCATACAAAGCCTTTGAGCTGACAGCAAATTTTGTCTGAGTCACGTAGGGGGTCTATCTTTTTTTTAGTAATAGTGCAAAGAGCTATTCCATCTCCTTTTCAAGTATATAAAATTAATCACCCAGTGCTATTATTTTAAGTATGGTTACCCCATTCTGTGGCAGGATTGATAAACAATAAAATTATCACAATTTAATACCAGCATGTCAGTATTGGCAGTTGCTCACAAGAGATGGTTCAATCGTGTTATCAATTGTATTATTATCAAATGAAGTATACCCTGCTAGCAGAGGTTTCAGTCTTATTTTGTTGTTTGTATTCCCTGGTCTTTTCATGGCTGTCTTTACTGCTGCCCTTGAGATTTAGTGGCAATGTGTTTGGAAATCTGATCGCCGGTGAAAAACGTTTGGTCGCCATGACCCCTTAAACTGGTCCCAACTTGGAGGGTTGTAAATGAGGACTATAACATTATTGAAGTTGTGTTGCTTCTTTTACAAGCCCATATCTGAGATGCCTGTAGTCTTTCTTTCAAAGCGAGGCCTAGTGCAAAGCTTTTCATATGACAATGAGTTTTGAATGTGAATATATGAAAAACATATATTTGAACTGCGGATAGACATGAGTGAAATTTGTGATCCTCGCAGTGTGCTCTCAACTTATAAGCACTGCTTAAGTTGAGAGCACACTGCGAGGATCGCAAATTTCACTGAGTTTTATTTACACTTGGGCTCGATTTCTCCTTGCTGCAATATTGCAGAAGTCATGCAAGGGAGTGGAATTAGGCCAAGAAAATGTATTGTTATTTATGCGATGAAATTGGCTTGTATATTAAACCTTTCCAATTATAATTTCAATATTTATTTTATATTTTGGAACTGAATTTAAACAAAGCTTCAGTCGGCCAGCGTGGTTCAAATACCCGCAAAGCTGTGACTCCCCTCACATAAAAAAGAAGTGCAGTCTTGAAAATATCAGTCAATTTATTTTTTAAAAACTAATATAATTCATCATAAAGAAGAAAAGAAAAGCTATGCAGGTGTGCAATATTATTATTGCTTTGTGCACTTCTTCTTAGCTGATGAATGGACCTGAAAAAAAAAACAGCATCAACTAAAACTACTGCACATTGACAACAACTATGTTTTGAATGTGCTGATCTATTACATTATTTGTTGCCAAATATACTAACGATTTTGTGTTCACTGGCAAGAAGAAATGAGGAATTTGTTTTGAATTTCGTGACTTTCTCATTAATTCAAAAACCTTGTTACTGTTGCCACATATCATGTTGGCTGTAACAACAAATCAAACAGTCTCTCAGTCCTTTTCCCCAATATTTAGAGTGGCTTTGAACTCCTTCCCTAGAATTAGTGATCACGGTTGGTGATCAAGTCTATAAACTATATTGTACATGCAGCAAATATTTAAGAATGTATAAAATTTTGATCATATAACGCATGCTCTGAGTGGGATTGGCTTTATTTCATTCTTGTTTACATACCCTGATGCAAACACCAGAGAAAGTGTGGGAGAATTTGAAAGTACTTACATCAACATTTAAGTTCTCCCAAACTTTTTCTGGTGTTTGCATCAGGGTTTGTAAACATGTGCAGAAAAGTTTTCCTTAAATGAGCAATGGAAATAAGTGCATTTAATAATATGTAGTGTGAAAATATAATCATGCCGAGGTAGTCTGGACACAAACAAAAAATATACCTGTTTTAAACATAAGCTTAAATATAATAAATACACATTATTCCTAGTCTCCTACGCAGCCGTTATTAGGGCTCGTCAAGGAGCGTTGCGTGACGAGCCCTAATAACGGCTGCGTAGGAGACTACATTATTCCCAGATTCATGATGATTGATCATATACTGTAAATAACAGACTACATGTACCTAATCAGCTTATGGTTGCCATCCATATGCCATAGCTCTAAAGGCACACGAACACTATATTGTCGCCTCTCAATTGTAGCAAACCATCTCAGGAAAGCACCCAAAGGATCACATCGTTGAACACTCTCTCTAACTTCATGTTCCCGCACAAAAACACCATGAGTTTTTAGAAGTGCAAGAATCTGTCGATATCCAGCTTGAGGAAATTGTTGTTGAATTTCTGTCACCATACGATCCAGCTATTCTTCTGAAAGGTCGGAATAATTTCTACTTGACAAGCCGTACTCTGCCTTTGCTGAATGGTGCGAGCAGACATCCCCAACATTCTTGACAACTGGGTCTTGTTGAATCCCAAAGATAACAGGAATTCTAACTGGTCTCTACTGAGGAAGTATCTGGGCCTTCTTAATGATTTTTCTCTATAAATGTGCGTGTTCGGCTGCGATGTAGGAAAATCTTCAAGCATCTCGCTGTCTTGAAGGCTGCTAAGAGCATCTTGCATTATTCTCACGGAATGTGCTGCTACAAAACCACTTTCGCATAAGAAGAAGAAGAAGAATGACGATCAAAATGTTACAAGTAGTTCATGAAATACTAAATATCATCTGATGTGACAACCGCCCTATTAGTTGTTTCGTTTATAGCAGCGTATAGCCGAATCAATTCATTTCTTATTCTCTGGGAAACATCTTCCGCCATGTCGGCTAGAAAATGTGTGAATTCTGTATGCGTATATGTGGAGTGTTTCTTGGTGTTGCGGATACCGCTGCTTTCGTTTGTGCGGGCCTATGCCCACTTTAAAGGTGCCCGTCTTCACTTTAAAGGTGTACGTCCTCTCTTTAAAGATGCACGTCTTCGCATTAAAGGTGTATGACTTCACTTTAAAGGTGTATCTTCACATTAAAGGTGTACGTCCTCTCTTTAAAGATGCACGTCTTCGCATTAAAGGTGCACGTCTTCACATAAAGGTGTAGGACTTCACTTTAAAGGTATACGTCCTCACATTAAAGGTGTACGTGCTCTCTTTAAAGGTGTTTGTAGCTCGCTTTAAAGGTATACGTCCTCACATTAAAGGTGTTTGTAGCTCGCTTTAAAGGTATACGTCTTCACTTTAAAGGTGTACGTCTTCACATTAAAGGTAATGCTCTTCGATTTGTCCTACTTGCCGCGCCATACGCGTGTTCGTGCTCTCATCGTTCGTACGGAAATAAACAATATCTGTTCGAGACCAGGCGCCGTGATACCGAAGAAAACCCGAAGATTGGACTACCACGGACTTACGGACACTTCATTTAGGGTTAAAAACTCATTTTAAAATGGTTAGCTTTTATTTACTGTTATGGGTAGTGATATCCATAACAGTAAATAAAAGCTAACCATTTCAAAATGAGTTTTTAACCCTAAATAAATGCCGGATAGTTTTGTGTGCATATAATTAAAAACCTCCATGGGGTATATACCTTGCCATGACATAGAGTGAGATTACACTTCATGTAAGCTCACTCAAAAAGGGTCTATAAAGGTATTGTTTAACCAACACAACATAAAAACACGAAACTTGGCAATAATTACAAGGTGGTTCAAAGCATAATAGTGACTGGATTCTGGTTTATATCCATAGACAATGTTCAGAGCATTTAAGGAGACATTTTCTGATGGTTTATCGTTCTACCAAGTAATATGCACGCATGTTTAAAGATGTCTGTGTACAAAAAATGGCGAGTCGCAAGTCGGACGCATTGTGAAATAATAATAACAATAATAATAATTATAATAATAATAATAATAATAACTGTTTATTCACAAATTCCATTGGGAAACGTGAAAAGGAGATAAACCCTTTCTAGTTTATCTCCCTCCCTAGACTAGTAAAAACATAAGAAAACAAAAAAGGAAATGTAGTAACGCCCACCGCGACTACAGCGGTGCGTGAACGATTGTACAATAATTCGATTTTGTTTAATACCACGCGTTCTTGGAACCGAGCTAAATTAAAACTTTACGGGTAAAAGTTATGAAAGGGGTTTTCGATCACGTTCACCGTTTACCTGGTATCAATATAACGGGTAAATTTACATGTTTGATTAACACCTGCAAACAGTTCATTTGTTTCCGTGAATGAGCTTCGTGTTATTCAATTTGTATTTCTTTTAGCACAGTAAAAGCAAACTCTTTCCAGATCAAACGCTTCCTTCAACACTGACAGGCAATCACAAAAAAAGTTTTATAAAGCCATCTGCTATTTTGGAAGCAAAGCGAAGGGACCGTTTAAATCGAATTCAGTTAAACGCACGTAGCATTTAACAATGAAAGGACAATGCTGAAGAGGAATTGTCTCTGCTAAATATGGAGCCTTGATTGTCCAATTTCTTTTTCAAAAGCCAACTGCCATGCATATATGTGTATATTCAATATTCAAAATAGATGTGTATATTTAGAATGATCTTGAATGCGCTCAGGAGCGTATAACAAGCAAGCACAATTAACAAAGAGGAAATTGTCTCCACACGCTGCGTAGAACACCCCTCAATATACAGTAACTTCCTCCTTGATAAAAAAAAAATTAGTCAAATGTGAAAACTGGTGTTTTAATTGTTATCAGAAAAGAGCACTAGCGCGATGTTGGTGAATATCTCGACGATATTGTGAGCAGCAAACTAGCGATTGAAAGAACGAGAGGTTTTGGGAAAGATCTACCTGGCCTACGCCGAATTGACAATTGAAGAACTGCATGAAGAAAGAACACATTAAAGGTTAGTTGTATTATTAACTCTGCTTCTCAGTCGGATGAAATAATCGGAAGTTGGTAGGATCGACTGCCTTTCTGCAAATCGAACTCTAGTGTCAGCATAATTTCTCTGGCAAGCAAAGTACCCGAAAATCCATCTTACTGTGCGCTTGGTATGGAAATTTACCCAACGCAAGAACTTAGTATCGGCGAAAGTTTTTTGTGCCTTTCTGTTGTTGCCTGCACGCTGCTCGGCAATATAGTGATCGTGTTTTCCTACTTCCAAAACTACAAAATGAGAACCGCGACGAATGCACTGGTTATCAACCACTGTTTCACGGACATGCTGCTCGCGATGTCAGATATCGCGTTTTATGTCACGCCTGCTTACATCCCGAGTCTGATGGAAAGCGATGTCTTTTGCATTCTGTCGGCTTTCTTCGACAGCTTGTTCAAAGCAGCTGCGTTTCTTAGCATGGTTTGCATCGCCTTTGACAGGTACCACAACCTCGTCCGAGCCTGTCGTAAGAGGATGACCAAAGAGCGGGTTGCTGTTCTTATATCTTGGGTGTGGGTGCAGGCCACAGTCGCAGCGGCTCCGTGGAATGAACTCATAAGGTCTGATCAGGTTGCAGGCACGTGCGCTTTCCACCGAACGCTACCTCTTCTTTTCGAAGCAGGATCGGCCATTAACGCTCTTTCAATTGTCTTCAAGATAATTTGCATTGTCCTTCCTCTGCTCAACATTTATTACATTTCGTACCGCGTCTTTAACGCGGGGCGAACACGACGGAGAGTGGACATTCAACACAGTTCAAGCGTTGGACGCCGGTTTTCATCCGAACATTTCGCCGCCAGATACGTGCCTGCGAAGATCACTGCATTTCTTCTGCTAGGTGTTTACATCATTTGCACAGCGCCGTTTCTTGTCGCGGTAATTTGGACGATGTTTCCCAAGAATCAATTTCTCGTCCCCGGGGTAGCCTTCGCTGTTTATTGCCTGTTTCGTCTCAAAGGGTTGTTATTTCCTATTATCTATATCACAAGAAACCGCGTCGTTTTAAACTCCGTTCAGAAATTAGCATGTTGCTGCAAGTCAAGAGCGTCTTTCTCTTCCCAGGCTTTCGTAACGGGTAATTCGAGAAACAAGGACTGGAAGAAGCATTTCAACGGACCAGCGCGGGAACAAATTAGTTTTAACGTACGTCAAGAAACGACGAAGGCGCAAAGGATTTTCTGTGGAGTCGATTTTACTGATCTCACTACAGCTACGGTAAACTCTCATGTAGGTGAAACGTCGATATAAGTATGGAACTCAGTGTTATCAGAGTCCCAATTCAGAATCAGTTTTGATTTCATGGAACTCAAGACAGCGCAAGGACGAAATTTCTTATTCCTACGTATTTTCACGATTTATTTTCCCAATTTCATAGAAAAGAAGAGCCCAAAAGCTCAACATTTGGCGATTACAACCTTTAATTTCGTCGCAAAAACCTTTTTAAGACTCACCAAGACTGGATATCACCATTGACTCGAAGCGTTGTTTTTCTGCATGTAGTAAACACGGCATCTTAATATTCATTTTCTTTTATCGCAAAAAAACTATTTTAAAGCTCACGAAAGATTAAGCCAAGATAAACGGAATATTGATGTAACTGATAATTCCATGTTTTTAAAATCACAGAAGTAAGAAATCGCTTTCATACATTTTACATCAAATAATTTCCACCAAGCGTGCGTTTTTAAAATTTTGAGTTTTAAAAGCTGCACCCTGTTTTTCAACTGTCGATACAAGAACCACGCGATTACAAAATTTAACTTCGTCGCAAAAACCTTTTTAAGACTCACCGAAACTGGATATCACTATTGACACGAATCAATTAATTGTGTTGTCTTTCTGGATGTTTAACACTAAACACGACATTTTAACGTTCACTACGGTTTATTTTAATAATTTCGCAGGAAAATTTACAAGAGGCTATATAAAATGTGAATATCGACTTTTTCTGAGTTAGTTTACTGGATACTGCAAGAACAGATCATCTTAAAGCTGTCAAAACACAACAATCATCATAAAATATAGTTGTTGAATTGCCCAGGTGGTAAAATTTTAATTAAAAAGGTTAGGGCATTTTTGTTTGTTTTATCATTTCCCCTAGAATTTTCTTTAACTGTAAACAACCTCGAATGAAGCCTACATCAGTGGAATTTTAACTTGCCAAACACTACACATTAAATTAAAGGGGGGCTGTTTTCAAATTCTGCAATTACTACAAACGATTCTTCGGAAAGATGAAAGAAAATTACAAACCCAAACAGCCTTTTTGAAGAAATTATTTTACGGTTTTACTTTGTTTATTTATATAAGCTAATGTTTTACATTTTACACATTGCTTTCAACTTGTCAGCAACATCTCAGTGGAACAAAACTACCCTATTTGTTTTTTCAAGTACACCACAATGACGTAATTCACAGCTAATAGTAACGGAAAAGATTACAAAAAACACGTTTCTTTTACGTGCATCGCCCCCCAAGGTCTCTCTTCTTCCCGTCACCTGGAGCGACCCTAGGGAGCTTAAAGTGCAAATAAAGTGAAATTTCACTACCGTTTTGTTTTAGGGTTTTATGTTGTTTATATCACCTTTATTTCACTTTCAGTCGTTTTCCTCTTTTGCGCGAATAGGATCCGCTATTTTTAGCGGTTTGAAAACTCCCGCCGGGGCCTGAAATTCGCGACATTTTGCGCGGCCAAAAAGGTACAAACAATGTATTTGTGACGTCATTCGTGTGTTCGATCACAACGAAACCTGGCGGAGAAGGGGACGAACCCGGGGCTAAAATACGCGTCGCTTTCAAACATTTTTAATCGAAAGAATCCTTCCACAAGTAGCCAAAACTCCACTGTAAAACAAGTGACACGCTCAGTTGTAAACACACTAATGACGTCACTAAAACCCAGGTCCTGGTCTAATTTGCCCAACTTGCGTCGCTTGTTAAAATATGTTCCCGCCACTTCAAGTGACTTATTTACCTATCAAAATAATTCTTAAAACACCTTTTTTCAGATTATCGAAGAAAAATGGTAGTGAAATTTCACTTCATGTGCACGACGACAACGGCAGCGAGAACGGCACAAAACAATAGGATTAATGAGCGAAAACAATGCCTCTGCACGTGCGTTTTACATTTTGGTACATTTCTTTGCCGTTCCCTGCAAAACAACGTCAAATGATCAAATTATAGGTTTTATAGAGAACGTGAACACATGACGGTTATATTCTTTTCTCTATTTGAATTCAGCTCCCTGACAATTCAGTGGCATTAGGCAAATTAAACAAATTGGAACAATTGCAAAGTAGTTTAAAAAAATGCATGAATTCAGTTTTTCAAGTCGCCGTGGTGGTTGCTAAAAGCCCGTTTACACAGGCAATTGTTTGCGCAATTTTCGTCACACTTTTCAGTGCAATTTTTATCGCGCAGAAGTTGCATCTTCAAATCGCGGGTGTAAATTAGCGGCGATTTGTCGCACGATGTCGCAGAGGTGTTCGCAACCTGATGCAACTTGGTGATTTTTGGGAAATCACAGCAAATGTCGCACCCGAATCGCACAGAAAATCGCCGCTAGTTTACACTTGCGACATAAATTGCGTTGGAGAGGGCGACAAAAATCGCATCAAAAATCGCATGTGTAAACGGGCCTTTAGCTCCCTTCCCTCTCGCTCCAGGGAACGGGAAGAAGAAAGACCCTGGGAACGAGCTACAACATAGGCAGGGGTGCACGTTTATACTACTTTCTCATCGGGCAATGCGGGAAATCAGAAAACTATCCGGTACTCCATCTATGCTTTTGCTTCGAAATTACCCAATTGTTGAGTTAAGGGATATAAGTCGTATACAATCCTTTTTCAGGCGAGTCAAACTGGTTCCAGGTCGTTCTCGAATCTATGGTGGCATCGTTCCCATTTGCCCCCTTTCGTCCAGAATTCGCGCGGACTACAAGACCTCCGCTCCAGACTTTGCGCGGGTGACAAGGCCTTCGCTCCAGGCTCCGCGCGAACAACAAAATGAGAGAGAACACCTAACCACTAATACACAAATGGTCGAAAACAGTAGAAAACAAAACATCAATAAGGCGGATAAACCACACACAGTTCATTGGCCTGGCTTTGTTGTCCCAAAATATTTTATACAGCCGGCTGCACAAAACGCTATGATCCATCCACCACAGTCGAGTTGTGGACGGAAACGAAAAACCCAAATTAAGAAAGCACAAAATCACGTTCAACAGCTTCAAAAGTAGTCATCTATATGACTCCTCTCAAATAAACCAGGGAACAAGCCTTGAGCGAACAACGCAGGGAGAATGCTAGCGCGTGGAAAGAAAACCGCGTCGCGATCGCTTGACGAAGCGATCTCATCGTCTTTTAACACGCAATCAAGCAGAGGTTGAAGAATCGGATGCCCAGTTCCTATCTCGTCCGTCAAGTTCTTGAACATGGTTCCACTTGAGTCCGAGACACTGAAGGCACGTTTGGCAACTTGTAACACTTCCTGGAGCCGACAGTTAATAAGCTTACTGTGTCCGAGTTCGTAAATGATTTCCGATGGCTCGAGTCGGCGTCGGTCGCGACGACGAGCGACTTCCTCGACCAAGGTTTCCATTTTGGGCCCCAGCAAAAGTTTGGAGAACGCATCCAAGTCCCTGAAACAACAGGCAAGAATGTTTTAAAGCTGGTGGCTTTGGATGTGTGAGGTCAACTGCCACCTTGCAGGCACCTCGCTGTTATACTCGAGCTCTGTTTTTCATTTCTTTTATATAAGAACGTCTAAATATTTACTTGAAGCTGAGCTAGGACTGAGCGTTCTATTTTGGCGTTTTGAAACAAAAAACGTTCTTACAGTGTTCTAAAGACAAATTGCATAGTATTTCAGTAAATCACAGTTCTGAATAAAAAGAAAGAAGAACAGAATTCGCCACTTTAGAAACGAGAAGGAAACTGGGCCGAGTGACCTTTCGCAACGACTTCTGGGACTGTTACTGGGGACAGAGACAAAAGAAGCGTCCCCTGTAACGATCCCAGAAGTCATTGCGAAAGTTCACTCGGCCCAGTTTCCTTCTCGTTTCTAAAGTGGCGAATGGGCCGAATTCTACTTATTTCCTAAATGTTATACGTATTTGCTATTTTAAAATGGAAACGACCTGCAACGTAGAAAAAATTCAAGCATTTTGGGCTTAGTTGGACTGTAAATATTACACTTTATTCTATTCTTAGTTACCTAACTGTAAAAAAAAAAAAACAGCACGGAATAAATACGTCCTTAACATAATCTCAACCTGGCTGATGTTCATTTTTTTGGTTTGTCGCGCTCTTGTGGGTACAAATTACGTGACCAACATAACAGATTAGTTATAAAGACTTACTTCTGTAGCAGAAGCTTGACTGGAGGATAGCTATGGCACGCCTGTTTTATCTGAAAGTTTTGTCTTTCTTGCCTTGACGTGGGGCTACTACGCGGGATGTCCGCACACAAATGGTTCCCCAGCTGAAGAAAAAAACATTCCAGTGATGGAGAGATTCATGAAATTTTACAGTGTTGTTTGTGGCAAGAGAAAAGAGAACAACAGCTTTTCAAATGTTGCCGATACCACTGGACCAGCTAATACACAAGTAATTAGTCTGGTTAAATGTTAATATTTATTCCGTGTTTATGTTGAAAAATCCATTTGAAGTCCACAGATCGGTTTTAACTTTACATCAAAGGACGCGAAACATCAGTACATCGCGTTAATAATGTCCTCTTTTTCGGGGGTCGAGTATTTCTAATCTATATTTCTTTGCATTTGGAACGGGAAAAAGGCCGCACTGGCGGAATTACCGATAAAAGTTTACATCTGAAAGATGGAAGGAAGGAACGAAAATTTGCATATTTGTCCCCGTTCATTACGCATGCGCGTATTCATGAGTTAAAAACGAGCGACTTGGAGCAAGTCTACGAATTCACCAGTAATGAATGTTAAATACCTGTTGAAGCACCTCGAACAGCCACAATGGATTGTCAACGCTATTGATCAAGGAGTAAACGAACTTGTGCAGGAAGCAACTGTCACAAGACACTTTAGGGACACTCTGTGATTGAGCTACAAGTAGAATGTATGATGAAGTAAATTAGCAACTATTAAAAAGGCGGTAGGGTTAACAAAGGAAACCAATCGGAGTTTGAAAAAAATGCAAGTAACCAGTGTCAAGCGTCTAGTACAAAATAATTCCATAGAAACATAAATTTCATAATACAGTAGAACCTCTACTAACGGCCATCTCCCCATGACGGCCACCGCTCTACAACGGCCATGTTTTCTTGTCCTCACTTCTCATTCACTCACTCAAATGCTATAATTGATAACCTCCCCTAACGGCCACCTCTCTACAACGGCCATGTTTTCTTGTCCCGCCTTCTTATTCACTCACTCAAATGCTCTAATTGATAACCTCCCCATAACGGCCACCTCTCTACAACGGCCATGTTTTCTTGTCCCGACTTCTCATTCACTCACTCAAATCCTCTATTTGATAACCTCCCCAAAACGGCCACCTCCCTACAACGGCCATGTTGTCTTGTCCCGACTTCTCATTCACCCACTCAAATCCTCTATTTGATAACCTCCCCATAACGGCCACCGCTCTACAACGGCCATGTTTTCTTGTCCCCCGACGTCTTATTTATTTACTCAAATTCTGTAATTGAAAACCTATCTAAACCGACCACCCCTCAACAACGGCCGGAAAATTCCGTCCGAAGGTGACCGTTGTAGACGGGCTCGACTGTATATATGAACCTCGTATACGGCCTAGTTGGCCCGGCACGAGTCTCTCGTAGCTCAGGGGTAAGATCATCCGACCGGTGTACGGAAGGTCATACGTTCGATTCCCATCAGGGACTCATGGGACGTCTGTACACAAAAGGTTTCCAATTTAAAGAAGAAAAAAAAACATTGCAATGATGGAGGGATTCATGAAATTTTACAGTGTTGTTTATGGTTGCCGATACAGTGAAATTGCTTACTTTTCTCAAAAGTGGGAGTGAGATTGTTGCAATAATGTTGAGTATCTAAACTCTGGTAGCACGAAGCAACCATCAGAGTTAACCCTTTCACTCCCAAGAGTGCCAAACATCAAAATTCAAGACAAATCTTAAATTTCCTTTTGTAAAATATTGAAAAACAAATGGCTCTATGCAAACGTACTGCTGAAGAGGTTTCATTTGAATGGTCGCATCACAGGATTTCGTCCACAGATTCCAAAGTTAGAACAAATGGTACCATGCAAAAGTACTGTTGAAGCGGTTTCATTTGAATGGTCACACCATAGGATTTCATCCAAAGACTCAAAAGTTAGAACAAATGGTACCATGCAAAAGTACTGCTGAAGAGGTTTCATTTGAATGGTCACACCATAGGATTTCGTCCACAGACTCAAAAGTTAGAACTGCACTACATGTCTCCATAAAAAAATATAATTGACTCTGGGAGTGAAAGGGTCAGAGCATCTGACCGGTCTACTGAAGGTCATAGGTTCGCTTCCTGTCGGGGACCCAGATTTGTCTTTGTTCCATGCTCGTGACACGATGAACAATGCATCTTTCTCAACATAAATTTCATTATCCAAGCGAAGCTAACCGGGTTGTCGCGTGCCACACCAGGGTAAGAAAATTCTGACTCTGACAAACTGCATATGACATTAAAACTGACTTGAACACAAGAAGTCAAGAAAGAAATGAAGAAGAAAAGGCATCAATGCTTACCATCTTCCCAGTGGCTGCAGCCCGGTTTGGCTGTGACACTCGAGGAGGTTTTGTTGTCCTTTTTCGCTGATTTGGTCCCCGGTACTACTACTTGCGATGCATCTGTCAGCCACTTCTTCTTCACCAGATAGCATACAAGGCTTACAGGAAAAAAATAAATCAAGAAATTTAATCACACAATGACACTATACAATGTAGTTTGACAACAGAATCGAGGAAAAGAAGGGAATCAGAGAGAGGGGAAATGTGAAGATGATTTTACAACGTTGACCTACTGAAAGGTTTAACACACAAGTAGACTATCATGGGAAGGGGGGGGGGGGGGGGGGGACGTTGGAGGACGAACTTTCCTCTCCCCAACCACCCTAAATTACCACCCACCCCCCCTCTCCCACTTCCTTGGTGATTCCCGCCCCTTTGTCCTTTTTCAATTGCACATCATTACCCCTCTCCAACCACCCAAGCCACCCAAGATCCCCCCGCCTTCCTTGACGATCAAATCATCGCCCACTATTGCATAACATTTTTCGCTATTCACCACCTTGGGAAGCCCGCTTCCCGTCTTTAAGCATTCTGTGCCTTCTGTAGACTTGGCACACGAGCCACAGAAGGCCCACACGGCCGGAGCTTAACCCGGTTACTGTAGCAGGAAGTGTTACCTCCAGTATTATGCCGCCGGTACTCATTCATACACCTGGATAGAGACAGACAATGTGGAGCAAAGTTTCTTGTCTAAGGAAATAACACGATGGCAGAGAACCACCGACCTTGAGATCTCTCCCCTCCCGTCCCCCACCCCCTCTCCATAGAATTGCCGCTCCCTTTTATCCCGGGTTCCTGTCCCATACAACAAGAATCTTGACTAAAGTAACACATACTTGCAAAATTCACTCAAGTGTTCCTTGACTGGACAGCTGCGAATAATGCGATAGTGAGGAATCCCATGTTGGTCTAGTTCTTCCGGTTTCTCTCTGAGCTTATCTAGTCCCATCATTCCCAGGTTAAAGGCGGTTTCAAGGAAAGGGTGCGCCTCAGGAGTCTTGAACGGATTTCTGTTGGTAAACAAGCTGTCGCCTTCTTCATTTTCGGAGTCGTCCTCCGCTTGTGTTCCATCGCTAAATAGACGATTCTAAGAAAGGAAAAAAGGAGGCAGAATGTTCATCGGATAAGACAAGCTCAATAACAACAACAACAACAAAGTTTTACTTAACAGTCAAATATTTACAGGTTACCGTAATATATATATATATATATATATATATATATACTTACACTCTGCAGGTAACGGAAATAAGCTATTCGGGGTGGGGGCAAGTTAGAAAAGTTATGATAACAAGTAACAAAACAACAACAACGGCAAATTGGCAAAACCTCACCAGATACAAAACTCCTTTCTGGTTCACCTCCATCTGGTTGAGCTGCTCTGCAGCTGTTAGCCTTTCCTTGTAGTGTTCAAGCATTCCATGGCTGGCATCCATGAGTACTTCAAACGGTAAATACGAGTTGCTGTATTCCAAGTTTTGAAGTCCTATGCAGATCCAAGGCAGCAGGTCGTGTTTGGTTGCGCATCGCTTCTCTCTGCAAGACAAACGAGTTTATATCATTTAACGGGACACTGTCCTGGCTGATATATCGTGTTTTCATGATTATGGCCAGGAGCTTGATTTAAAGGAGCTATGTCATGGTGATTTTGAGGTTTTCGGGTCAAAACCGTCCCAAATTAAAACTAAGTACCTTTGTCGTACACGAAATGCTTATATAAAGAACACTAAAAGGAAGATATCAAGTGAAATTTAGCAGAGAAAATAAACCATAATCGGAGTTTTAGCGAATTTTCTAAGACACAAGCGATAAACTTGAAAAAATTGGCCCAATTTTTTCAAGATACAATCCATTTCCATCCTGGCCATCTGCAGCCCAAGACACTTATTTTTGCTTTTAGAGCACTAGTAGAATAATTTTAAACAAAACTGGATTCTTTTTTTTTGGAATTTCACTGATATAAAGATGTATTTTGGCTTTTTAAAGTAACTCTAAAAATGGTGACATAGCCTCTTTAAGCCTGCTTTATTATCTTGAAATAGGAAGAAAAAATCGCCAAAAGTGATGAAAGCAAAGAAATATGAACTAAACAGACAAAAGAACCGCTAAAAAGGTCAAAATTTCACAAAAATGACAATTGTGATTTCTTGACAGGCGGTCAACAAATCAAATTTGATGAACGGTAATCCACTTCCATCCTTGCAATCCTGCACTAAATCTCCAAGCTAATGCTTCTGTTTTGTTCTATAGAATCTTTTTGTTTAATAAAGTTGTATATTTGGTGGCATTTTGTGATATAACATGAAAATAAAGTTAGGGAAACTTTGTATTTCGGCAGGACATGTATGTCATGGGGGTTTGACGTTTTTGGGGTCAAAACTGTACCAAATAAAACTGATCACCTTTGCACAAAATGCTTATAGAACACCAAGAGGAATATATCAAGTTAATTTTCGACAAGGGAATAAACCATAATCTGAGTTTTAGCGACTTTTCCTAGCCTGCATGACAGGCGCTTTATGAGCCAAGCGGAGCGAGCGAAGAATTTCGCGCGAAGCGCGGCACGCGCGCTCGTGTCGGGCTGCGCGCGAAATGCTTCGCTCGCCCCGCTTGGCTCATAAAGCGCCTGTCATGCAGGCTAAGTTTTCCAGGACACAAGACGATAAACTACAAAAAAATTGGGATTCAAGTTGCAGTCCATTTCCATCCTGGCCATCTGCAGCCCAAGACACTCATTTTTACTCTTAGAGCACTTGTAGAGTAATTTTAAACAAAACTGGACCATTATTTGTATTAATATGTCTTTTGGCCTTTTAAAGTAACAATAAAAATGGTCACATAGCCCCCTTAAAAATACAGGCGTGAAAGCATCTGACTTATGCCATTCACCTAGAAGGCTATCAAACATGACGTGATTGGTTGCCAGACTAACAAAGCTTGAACGGTGTTCACTCCCAAAGACAATGATGGAGACATGCAATGTAGTTCTAACTTTTGAGTCTGTGGACGAAATGCTGATTGTTATTATAATTTCAACCCGTGAGGCATGTTTGAGTCTTTGACGTCACCTTCTCCCATTCATTCCCAAGATCAAAAATTTGATCACAGGGGTACTTTAAAGGGTTAAGCGAATTTTCGCAGGCTTTAATGTCGACTACAAACGAATCTGTTAAGACATGTTTTGTACTGGAACGGTATCTCAAAGGTTCTCTTATCCACCTTGGTCATAGATTTAAGCGAGCTTTTATTCAAATTTTAATTCACTTCGAGCGAGAAAGTTCAGCGAATGAAGAGAAGGGCATCCGTGGCCCTTTGGTCTAGTGGGCCATTTTTAGTTCTTACCGCATTTGGATACATCATCTGTGAACCAAAACTGAGCAGATGCACATTACATACCTGCAAAAAGATATGATAGTCTTCATATCACCTAGCACTTCAGATTGGCTGGCCTCTTGCAACAAAGATAGAAGAATGTTTTGAACGATGGTTTTTACTTGCGTCTCTGGCTCCTTCTGCAAGGATTAAAAGGAAAATTATTTTACAGTGTACTTAACGGAAACCGATCAGACTATTTTTCAAGAGCTTCATATGCGACAAATAAAATGCTGATACTTTGACCAGGGGAGGGGTTAAAGAGAACGCTCTCGCGAATAAAATGCTGCAGGTGGCACTTCAGTACACCGTCTTTCCCCCGCTTCATTCACTAGGGACTTTAAGATACGGCAACTACGGACTACTGACTACGGTTGGACGCCGTTTTTCTTTCCATGGAGCACTGGGCCGAGTACACAACGAGTGGCGTGAAAATACGAAGTTAAGAACGCGGAATACAGACAACGGACTACGAACACAGAGCGAAGTACACACCAGACAAGGCTCGCTTTGTTTTTATATTTTATGTATAAAATGTCTTTTAGAAAAGTATAAAATGCCCAGGTTTACGCTTCAGCAGATGAAATAATAGACGAAGAAGAATTTGTACTTTTGTTTGATGCCTACGAATGATACTGGGAGTACCATGGTTTTTGACTCGACTCCTTTGATTCAAGTGAATGCTTAATTGAGTTTAGAGTGAGCAAGGAAGATCTTCCTCGTTTGGCCGAGGTTCTTAGAGTTCCGGCACAGTTCAAAGAGAGTGTTAACATGGTAAGTTTTGTTGCTCGTGTGAATATACAGAATATAGTTAAACAATGTGGCGGTCAAAATTAGTAAACAAAAGTTAGCCGTAAATTGTTCGCTTTTCTGAGTTCAAAAGCACTTGAAATTGCTCCAGAGGTGGTTTTTAGTTTTCGTGTTAGAAAGAAGAAACTCCTCAGTCAATGTTCTAACTTAAAACCTCCTTTTTCATACATTTTTCATGACTCCGTACTACGTGAAATTTGTCGACTACGCACCGTCGTGAACTTGCGACGGTAGGAAGCAAGAGCAAATGTGTCTCGTCCCAGTCCTAATTTTCGTTCCGTCCGTAGTCCGTAGTCCGTAGTCACCGTATCTTAAAGTCCCTATTCACTTAACTGGAGAACGCACTCGCAAATAGAATGCAATTGGTGATACTCTCTTGCAAATAAAATGCTACACTAACAGGTGATATTTGACCAGGGGAGGGGAAGTAAAGACTGTGGGGAGCGAACATTTCAGAACACCGTCTCTCCCCGACTTCATTTACTTACCCGAAGAAATTTCTCGCAAAGCTCTAGCAGGTCGCTTTGTCTAAGAAAAGAACTGACACCTCCTTTGCACTTAACAAGACATTCGAGGCCCTCCACTCCAGAATTGACAACAAAGTCGGTAAGCCACCTAAGAATAACAGTGTTGTAAATCAGTGTTGCTGCTGAAAAGTTTATTTTTAAGGTACAGTGTACATGTAAAGGTTAAGTTTGTTTTCAATAGCTGTCGCGAAGTTTGCCCATGCTTTGCACTGGTTGCATGTTTTCCAAAATATTAATGATAATTCGAAGACCAATAGAGCGTTTTCACTTGACGTCATAGCCGCCATATTGGTGTTCCCGTACAAAAGAATTTTAATTAACTTCTTTTGTTAGGAACACCAACATGGCTGCCATGGCCTTTGTCATTTGAGTTCCACGGGACTGAAGGTCACGTGAGTGAAAACGCTCTATAACAGCAATAGCCAGACATTAGAGCGGCTTTTAATTGGGTGTCGAAAGTAATTTTGTACTTGCTTTGGTTTTGCATTGCTATGCTTTGTGATTGGCTACAAAATTTCACGCCACTTTATTAACCAATCAGAAGTAAAACCAAAACCAATCATGACTTGCTCGTAAGCATTTTCCCGCGCTTGGAGTCGGCTACATGTATTTGCTTCGTGTTCTGATTGGTTCAATGGATTGTCTGCGAGTTCTGTGATTGATCAGTCGAGAGTAATTACTTTGGTTTTGGTTTTACGACACTCGACTGAAAACTGCTCTAATAAACTGGCGATTCACAATTCACATGACACTGAAGATGACTTCCGCCCAGCTGGTCATTGTCAACAACAACAGTTCCTTTCAGTCATACCAGAAACCCATAAGTGGGTTGAAACGTGTAACGCGCATTCACAGCTTCCGAATATTCATTTTTTTGGCTTAGTACCATATTTGGAAACCCCTCGGTCCAGGGAGATTGGAAGCAAGTTGTTCTAGCGAATAGAGGTTTTGCAGTCATGTTGCATGGCAGGAACAATGAAAATGTTTTGCATCAGAAAGAACATTCTTTCCCATAGGGAAAAGAATCTATTGTTCCTGCCATGCAACATGGCTGCCGTGCAAAACCTCTATTGATTAGTTAATATTTTTATCTTGATTTTCCAAATATGGCTGTAACAACTTCTTAGCAAATTGAATAATCGGAAGCTTGTTTTGAAGCGTACAAGAGACTGTTGCACGTTTCAACCCACTTACATGTATGGGTTTCTGGTCAGACACGTAACTATACTAACCCGGATGATCACACTCGACAGATAACCAAAGCTACTGGTCTGGTCTGTAGTACTATTTATTATAGTAGACCAACGAAACTGTCATAAAGTAAGAAAATTCAATGAAGGCTGTTGTTGTTCTTGTTGTTCTTGTGACACTATTTTATTACTAACGTTTGACTGCGTGGATGAACTGCCAAATGTACATTGTACATCTGTATTGCCTGCATGTAGACGAATGTAGAGCTGTGTGTAAGGAAATTCTAGTGTAACGATTCAAATGAACGCTACTTAGCAGTTCTTTTGTGTGGTACTCTATATAGCAATGACTTAACTTCAAGTACTGTTGATTATATGCAGTAGTAGTTCAACATTTCAGTCTCTAAATGATTCATAAGACTAAGTGTGACCATTCACAGCTGTTGAGGCAAAGCAGTACGTTTCTGTAGTGTGTGTGTGTGTGTGTGTGTGTGTGTGTGTGTGTGTGTGTGTGTGTGTGTGTGTGTGGGGGTGGGTTTGAGCAGTGACCATGCCGAACTTACTGTTAGTACTAGCGCAAAAACATGTACCTGACAGAATCAGTGCGCACATGATTTTTATCAGCAAGCCTCTGCAACCAAAGACTATGTACAACAATCTGAACAGCACATAGCTTTAAAGCCATCTCCACTCCAGACTTCATAATCTTCCTTGGCATGTCCAGCTCGAAGCTCTCTTTTCTTGTGCCCCGAATGCGTGTTTCCGTCTTGTACTGAGTGATTCTTATCGAGTTTCCCTGCTTCTCGCTGAGTGCCTTCCCTAGACAATAAGCCACGCGGGACTTCCCAGAAATGAACTCGATATCCCGTAAGCGTGATAGCACATTTAAAGGCGTTGAGTCAACTGTTACTTTCTCCATTGACTGCGCACCAAGCATTCCCTCGGGTTTCAGAACACAACTCATAGCTTCAGCCAAAAGCTCCGGAGAGTCCGAGAGCGAACGAAGGACAACTTCAGCTAGCTTGGCCCAGAGTCTGCAGTTTGCATACTGAAACAGCGTCCAAGGCAAAGAGCTTTCTTTGACAGTGTACTCATTGTCATGAGCGAGCACACTGAATGCTGCCTTTAGGCCTACACTTTGTTGTTCTGTCAGGGTTTTGCTGAGAGCCGCCGGTGCACCTTTGAATAGATGATGGAATATCACACGGGATAGGGATGATTGGGGTATGAGAGCAGGTGTGGCCACACCCCTAGGGACTCTTTGTCCGAGATGTGCCAGGAAGGAGAGGTCAGCCTCTGCTGGCGAACAGCAGATCAGTTGGTATGTCAGCCAGCATTCATAATTATACTCTTCCACCTAAAAGGAGAAGAAGAAAAAACAGCTGTCAGAAGTGCATGTAATAATCTATAGGTGTCCATCAAAACAGTTTCTCCTAGATTCCAATCTTGAGTTTCGTGACATACAAGTACAGCAGTTCTAACTTTTGAGTCTGAGGATGAAATCCAGAAGTGTATTGAAATAAAAGCTACTGAGCAGTACTCTCCTGTGGTACTGTTTATTATGCTAAACAAAGTACAGTCACATACATGTAGTTCCATTGAGTCTGAGTATGAAATCCAGAATCGTGACCATTCAAATGAAAGCTGTTGAGCAGTACTTTCCTGTGGACTGTTTATTATAAATAATGCTGTACAAGGTGGTTAAAACTTTGAGTCACTGTGGATGAAATCCTACAGTAGGACCATTTTAATGACAGCTACAAAGTAGAACTTTCTTATGGTGCTTTAGGTCCTTAAATATTTTATATACTGAAAACCGCCTTGGCGGGTTCCCTCGTTAAATATTGTTAACATTATTATTATTATGAGGAATTTTTCACAGGGTTTTTTCCTGGGGCAATATGTCCAGTCAGGTCTCCTCCCAAGACCTTAGACTTCCATCACTTTCCCTTTAGGATATGTGCCGATCCAAGGTGAGCCGATTTTTGCATTGTTCTTATTGCTCTTTATTCCTATTTGCTCTAAATGGCCCGCCAACTTTTTTGATACTGATCCTAACGCTCCTACAACCACAGGTACCACTTATGTCCTCGTTTCCCATATCCTTCTGATCTCTCTTCCCAAGTCTTGGTATACTTTTCAGTTTCTTTCTGCAATACATTACTATCTTCTGCAATACATTACTATCTCCGGGAGATAATAATAATAATAATAATAATAATAATAATTATTATTATTATAATAATAATAATAATAATAATAATAATAATAATAAAAAACAGACTCAAAAGTACACATGCAAAGCAGCAACTTGCAAATTGTTATTATAATAATAACAATTATTATTATTATTATTATTATTATTAAAAATTATTATTATTATTATTAAAAAAATTTATTATTATTATTATCACACTGTAAATCATCCAACAGAAATTAACCCTTTCACTCCCAGAGTCAATTGTGGAGACATGTCATGTAGTTCTAACTTTTGAGTCTGTGGACGAAATCCTATGGTGTGACCATTCAAATGAAACCTCTTTGGCAGTACTTTTGCATGGTACCATTTGTTTTTCAATATTTTACCAAAATGAAATTTGGGAATTTTCTTGAATTTTGATGTTTGGCACTCTTGGGAGTGAAAGGGTTTTAATAATATTTGAATGTAGAGTACGCCAACTACAATGAATGTACATTGTACGGTACACATGCAAAGCAGCAACTTGCATACCTCATGATGTAGAGATGAGGCAGGCAGCCTCTGCAAACACAATCCTGCTACTCCTAACTGAAATTTGAGGGACATTAAGGTCTTTGGACATTCAAGAGCAGATCCTGCAGAACCATCAAGTTTCAGCTTGGACCTCATTTCTGCAACGGTTGCATCAGCCAGCTCAGACTTCTGTGACAACAGCTCAAAAAGAAATGCAAATGTACTAATTGCCAAAATGGTATCCTCTGGCCAGACATGATTAGCATGTGGCTTGTTGCTACCTACAGGTATCTCCACTTCCATTGGGGAATCAGGTTCTTTGTTCTTGTCAGCCTTTGCTGCACTCTGGTATGGTGCAGTTCCTAGTGAGCAACTCGCAGAGACAGGCATTGAAGAGACATCGCACTGTCCAAGGAGAATCCCCTTGTAGAATGACACAAGGGCATACGATACTGCCACAGTTAAGCACATGGCACGTTGATGATCACCACCAACATTTAGGGCTTCGATCATAGAACACAGTGAATGTACATCAATGTTACAAAATAAGCCGAGTGCAATGCAGTGGGGATTGTAAAATGAAAGTGGGATGATCGAGTCACCCTGAACCTGCTCAACTGCATTCATGTCACTGTCACATTGATTTAATGCATTCCATTCGGAGACATATGCAGTCTTTGATTGACAAGTCAACTGGATAGCCATACAACTGCTTACAACAGGAATGTAAGTCCATTCTCCTTTGAGAATTCGCTGAAAGTCAGGTAAGTTCCAGTCTATGGAGGACAATCGAATGGCAACCTCTAAGCCATGCCATGGGCGAAGTGGTCCAGTTACAAAAACTACAGAAACTAAAAACAAGAAATTAAAAGTTTTGTTAGTAAAACATAAAAATTAATATGCTCACTATGTTGAGTAAAGACCACCATAATCTTGCATGCAACTTGTATATGTTGTAGTTAATTTTTTATTTCAGGTAATTTTTATTTTTCCATTGTTTTTGGGTATGGTAATATATGCTAATGAATTTGAAACAAAGGAAAAACAAAAATTACCTGAAATAAAAAATTAACTACAACATATACACTGTACATTGTAGTGTGTATAATTACAGTGCAAGTACAAGTTGCATGTGTCCACCACTGAAAGTATTGCATGCAATACTGTTAAGTACATAGAAGCAGGATGTGACTCTAGTTCTGTAGAACAGTGCAGCATGTTTACAGATGGACACATGCATGTGTGCAAAATTGTGCATAAATTTAACGTAATGTTGCAAATTCAGGGAGAGACCAAAGAAAACATTGAAGAGGACAGTGGAGAAGGAGAAGAAAAAAGCTGAAGGGAGATGGCACATACACTGTGTGGCAGTTGACAGGACAGCATGGAAACCATGAGCATGCAACCTTACATGTATTCCCCAGTTGGAGAGACTTGCCAAGATACAGCTGTACACAGCTCAAGTAATACATGTACATGTGCATGTACCTGTTTCATTCAATGTCCTCAGCTGATCGATGACTCCTTCGTGCTGTTTTTCTGGAATGTTGGGACTCAGGACAGCCAGTCTCCATAGCCGTGCAAGTTCATCGCTCAGCATCCTACAACTTGGATGGAAAAATAAACAATATTATTACATGTAACTAACTTGTTCTGTTGTTACAATGCTGCTACTGTTACCGGGGTCACCTCAACAAAGTTAACCAATCACAAAGCAGAATGGGAACAATAGATTTGAACATTTTAAAGTTAAAATTTCATTGTTCTGTACTCGACATTTCATTATATATCGCAAATTTTGGAATCTATTGTTTCCGTTCTGTTTTGTGATTGGTTAACTTTGTCTAGGTGGCCCTGGTAACAGTAGCAGCACTGTAAAGAAGCTGCATGTATGCCCCACAAATACAGCTGTGTAAACTGTATTTCACACCCTTGGCAATCACATTAAAACTACACCATGTTTACACATCAGCCTCATCTCCAGGGCCATACAGTATCTGAGTTCATACATGTAGGTACCAGGCTCCCAGCCTAGAGCCCATGAAATAAAGCCTGAAGGGGAACAAATTGAAGGGCACAGAGCATAACCAACTATAATACAGTAGTTTCTGTAACTCAGAATGTTCATATTGTTTTCTTTTTACAGCAGGCAATGTTGCTTTTTGTCACAAGTTTATAGAACTCGTGGTTGCGTAGCGAAAAGTAAGTTTCTTTACTGTCGAACTAACCCTGAGTCTACAAGAATTTATTTGTGGTGGGGAGTATCGAGGTGGAAACCATGCTTAAGTCACTTTTGAGAACGAAACCTTTCAATACACACATTTCACCTCTTGTCACCTGCCAAGTGTTAAAATAGGATTCGTAAAGCCACTTTTGAGGAAAATATTTCAAAATTTAAAAATGCTTGCTGACTATAGGCTACCGAAATAACCTGATAGAAAAAAAAAAACCCTATCAGAAATAAAATTCACAGAAAGGGAATCGGCGCTTAAACAAGATAAACAAAATCAAAAAGACATTTTGCCTTTTGTTACACAATACCAACCTTCAGTGCCAAACATCAAACAAGCTTTAAAGAGAAAATGGCACCATATACAAAGCCAACCACTTCTACAGCAAATATTTAAAGAACCACCTATTATATCCTTTAAAAAAGGAAAATCTTTAAAAGATACACTCATTAGAGCAAAAATATAAAAGGTTCCCATGTTTCACACTGGTAGAGATTGTGTGGCCTGTCAACCCTTGCTATTTCCTACTGCAAAATCGCCTGCTGTAAAAAAATAAGCAAATACAGTGTGCATGTACATTCTGAGTGACTGAATCTATCATTTGCTTGGAATTAAGCAAATTCATTGAGAAGGACAGCCTAGATTTTACCTTCAGCGTGATTTCTTCAGCTGGGTCCATGATGGAACGCGTAACGAAACCACGAGTTTGTAACCTGATCCGAGAGGAACTGGCACTAGTAAACAAAATGGCCACGGAGCTCTAAACGTTGCAAACTAAGCTTACTTGATTTGGCCTATTTCTAAGAGGAATTTTAACCTACATGTACAATTGGGTAAAATTACTATTTTTTCTCATTTCATTTTTTTTACGATCCGAGTCGATCCGAGTTGATCTGATCCAGACTGGATCCAGTCCGATCCGATCTGAGTTTATCCTTTCCGACTTTTGTACCTGCCTCTATGGAAATAATTTATTCCAGTTAAGCTTTATACTTTCCTTCGGCTTTTGAGACCCTCTCTCCCCCTAGGAGGGAAGGAAATTTCCTGGAACCACAAAATGTACAATGAAAATCAACTTGTACTCTCTTACCCAGAAAGTCTTGGAGTAAAGCCTCCTGCTAAGGATCCACAAAGCTTTATGGTTTTCTTTAGCTCGTGCCTCTCTGGCTTTGATCTACGAAACATTCTTTCCGCAGGAGAGTTCATTCGGCACAACTTGGTTAGACGTTCAATCAGTTGTTCGGTACACATTGTCAGAGCCGACACGGCACTCATGAAATCATCCTGAAGAAGATCAGCTATGGTCTCCAGGACTCGAAGAACACTTTGCCGCCGAGAGGAAGAATAGCCACAGTATTCATTGTCAAGCTGTAGATCCATTTCATCTACAGTGTACATATTTATAAAAAACAAGTTAGCAATTATAATACATGTACATGTACAGTTAGCAACATAACATACAATGTACATGTGCACATAAAATGAGAGGAGATAAATATTTTAGATGGATTAGAATTCAAAGGAATGAGATTCCAAGATACATGTAGTTACATGGCTTGGTAAGATATTAGACTCGACCACAAGTGGACTTATGAGAGCGACAAAGTGACAAAATGAGAAAGTCTAGTACGAAATGTACAATGCATGATAAGAAGAGATAGGAGAAGGCAAGATAATAAGATAAGAAAAGATGGGATGGGATGAGATACGATGGAAATGAGAAGATAAGTTTTTTTTTAAATATGAAGGAATGTGATTTTAACTAGATAACTTTCAAATACTGAATGTAATTGTTAGGTAAGATACAGTGTACATAAATGATAAGATAACATCACATCACATCATAAATGGCATTGTAACTCTATAATTAAAATAAATGCCTGCTTGTACATGCTGTACCTCTAACAAGTGCTTGTTGAAGACAATTCCTTCCCCAGTGTTCATTAACAGAGCTTCCTCGTTCGTTATCCCGATCATTGTACATTACAAAGCCCAGATCCTGATGGGATTCGTACATTAAGCTTTCACATCTGGATTTGAATCCACTTTTACACACAAACCAGTGAGCTTCTTCATCAAGTCCTGAAGATTAAAAAAAAAAACAAGCATATTAACCCTTTCACTCCCAGAGTCAATAGACCTTCCCTGCATTCCACTCCAGTGAGCACACAATGAAACAAGGTCGAGGCTTGGGTGGACAATTTCATACAAATCACCGTATTTTGTCCACCCCAGCCTCGATTTGGTGCCTTTGTTCACAGGAATGCGGGAAAGATCTATTATGGAGGCATATAGACAATAGTACTAGTGTACTGTAGTTCTAACTTTTGAGTCTTTATAATGAAATCCTATGGTGCGACCATTCAAATGAAACCTCTTCAGCAGTACTTTTACATGGTACATGTACCATTTGTTTTTTAACCTTTTAAAAATTGGGATTGATTTGTGGATTGGTTTGGGATTGATTTGTGGGAGTGGTACCAAAAAACTATCAGGTCATTTTCGCCTCTGTCACTCTGTCAACAACCTTGAGTAAATGACATGAGTGGAGTCAGCTTTGTAAATATAATTCTACAAGCACTGTTCTATTTTCATACATGTGTAGGTTTTGAGTGTGTACAAATAGAGTGACAAATAGAGGCAGGGTTGTTTTTATTAAGATGACAAGATTTGTTTACTTTTAATGGTTTTTCACACTTGGTAGACGAAATTATCTAAACCTGTCTGTTACAGGAAAAACACACTCCCTCCCTCCTCCCCAGTCCCTCTATTGCCTTTAAGTGATGCTCCACATACATGTAAGAACTATAGCAAACTTCATTGTTCTGCGGCATTGGCTCCTTCCCACATAGAATATCTTTGGTTTCAAGAATAGAGGAGGGGCTGATGGTTCATAATTATATTTCAGTATAAAAATAAAGAAAATCCATTTGTGTCAATTAAATTTTAGGAAATCTTCGTGCTTAACCAATCAGAATAGCAGAAGACAATAGCTAATATTTTTGCTTCTTTGATGAAGTTCCTCAAATACAATATCTTTTAAAACTTGCATGTTGTGCGATTGGGTCTCAAGTTACTTGAAACCTTAAAACAATTAGACAAAATGCACCTTGAACCTTAACTTTTTAGCAGTTTTTGAGTCCAGGCCAATGAGATCACTAGTTGTAACAATGAAAAAAAAAATTTACATTCCATCGTGCATTGCCGTTCAGTGCTATCCTTCTTATGCAGATCATTACTTAATTACTTTCGCTTGCGATCATGTGATTTGCTTGCCCGCTTAACTATCTAATCAGGGAATGCTAGCAGTCCATCTCCCACCAACACCTACAGTTTTTATAGCTCTTCGAACATGTATTTACTAGCGGCACTGTTATAGGGTCATGGGGTTAAGGAACAGCAGTTTTATTTCATCAGCCACTTCTTACCAGGGCCAGCAGTTGGATCCGGTGCTCCTGCAATTGCATTGATGTCATCCTGCTGCTCTTTGTGTTGTCGTGACAACAGCTTATCAAGCAGGTTTTGAGCTGTTTCTACTGTACGTTCATTTTGGTGCTCACACAAAAGGTATTGTGCAAACTTCAGCAGCTGTTCTCGGTCCAATAAATTCAGTGAGTCAGACACTGGCATGTGAGTGGTCATTGTGTTCTCTTTTATTCTTGCCAAACATGTCGCTACAACATGTGCACACCAGTTTGTTGACAACTCACATGAACAGTGTGCAGAGGTTATTTTTCCGCGATCAAAGTGGACAGTTACATAATACTTTCCACTGTCGTTACTTCGGCTACTACTGCATCTCTTGTCCTCTACTGTGGCACTCAAACGGAAACCTGTCATCAAATTCAAACTTGAGTTCAGTCATACCATAGTATTGTTAAAACTAGCAGTAATCACAGATTATAGAGACGCGTTCGATTAAATTTCTGGTGGAAATGAGCCCCTGAAAAAAAACAATAGGGGCAGCCATTTGGAAGACCGTCTACCAAAAAATCTCAAATTTTACTGCACTTAAACCACAGGACAACCAACACAAAATTAGGATTGCGTTTTTCGAATGCGATAATGGGACCCCATGCCATTAATTAATGGAACCTTGCCAGCAGTTGAAGCTTTTTTAAGACATGTTGTATTATTACTTATTACCTTATTGGTACTAATTTTCGCGTCGTTTAATTTCGCGATTTTCACGATTTAAAAAAAATCGCGAATTTAAAGCGACGCGAAAAAAAATTCCCGCGAACTTTAATGTCGCGAAATTTAATACCCTCCTATATTTCTTGTTTTCTCAATTTAATGAAGAAACACATGTCTACGTACATGTATTGTGTATAACGTGTAAAAGCTCTATGGCATGCCTACAGATGATAAACAACAGTTTAACAGTCAAATTTCACTATTTGTGTTACTTTGAACCTCTTCATCTGTATCGCTATCGTCATATAGTTTGGTTTTGTTAAATGAGTTGATGATTTTCAGCAATAAGAAGTGTATAATAATAAAATTCTCGAAATAAAATGCGTTTTTTTTTTTCATTTTCGCGAAAATTAATTCCCTAAGAAAATAATTTTGCACCCAAATCGCGAAAATAAAGACCCGCGAAATATGCCGACCCTTTTTTCGCGAAATTAAGTGCCCGCGAAAATTAGTACCAATAAGGTAAGTTAGGATTCTTTGTCTTTGTTAAAATATTATTGTAAAGCACCAAGGACAATAATTATTATATTAATATTTTACTACAAAACTAATTGTAAGTGACCTTTTTGCCTTAATGAAATCCAAATTGTTCCAAATAAGCTCTATTTTGACACAGAGACTAGTTGTCATGTAAGTAACTTGTACATGTATTTATCTATATTATATTTTTTTAGAAGAATAAGAATAAGTGATAAAAGTTTGAATCTGTGTTGTCACGCAAGTGACAGTCAAAAAAACAACTTGTGACGTAGCGGGCATGTTGCCATATTGATGGTTTGCACAGTGGCCATGTTGGGTGTTAGAACAATGAAATTGTCATCCTTTGAGAATAAAACTATATTTTTATGGAAACAATTTCTATTGTACCACCAACATGGCTGCCAATGCAAACAACCCATATGGCAATGGCCCACTTTAGCATCACGGAACTCGTAAGGTTGTTTTGGAAGTAGACGTTTTTGCTTTATTTTATATGAAAAGATCTATTGACACAAACACTGCATTGCGGCCTGTATTTATTCACACCTACTGTACCTATTTGATTCAGATCGTTAACGTTGCCATTCTCAAGCATTCTTTTCGCCGAGTTGAAGTCCACACTACTTCTGCTGAACTCGGCGTACTTCCTTATCATCTCCTCGGCCTCCGGAAACGAAAACCCGATGATCTTCAGCTGCAGTTCGTCAGGGATCGGAGGGGAACGATGCTCGACATATGCGAACGGAAACTTCAAAGCAATGAAACGACAGCACGAGTCTTGAAGGGAACGCACTTGGTAGATAGTTGTAGAAATGTTTTCCGCAGTTGATGCATCATCACTGCCTTCGGCTTGAGCTCGAGCTCGGCGAGCGGCTAACATCAGACTAGAATAATTCTCGCCGCTGCTGTAACCACAGTAATCATCGTCATCGAAGTATTCGTCGACATCGCTATCATCCATGTCGGAACCGAAATAATATGGTGAATATGAAAAATAGTCATCATCCTCCGACCACATTTCCACTCACGTCGCCAGATTCTTGTCTCCTGTTTCAATTATGCAGTAATTTTCCACATCATTTCTAAGAATCTCGCTTACAATGCAAGAAGATTCCAAGAACTTGAAAGATACGGCTTGTTGAAGACTGGTCACGTGGCAAAATAACAACACTTCCTGATTCTGTGCTTAGTTTTTTAAGTTGATTGGTCGATAAAGAAACAATGCCTGTATGTTACGAAGCCGTTACGATCTTCCTAGAGAAAAACAGGCAACGTTAAATTTTGAACCAGACAACAAATCCAGATTCAGCTGTGTTGTCCATCAGACCGTGGGCTCATTCTCGTGCGCGCGGTGGTTATCATGTAACCAGAGCGTTTCATGTATGACAAATTGTAAAACACCTCTCAATCTCTGCATTTTTCCTGATCGAAGAAAGATATTCGCGTTCCAGTTTCCTTTTTTACGTCGGTCAAATCAGCCTTGCAGTTTGCGTTTGTTCACTTTTTTT
This sequence comes from Dendrophyllia cribrosa, assembly GCA_024195265.1. NCBI lineage: Eukaryota > Metazoa > Cnidaria > Anthozoa > Scleractinia > Dendrophylliidae > Dendrophyllia > Dendrophyllia cribrosa. Next base: position 9,043,928 of record JAJLRJ010000003.1, read on the forward strand.
TTTTTTTTTTTTTTTGGGGGGGGGGGGGGGGGGGGTGTGGGGGCTGATTAGGTCTTTCGTTATCGTTAGCAGCACGTTTGCGGTCCTTTGCAGATTTTACTTTTTTTTAACCGGCTTTTGCAACCTGTCACTTGAAAACATTTTGATGTGAAAAGTATTTTTTTTTTGCATGTCATGTACTTTTTCATAGCAACCATGTTGAGCAAAATGGCTAATTAAGTGATTTCAAAACCAAAATTGAGGTTTTTTGGGGGTGCTGCCTGATTGTAAAAAATCCAAACGTTTCGGGACTGTTGTCCGTCTTGTCCCAGGGGCACCCAACGAACAATCTTTGGTAAAATGTATTCAGTTTTACTCAAATAAATTAAAATAAATGATATAAAAGCATTTCCATGTGTTCTTCTACGTTGCTGGGAAAAATATATCTGTTCCTTTTTCCCAGCATAACACATAGGAAAATTCCCAGCCAACTGGATAAAAAAATGTTTGTTTCCCAGCCAGCAATTAAAAAAATGAATAAATGGGAAAAACTATAATAATAAGTTACCAAAAGGGGCTTGGGAACTATTGAAGCATTAATGGGAAACTATTTGAAACTTTTTGTTTATTGTTTTGTACATTTACTGCCGTCTAGCTCGAACTGAACCTGTTCGGGTATCTCTAAGTACTGCTTAAATTTGTTACTACGAAGCTGAACCGTTTTAAGCCCCAAAGTGTCCTCCGATTTTCTTCGATCCAGTTTGTTTTCGATCTGCTCAAGTTAGCCAGCACAGTTTGTTCTTGCGACTCCTTTCTCAAGTCAACCAGCGCAAAAATGGTAATTAAAAAATATGTACAGAATATTTTGCCAGCCAGCAAGAATTCCGCTGGGGAACAGATAAAGTGAGGAACAGATTCGTTGGGTGCTCCCGTTGTCCCTTCATCAGGTCTCCAAGGTGCGGGATTGCAGAAAATTGGAAGATACTAATTTGCATCTCATTGAATAAGAATAGAGCTCATGCATTGTCTCAATGCCTCGTTCAAAAAAGAATTGAAAAAAACCAATTGAACCAATTTTCCGCAATCCCGCACCTCACTCCACCGCAGAGAGGTTGAATGTATTTTCAGTGGAATCCGGACACTTCGCTCCTTGAGTCAATTCGTTCCTCCTTGAGTCAATTCGTTCCTCCTTGAGTCAATTCGTTCCCGTCAGATCGCCTCCCGATCTAACTTTTTTGGGGAGCGATCTATTTTTTTTTTTTTTGCCGGGGGGGGGGGGGGGGGGGGGGGGGGGTGAGCGGGCGATATAACGTTTTAAGGGAGCGATCTGACGGGGGACGAACTGACTATGGAGTGAAGTATTTAATTTACTTGTTGATCTCATGGTCATGAGGTGACGAGAATCAGGTAGCTCACAGTAACGGATCAATCTTTATTGTAATTAACATGTTTACTAAATCCGTTTTAACATGTCTACGAAATGAAACATGTCCCTTAGCCAGTTAGACCATGGGCCAAGTCTAGTCGCCCGCGGTATCTCATGAGTGGAGTGCCATGCGGTGTCATCCTCGCCATGTCGCTTTGTGAGCACGTCCGGCGCAGGCTTTCCCGCCATTTTTGTCTCTTTTCGTCCAAGTCGAGAGCCGAGTAGCTCATCTCGCAGAAGATCTTGTATTTTCGTTGTATAGCTATGTGCTTCTCACTGAGAGCTACTATTTTCGTTCTAAATTGACTGGAAGAGAAAAGTTATGGAAATTACTTTCGATACTAAATTGAAAGCCGCTCTGTGACTAACTATACGATAGCATAACCATAAAGACAAGAGCTGGAAACGTTTTTTTCTTCTTAGTTCTTGCATATGATGCATTTGTCGCGGCAGGAGTCGATCGCGATGGTTCGTGTGTTAGCACTGACTCGTCCCCAGTCGTTTCTCTCTTTGGCAAGACGCGGAGCGGGGGACGCGCGCGGGGATAGACGCGGAACGAGAGAAGCATGACCGAGGGGTCTCGCGCTCCCCTCGATCGGCCGCGCTTCACCACTGAGAGACAACTGGGGACGGTGTCAAGTCTGTATACTTTTTCAGGTTATTACAGCCGCCTCCATCCCTCCAGGCCCACCAGATGGCTGTATCCGTAGGCTAATCTTTGACTCAGATGAAGGTAGTTTAAGCGTTTCAAAACAATCAATGCTAATTTGAAGGCTAAACTTCATCTAAGCTCTTCGTTTATCTTCCTGCATGTGTTCAGTGTTCATGTATACTCACACTTGTTTCTTTGAGATCTCGATCTGCTGTAAACACAATCTTTGCACTTCCCTCTGTATCTGTTCTGTCCTCTCCATCAACTTTAACCGATCTTGTACCACCTTCATTTGTCTTTCCTTTTCCATCATCTTTGATTCTATTTCTTGCATCTTCGCTCCCCTTCAAAACATACACTGTAAACATTATTCTACTCTGATAAGCCCCTCCTAAACAGTTTTATCTCTCAGTTGGTAGAGTGTCGGGCTGAAGAGCGGGAGATCGCGGGTTCGAATCCCAGCCGGACCAACACTCAGGGTCTTAAAATAACTGAGGACGAAGGTGCTGCCTTAGCAATTTCATTTCAGAAGGTTAGACCTTCACGTGGCTTGGATGACCACGTAGGATGGCGGTCCCGTCTTCGATGGGATCGTAAAAAGAACCACAGAGGACGTAACAAAACCCTAGCTGTGACCACCCTTAGTGCCATACATTGTTCATGGGTGTGATGGGGAAGATGGAATCAACCATGATGGTCCGATAGCGGCTGCCTGAGGCGCCTTCATGAGTTTTCGTCCGATCTCATTCTCATATTAAAGTGTATGTAAAGCGCCAAGAAACATGTGATTTGTGTACTTTATAAGACGTCGTCCATTCATTCATTCTTGTTTTTTTTTTTGTTATATCATAAACGGTTTGTTCTGGCCGCAGATCGCTTGTGTGCCAGAGGTGTCTCTTAAGTCCTTTATCAAACAAAGGAAATAGGAGACATTTACACGTAGGCTATCTGACGATATGGTCGTGAGATGTAGCCCCAAACCCCGGGGGATTTCCATATAAAACTGACGGGAGTGATAGTCGGACATGTTGAAAGCAACCCCTAAATCATGTGGGTGTGGCTCACATTATTTTCACCCCTAAGAGGTACCAATTCTTTATGAAACGGTAAATGTTCCTGTGAGCATATTTTCCAGGGTTAATATCCTAAATGTGCTCCGAATAACTCTGACAGTGGTCACTTTTTATTCAAATGCGATTAGTCGTGGTACCGAGGCTGCGAGTTTTAACCCCTAAAAGGTACAACGATAACCCCGTCACTTTATATGCAAGTCCCCCCGGGCGTTTAGCTACTCGGTAGGTTTGATTTGTATGTTGCGACCCGAGTCAAACTGCTTGCCTTGTGCCTCAATTAAAGTGATGTTACACAGGAACATTGCTGCTGGGCCAAAATCGTTGAGTCTAATTCGACGTAAAAAGACCTTCAAAAGCTTGTAACATGTTACAGCAAGACACCGTATTGATTTTAACGCAAGATGTTGCGTGCCGTCAGGTTTCTGGAAGCAAATGCATGCCTACTAGCTAATTTATATAAAGCCTCTTCCCGAAATAACCCGGAACTCCATGCATACATATCAACTCGAGCCTTGTCGATGTGAATTTAAGCAAAAGAAAAAACAACAACAACAACAACGCAAGTCCGGTTCCTGCTTAGACATTCTGAACGGCATCATGCTAAGAAATGGAAAAGCGGTTCTTCATACATGATGATATTCGAGACACTGAATCAGACTGCGAGCGGTCTTTTATTGTTCTTTAAGATAGTCGAGTGAAGGCGACGAACGAGGGAGAGGAACGAGGGCAAGGGGGGTAAACTGCGAGGGCTTCGCAGCTCGCTCGCTCGACTAACTAAAAGAAAAACAATAAACTGCTCGCAGTCTATGGAGACATTATAATATTTAGCTTCTCACGTGAGTTCGAGCATTGCTTTTAGAAGTCCACGCATAGTTTTAAACCTCCTATAAAGCTCCTTTTCTAAGTCTCTTCTGTGAAGACAAAAACGAAAATATGTACAAGTTTGTGTTGTAATTTCTGCTTCATCAATCTAAATTACTTTTGGGAACCATGCAATGGCTTACCCATCTCCTTTTTCTTAGCTTGAAACTATATACAAGATTTATCTCGCACTCGTACTCGTAACTTTTTCTTCTTCTCCGATCTAATGAATAGGTCCCTAATATCCCAGTGGCTCCAAGAAATAATAATTGGTTGACAGTTCAGTGTGTACTTACGTTTTCCGCCTCCTAAGAGAACCGAATAAACGACTTAATTTCATGATAATAAACGTATGCACCGTGTAACGAACCAAAGCGATTTTTTCCTTAGAGAAAAACGTTAATCTATTGTGACGTATGGCACGCGCAAGAAGCTATAAATGGCGACGTACGCAAACAATGCAAACGGTAAGAGCGCGCGCCTTCGAAGCGCCTGCGCAGTTCCCGCAAAAACGTTTCTGGGGAAAGTTAAAGAACATGAAAGGAAAACTAGGAAAGTTTTACTTAAATCCAAAAGATAACACTGCTACCACTAACTGCTATTAAAACCCTCTTAGTTTATTCACGCTTTTGCGATCGCTTTAGCCCCTTTTCCCTCCCTCATCCGCGAGTCCTGCTGCATGGACATAAAAAACAAGACAATAACAAGCAAAATTGTCATTAATAATATACTTTTAACCAGTCCAGGTACCGTGAAACGGAGCGTACTAATATATGACGCGTTTCTTTTCGTAAATAAGTCCGCATTTAGATTTTAAAAGTATTTTGCATGCGATACTCTTTTCGCAAAAAATGTCCGCAAACAGGAAGTGTCGATTCATAAGTCACTTTGAAAATGCTGCACTTGAGTTAAAAGATAATTTTGTACAAGAAGATTTATTTAGAAATTCAAACTGTACGTAGTGATTATACAGTTAATTTTGACCCTGAAAACGCACCGTACTAAAATGCCTTATTCACGATAGATATACATTCAGGTAGGATGTTGGTAGCATTATTATATATAAAAAAAACATGTAGGCTATCGTTTATAAAAAAACGTTTTTAAATGTTATTTTAAAGTGCCAAAGTTTTTGAATAAGTTCCAAACGTTTCGGGCTTTGCCCTTCTTCAGTGGAAATATGTTCGTTGAGAAATACGCCACGACATCTAAAGTTTAAATGATTGTTTCTTGCATGCGCGCGCGCGACCTTCAGAAGAAACGAAAGTTAGTATTTAGGCCGTGCGGTTGACAGGTACCAAGTTGGAAAATAAGACGCATCTCCTGCCGTTTCCTTTGCTTGTTTCCGCCGCAGAGCTTGACGCCGCAAACCTGCACGTCATCCGCAGAGTGTCCATTGGAACTGAAGTGCTCTGCGACTGGAAAACCAGGTGCACTCTTGGTAATACTCCTGAGATGTTCGCCAAATCGTTCCCTAAGAGTGCGCCCAGTTTCGCCGATGTAAATGGCAGGGCAGCGACGGCAGGAGATGCAGTATATAAGGCCAGATGACAGACAGGTAAAGGACTCTCTGATGATGAAGGACCTTTTTGGAGCTAGTAGAGTAGTGTCATTTGAGATGTGGTTACAGGTACGGCAGCGGGGGTGTCGACAAGGAGCAGAACCTGCGGGCGAAGTAGCTTGATTTGTCTTGGTCCACACGTCCGACACAAATCAAGCTACTTCGCCCGCAGGTTCTGCTCCTTGTCGACACCCCCGCTGCCGTACCTGTAACCACATCTCAAATGACACTACTCTACTAGCTCCAAAAAGGTCCTTCATCATCAGAGAGTCCTTTACCTGTCTGTCATCTGGCCTTATATACTGCATCTCCTGCCGTCGCTGCCCTGCCATTTACATCGGCGAAACTGGGCGCACTCTTAGGGAACGATTTGGCGAACATCTCAGGAGTATTACCAAGAGTGCACCTGGTTTTCCAGTCGCAGAGCACTTCAGTTCCAATGGACACTCTGCGGATGACGTGCAGGTTTGCGGCGTCAAGCTCTGCGGCGGAAACAAGCAAAGGAAACGGCAGGAGATGCGTCTTATTTTCCAACTTGGTACCTGTCAACCGCACGGCCTAAATACTAACTTTCGTTTCTTCTGAAGGTCGCGCGCGCGCATGCAAGAAACAATCATTTAAACTTTAGATGTCGTGGCGTATTTCTCAACGAACATATTTCCACTGAAGAAGGGCAAAGCCCGAAACGTTTGGAACTTATTCAAAAACTTTGGCACTTTAAAATAACATTTAAAAACGTTTTTTCATGAAATCCAAGTGCCACGCAGCCACCGAACTTATTTTTGTAGTATTTATCGTTTATAAAGCCTATCGATTCCCTCAACGTTCCAAATTTTACTTTATACGGGCTCTTAACATGGACCGCTCACGAAAATGATTAGAAAATATTTGAAAGCTAAGAACACTGCTTCAGTTTGTGTAAAGAAGGTACTTTTATCTAGGCAATATTGTTAAGTTTTCAAAACCTGTAGTGATAAAAATATATATATTGTTTATGCTCAACTTTACTCTTTTTAGCGCGCGTTGGCCGATATAAGAAAAACTATGCTGTCAGCAAATTTGAAAAAAAAAATCAAAATTAAAATAGTCGGTGAGGTCCGAAAACTTGCAAAACAGAAACTATATAAATGACTTTTGTACGAACGGCCCACAAGACTTTGTTCACAGAGCTCTTTTATCTTGAAAAGTTAAAGGAAAATACCAACTTACAAATAAAGACGAATTTACTTATATCAGCAACGAAACCTTGGTTAATGACACCCGCGTTCTTTATTTTCTTGTATTATATGATCAAATCGGTAAATAGCAAGAAAACAAGTTCGAGATTTTTGTACCTTACTCTTTCCCATAGAATAGCAGAAATATCGAAAAGCGTCAACGTTTCTGTTTCTATCAGTTTACCCGCATGTAATGACGTGCCGAAAACATTGTAGCATCTGTAGCATCTTTGTAGCGACTTTATTCAGTGTCAAACAAAGTATCAGTTTAACTGATTGTTTTTAATTTCACGCATTTCAGCAGCTAAATAAATTACGAAAACAAAACGGCAAATTTACGTTTGAACGCCGGTTCTTCGAATTCCTCCCATTGCGATTCTGCAACAAAGGTAATCTAGGAGTCTAAAAACATGGGATTGTCTTTTTTGTGGATCTTCTTTTGTGTGCTAAAGGTTAGTACCGCTTCATGATTTCTTGTTAGTACTGAAAACTAAACCACTCGTTACATTGAATGAGTCCGGAATTAATCAAAGGGCTCTTAAAGCCATCTCGTTAACGCGTTAGAACGTGAAGTTAATAAAAAAAAAATAGAATTAATAGTGAATATGGTAAAGATGCCGTTGTAGCGCACCTTTACAATAAGTCTACTCAAAATACGTACATGAAAACATCACATGATGCAAATCAGCCAATAGAAATTTATGTTCGCGAAATGGGCGTAGTTTTATTTTAGTAGCCATTTGGGGTATTAAAAACAGGAAATCACTAATTTTCGATTACAAAGTTTACATTTTCACGCTAGTGACTAAAATGGGGTCTATAATTTGGTTATACAATGGACGTGTCATGTTTAGAAAATGTTATAGGCTGGGCCTTATAATTATTTTTTTTGCAAAAACGGGAGGGGAACCCGTGCCCCTCTGCTAACAACTTTTCTGTACAGCATTGGGGGATCTGTTCTTATCAGTGCTCCACTTTTTCAAGGCCAAAAGCCAGAATAGTCCTCAACTTGGTGACTAAGGAGAGCTTTTTTTTCACAAGATTTGGTGCTGTTTTTTCACCATAAGCAAGAAAGCGTGTGGTACCCATCTGTCTTCGCTTTGGTGAGTGCGTGCTTTTCAATTTTGGTCTCGCGAGTTTTCTCGCCCTCGCGTTACGTGGAGATGGCCGCGCGTCCCGCGCACCAGCCGTTCGCCCACGCTAGAACTGTCCGCTTGAAAGCGCAGGAAAACCTGGCTCTTGACTCGCTTAGTATAGCGCAGTCGTTACCGGACTTTAAGGAAGAAATCGTTGGGGTTGTACCCCTCTACGGAGGAAAGTGCTTCGAGATCACCCTCCGATCTACAGAATCGGCCACGCGGTTGGCGCATCGGGCTTTGACTACGAAAGCCGCGTTATCACTTTACGCCTTTTAGAGCAAAAAGCACTACACGACTACACGTGTCATGCTTCGTTCCCGTTGAATTCCCCGAAGAAAACCTGCTACAACTCCCGGAACAATACGGCGACCTCAAAGCGCATCCGTGTCGTAGAATTCACACGTTTACAAAAGGCAGTGCCACGCAAATTAGTCACTAAAGGGCTCGAGTTTTTTTTTTTAAGTACACGGGCCAGCCAATACTATGCTACCGGTGCCTGTCTTCCGAGCACGTTGTTGAAGACTGCCCGAAAGCGAAACGCCGCGAGGCGAACCACGAGGCTCCAGCGCCCAGGGGAAAACCAGAGGCCCCCCCGGCCCCCACTACCGCAACCAGCAACGACACCCCCCCACCCCCTGTAACCAAAATAGGCCATTTGCACGATAGCGTCGTTTGACTACAACTACCAGAATTCATTTCGTTTCTCCTTTCTTATTTAAATTCTGTAATCCAAGGAGCCATCATTCGCAGTAAAGTACAGTGGAGAGAGCTGGGGGAAAAACCGACCAAGTATTTCTATCAGCTTGAAAATCAGCGACAGACACGCGACTCAATTACAGAGTTACGTGCCAACAATTCAACCGTGACTTCCAATAAAAATATTCTTCGCGAATGTCGCGATTTTTATCGTAACCTCTATTCGGCTGAACAAGTTTATTTATCTAGATAAGACTGGCTTTTAGACCAACTGGATAAAACTCTGGCATCCGAAGACCACGAGAAATGTGAAGGTGACCTCGCACTCTTCGAGTGTCAAGAGGCCCTTAGGCAAATCGCCGGAAGCCGATGGATTTCCGGTTGAATTTCATCGTCGCTTCTGTAGACATGCTAAATATGCTAATTAAATTACTCTTTTAAACACGGATCACTCTCTGACACACAACGTCAAGGAATTATCCGCCTGCTTTACAAGGAGGACGACAAGTTAGACTTGAAAAACTGGCAACCAATTTCTCTGTTAAACACAGATTATAAAATCTGTACTAAAGTACAGAGTGAGAAAGTACTAACCAACCGACTACGTAATGTTTTTCCGCTTATTCTCAGCGAAGATCAAACATGCGGGATTTCTGACCGTAGTATTTTTGAAAACCTTTTTCTGATCCGAGATACAATCGACTATGTAAACCATAAACAGCTTTCGGCCGCTGTTATTAGCCTGGATCAGGAAAAGGCTTTCGACCAGGTTAATCACGGCTTTTTGCAACGCGTTTTAGAGCGCTTTAATTTCGGCCAAAATTTCTGGCGCTGGGTAAACATTGCCAGTTTACACCAATATTACCTCGTGCGTTATAAACAATGGATGGCTCTCGTCGGCCTTTTCGCTCGAACGGTTAGACAAGGTTGTCCGTTGTTGCATTATTATTCAGTATTATTTTATTTTATATTAAATTTTCCACCGCAGAAATATACTCCCGCAGAAAAAAATTACTTGTTTCAATGATGTATATCAGCTTAACAGGAACTTTTTTAACAGTGAACATATTGCTCTCATAACTCGGAGGCGACCGGCACAACAGTCATCTGTATTCCCGATTCAACTCCAGACACGTCCTCAAAAGAATCAGAGACTGTTATCATAATACTGATACGTTTTTACAACAACGTACAATAATTCACTCACTAGTTTTCTCGTTGTTTATGTTCATATTGGCGCCAGAACAGCAAGCATAACTATGGGAACTATAGAAACCTCCGGTCAGGAAGTCAAATTGCAGTTTAATACCGATGCCTTGCATTTTTTTTATACTTGACCAGAAATCCGCAAACATTTCCTCCCAGCAGAAATTTTAGCTGTCTCGACCCGCAAAAATTTCCTCCCGCAAAACAAATTCAGTCGGGCAATCCGCAAAATTTTCCCTCCGCAAAAATTTGCTCGTGCACGGTAGCTAAATCACCAAAACTATGACGTCTTTCCCATAGTATTGCATAATCAAACCGTAATAGCAATGATTCAGTATTCCAAAATAGAACAAACCCAAAGTTCATGCTATTTTGCTCTGCCATATCGCTCATCAGTAAAACACAAACTTTCCCGTCCTATTTAACTTCCTTAAAACGTCTCCATTCGTAAAAATACACCGTGAAATTCTCAAACTGCGTTCCCTAAGAAAACTCATTTGACCTATTTTTACCCTTCTAAAGCAGCTTTAATGGATTTACGACAAATGATTGAAAATTTGAAACATTGATATTTCTTCGATAGGTAACGTGAGATATCGAAACTTAATAAGAACTTTAATACCTTTGCGGTGACGTAATGTGAGATATGACAAGTTCATGACAAGTTCTGACATCCCAATACCCTAGGGAAATTAACAATAGGTCCGGGGGTGCTCCTCAAAAATTTTAGTAGCGGTATGTGAAGCCCTTCTTGAAATCCTAACCGGTTTAACCAACCATATTTTCAATACCCTAATATAGCTTCTATAAAGAAGAAAGAAGTAACCCCCCGGACAAAAGTTAACAATGGACTTTTGTTAACAACTTTTGTCCCTTTCTGTATTGATTCTTAAATCTCGTTTATGCGCAAGCGCATTAACGATATAAAAAGAAAACATCTGATATACACCGCAAAAGAACACGCGTAAACAATAGAGGAGATTATTATCATAAAGCCAAGGAGACTGAAATATCTTACTAAGTCGAAGACCCCTTTGAACCCTTTTTTGTTGTTGTTTTTTTTTACAAGTTTGGCTGAATTAAACAAGTTAAAACCTGTTTTATGGTACAGCCTCGTCTTTACTAGCGACGAAATGCAATCATGCATGAACTAACGCAAGCGTTGGCGCTAGCTTGATCATCAGTTCCGAAGGTCCGAGGTCGCTCAGCGAGCGACCTCGGACGGTCTAAGAATCAGGCTTCTAGTTTTTTAATCCTAAATTATTAAACGTAACTGCACTGACAACAATAATACACCAATAAATAAAAATCGGCTTTCTTTGTGCTTGTGCGTTTGCATGCTTGTGCTTTACGTTTCAATTTCGCTGTTCGTTTTCATTCGGACGAGTTTTTTTTCTCTCTTGCTAGTTACACTTGTCTATATGCCAAGTGTTTTGAAGTCAGTGCGACAACAAAATTCATTTTGCTTCATTTTCATGCTTCATTTTAGCAATCAACTGGTTATTTGGAAGCAGACTATTAAAGTCTACCGCAAATTATCCATTGCAACCGAATATTCTTGCGAACAATCGTAGGATTGTGCCAGACTCCTTGATATATATATTTTTTCTTTTTGGCAAAAACCATATCGATTACGATACAGTAAGACACAAAACTTCACAACACTCACAACAGCGTCGACGCAATCAAGGTCAACAATAAAAAAAATTTCTTTTTGCCTGCGCTTTACCGACAGTTTATTTACCCTGTTCGTTTTCGGGGATATATTCTGGCGTATTTATTCGATATTTATTTTCTCTCGGCAGTTACTACGTATACACTTATATTTATGCCGCGAGTGTTTATGGCGACGATTAAATTTCCACTTGTATCATTGTCAAAGCATCGTTATCCTTCCCCCTTCTTATGGTCGCAGGCAGACGATTATATCCACCGATTAAAGTCGCACATAATCATCTGCCTGTTTTATGTTGTATTCTTGGTGGAGAGGGTCAACGTAATATAAACCTACCGTTACTGTTGTAGGTTCCATTTTTCGTTGAATCTTCGCACATTCAAGGTGAGCATAGAGCAACATGCATGGTAAAATTGATCAACCAATTGTTTCTCCTTATACATGATCAAAACTTTGTCAAGCACAGTCAGGAAAAGACGGATATTAATTAAGATATAGAGTTTAAAAGGATAAGAAATAATTTAAAAAGGCTGCGTTTTTTTGGGAGAATCCGAAATTGGATTTGTGATCTCGGATCATATGGATTTTTCATGACCAAAAAAACGAAAAATCCTAAAACGGATCATTTAACGTGAAAGAACCGTTGGTATGCAAATGAAGCTATTTTGACTCGCTTGTGTTTATCAGCCTGCTCGACAAATAGTTTTCAAACTATAAGCAATAAAATCTTACCTGAATTGCCCATGATATGAAATCGTGAAAGAAACAAACTTGAGCGACCGGAACGAGTAAATTTGCACGAAAGACCGCTTGTCAGATGTACTTTTTTCGAATCCATTCCCAAAAAAACGCTCAGATCACGAATCTAAAAATCCGGATTTGGATTTGATCCGAAGAATCCACCCTGAGTGTGGATTTTATGGATTCATGATCCGTTTTTGGATTTGCCCAAAAAAACGCAAAATCCGTTTTTGGATTCAGAAATCCGGATTTGGATTTTCCCAAAAAAACGCACCCTTAATGCACCATGCAATTATCGTCCCCAGAACCGCTTGGCCTTTTTAACCGTCGGAGCCTGAGCACGAGGACCAAGTGGCCTCAGTCTCCAACGGTAGATAGATAGTTCCACAACTGAGCTCCACTGTATGAAAAACTTCTTTTTAGATAAATAGTGCGAGGTTGCACTGCACGAAAAAATGGATTTACATGGGTGGCAAAACAGTAGTAAACGTGTAGTAAAGACCACATTTGCACAACTTTGCTCATATTGCAGCAAATCAAAACTTGATGTTTGCACTTTATTTGCAAAGAAAGCAAAGCTGGTAAATTCCACATTTTCTTTATGTTTGCTTGGCATGGCAAAGATGAGCAAATATGAGATTTGCTTGGGGTAGCAAAGATATAGTAAATTTTCGCGCAGATGCATATTTACACCACATTTGCACACAATTTGCACGTGAGCAAAGATGTATGTTTACATTCACCTTACACCCAGTGCAAATTTGGTTCAAATTTAGAGGCCAAAATTTGCTACATATTTGCTCAATGTGCAATCTTGAGTAAATTCATTTTTTCGTCCAGTGTTGTGGAAGAACTAGTTTGTTTTCAGTATTCCTTAAACGATAAGCATTCGCATTGTTGCGATAAACAAATCTTGATCGTAGATATTCTGGTGTCATCCCATGTAAGGTCTTATACATCATGATAGATTTCTTTTCTAATCTTTGATGACAGAGTTCACGCCACCCTAATGCCCGGAACACATCCAAATTACTATCGTAGCTCGCAGACATTAAAATGCGGGCTGCGCGATTTTGAAGCGTTTGAAGCTTTTCAGAAAGGCCTTTGTTACAGTTTCCCCACACCACACTGCAATAATCAAAGTAAGGCTGAACAAGGCTGTTATAAACTTTGATTAAAATATTAAATGGGATAAGATGCCGTATTCGTTTAATTGCACCAATGACGGAAGCAATCTTTTAACAGAAATTTTCAATATGGCATTCCCAGTTTAAGGTTTGTATGAGTAAAATGGTCAAATCCTGTCTATCTTAGTCAGCCGGGGAAAAATGTAGCCGTAGTACTAAAATATTCATCGGGTTGCTTAAGTTTCCTATTGTTTTCCTTATAAAAAAAATTGTCATGTCGGAAGTGGGATTCGAACCCACGCCTACAAGGGTAGACTGCGACCTGAACGCAGCGCCTTAGACCGCTCGGCCATCCTGAATTCAATGGGCACCGCGGCGAAACGCACTGCGCATGAGTAGAAAACTGAGCATCCGGTGAATTACGCATTTCCGGTGACATACTGTAATCCCATGTAAATGTTGTAGTTAATTTTTTTATCTCAGGTAATTTTTATTTTTCCATTGTTTTTGGGTATGGTAATATTTGCTAATGAATTTGAAACAAAGGAAAAACAAAAATTACCTGAAATAAAAAATAAACTACAACATAAACAACATAAAACTCCCGTACCGCGAAGTTTGAAAACAAAAAGTAAGAGTTATAAAACAAAGGTAGAGAAAAAGTTTGTTTCGTTGAAAAGTTTTTTCATCGTTCAAGTTTCAAGCGTTTGCACCAAGGGGTTTGGTGTTTGCACCAACAACGAAATATGAACAAATAATTTTTGCATCGCATTTTTTCACAAAAAACAAGTCTTCACTCCATCTCGAAATGTATTCATGCAAGAACCGATCGTGTATTACCATAATTTTCTTCGGTTGTGGTCCTTTCATCATTGCATCTAGAAAATCTAGGTCTGTTGGTTCATGCAGAAGTGTTGTTTTATGCTGTTCGCATCAATGTTGACGAACGCCGGCACGAACGCCTGGTAGTTTACCGGACCGGAAGTGCTTGAAGTTTACGCATGCGCAAACGTTCTGCCGCGGTGCCACTTCAATGTCAAATCTCATATGTCATTCGGGTATATATATGTATATATCTCGTTCCCAGTCTTTTTTATCGCATAATCGAGTGTTAATTTAATAATACCACCATTATTGGTTTAAATTTATTCGTTGCAGTTATTGAATCAGTCATTTTATGCGTTAAAATAAACCTCTGTTGCCTAGTCATTTGTAAGCATATTTTAATTCATTTTAAAGCGTTTACGAAATGCAATGTTTTCTTCGTTTTTTATAGTTTATTATATCCACAGAACGAAAATAGTAATTATTTCCCGAGGAAAAGAAGGAAAATTGTTTTTGTTTTAGCCACTTAAAGATGCGTCACTTCGGTTGAAAAGTGGCTCCGAGTTTTTGAGAGCCTGGGGCGAGTGATAGTATCCTATTTACACCGGTCTTACCTGTACTCCTTTGAGATGTGGAGGACTGGCGGCCACAGAAAAGGATGCAAACGGACACCCGTAACACAAAGGAGACTAAACTAAGGACCCCAATCTAAAAACACCCACACTAAACTATAACATACCCCAGACTAAAACAAGCGATTGGGGGTGGGGGGGCTAACACGAAGTCCTGCCCCATTCCGAAACACGCCTATTACTGGGGTAGGGGACGTTTTGGGGGAGAGGACGCTAGAGGAGCCGTGAAGGACTTCTTTAAGGAAAGCTGGAGAAATATGCTTGTTGCAGGGCTCTGTCACTCTGTCATTCCCTGAGTCACGTCTAAAGGCATACCCCTATAATCAACCCAACGCAGGTGGGGAGCAGAATGGCTAATAGGGTTGAAATCATCCGACATCTCCCAGTATGAATGGAAAAAATGACCGACTAGAAGGCGCTTAATGGGAGGCTACAAGGGAAAGACAAAAGAAAAGGCGTGTGAGAGGGTAAAAGGGGCAAGCGCGACGGCACTCAGGGAATGACAGCTTGGAGCCCCGGTAATCCGAGAGGGAATAAGATTCCCGTTCCAAACAGTCATTCCAAGAGTAAGGGAATAAAGGAAGGCGAAACATAAACACGCGTAAAGGAAAATAGGCTTGAAGCAAAGGGAACAAGGATATATGCAAATACAGAATAAAGGAGGTGCAAAAGGATGTGCGCATGCATAAAACAAATTCTAACGAGCAGCGGTGAAAAAAGGGGCTAAAAACAAGGGGCAAAGAACAATAGAGGCTGAATAGAATAAGCCAAAACGTGATAATTAAAACCTTAAACAAGGCCAGGAAACAAAAACGGCCATACAACAAATAAATCCATAGACGCAGCATGACACAATAAAACAAAACGAGAAGCAAAACGGAGAAGAAATAAAATCGAGACAAAACAAAATACGCATAGGCAAAAATATAGTGAAAATTATAACCTATAATAAAAAACAACTTTAACTGCATTAACACAAAATATACTTGCACAACCAGGATACTGCCTGACAACGAAATAACACCCAGACATAGGATTGAGATAGAAAATTCCCGCAAAACAAACTTAAGCCATGGGGCTAGAGGCGCCAAACATTGAACAAAACAGAAAGCAATTAAATAAATAGCCGTAAACAAGTAGGCAGCAGGAAACGAACAAATATAGCGGAAAACAGATAAATAATTTACCAGTAAGCAAGATAAAACAGATACGAGTATATGTAACCAACAAACCGTAATAAACACTTCTGCTCTGGAGCCACAAACAAAACAATATCAGGGATTGCGTCCCTGTAACTAACATGCAAAACGCTCAACAGAGTCAGGAAACAAAAGACTTTTTAAAAACTTCTGCTCTGGAGCCACAAACAATACATGCAATACCAGGGAACAAGTAATTAGGCAAATTGCGTCGCTGTAACTAAGAAAAAACGCTCGACAGAGTCAGGAAAATACCAAAAATGCCGTAAACAACTTCTGCTCTGGAGCCACAAACAATACAATACCAGGGAACGAGTAATAGCAAATTTGCGTCCGTGGAACTAACGAAACGCTCGACAAAGTCAGGAAAATACCAAAATGCCGTAATTAACTTCTGCTCTGGAGCCACAAACAATACAATACCAGGGAACGAGTAATTTAGCAATTTGCGTCCCTGCAACTTAAGAAAACGCTGGACAGAGTCAGGAAAACGCCAAAATGCCGTAAACAATTTCTGCTCTGGAGCCACAAACAATACAATACCAGGGAACGAGTAATTTAGCAATTTGCGTCCCTGTAACTAAGAAAACGCTCGACAGAGTCAGGAAAATGCCAAAATGCCGTAAACAATTTCTGCTCTGGAGCCACAAACAATACAATACCAGGGGAACGAGCAATTTAGCAATTTTCGTCCCTGGAACTAACAAAACGCTCGACAGAGTCAGGAAAATACCAAAATGCCGTAAACAACTTCTGCTCTGGAGCCATAAACAATACAATAAGCCAGAGACGGATGACGATGAAATAAATGACACGCGGGCGAAGGAAGAAACCACAGGAACAGGAATAAAGAAAAGGCAAGAAAATTGGAGAAAATTACCTCTTGGGGGGCGCCAGGAGCAGCAGGCGGGTTAACGTTCTCTTAAGCAACGGGAGCAGGCTGCTGCGCTTGAGGAACTTGAAGTTGTTGAACTTGGGGAACTTGATTTTGCTGTGCTTGTTCAGCCATGGCTAGTTGCACCGGACAACTTCTTTCTCGAAGTGATAATTTATTCCTTGTGGCGACTCCTTTATACCGCTTTGGGTAAGACCGCTGTAAATAGTGAGTGTGACGTAAATTACGTAAAAAGGATGACACATTATCATGACTATTTGTCATACATTGTTATGACTATTTGTCATACATTGACACAGAGATATATATAATTTTAGCAACTACTGTGATTTGCAGTCTGTCCATTTGAATTGGTTTGTATACGCTATAATTCTTTGGAATCCTTTATGGTAATGGTCATTTTTGCCAACGTTTTTGGCCGTACTATTTGTCATACAGCGCCTAATCTGTTTCTTAAACAGTCACACTTGAAGGTGAAGAGGATCAGTTTCGGATCACTCTTGCTCAAATGAAATGATCGTGTCCACTGTAGTTTTGCCGTAGCGAGGCGAACCGACTGTGCCGCTTGAGCGAAGGAAGTGAACATGAAAAAGACGGACTCAGTTCAATTTAGATTATTGAACGTCAGGGTATGCATTTTAGGAGCTCAGCGTCTCAGTGGCTCGCCAGCTAAGTTGAAAGCTTATTGAACGCAGAGGCTTTATTATTATTTTTTTAGGGGCTCAGTTGCTTAATTTTGCTATTGTTTAACATAAAAAATAGGAACCCACGCCTACAAGAGTAGACTACGACCTGAACGCAGCGCCTTAGACCGCTCGGCCATCCGCCTGACTTCCATATCAAAACTTACATGTCATACGCGTATATATGTATATATCTCGTTCCCATTCGTCCTCAACGCATAATCGAGTATTAATTTAATAGTACCAGTATTATTAGTTTTAATTTATTCGTTGTAGTGTTTGAATTGTTCATTTCATGCGTTAAATTAAACCTCTTTACCAGGGTTGTGCCTAAAGAATACCGTTCAGAAGGACGTCGGACACCTTATTAAGACTTATATAACGTAATGTCGACACTTAGAATTTTATTTTCAATAAATTTTTAAGTGTAAAAAAGAAAATCTAAAATCCCCCACTCAGGATTAGATAGCCTACCGTACCACTATACCACTGTACCACCTAGCTTCTCGGGTTGTTCAGGCCTAAATTTAACTATATAAACTGCTACCCATAACATCAACTGAAAGCTAACCAGTTACTCCGTTATATAAGTTTCAATAAGGTGTCCGACGTCCTTCTGAACGGTATTCTTTAGGCTTAACCCTTTACCAGGGATATACTTCATGGTGGGTTTTAATTTATGCACATCAAAGAATCTGGCACTCATTTAGGGCTAAAAACTCATTTTAAAATGGTTAGCTTTTATTTACTGTTATGGATATCACTACCCATAACAGTAAATAAAAGCTAACCATTTTAAAATGAGTACTGTTAAAAAAACAGATTAGGCGCTGTATGACAAATAGTAAGGCCAAAAACGTTCAATAATTACAACGAATAAATTAAAACTAATAATACTGGTACTATTAAATTAACACTCGATTATGCGTTAAGGACGACTGGGAACGAGATATATACATATATATACCCGTATGACATGTGAGATTTGACGTGGAAGTCAGGATGGCCGAGCGGTCTAAGGCGCTGCGTTCAGGTCGCAGTCTACTCTTGTAGGCGTGGGTTCGAATCCCACTCCTGACACGACAATTTTCATTTTTACTTTTTTTATGGTAAACAATAGGAAACTTAAGCAACTGAGCACCTAAAAAATAATAATAAAGCCTCTGCGTTCAATAAGCTTTTAACTTAACTGACGCTGACGCTGACTGACGCTTAGCTACTAAATTTGAAATGTCTTCGAATAAGCAGGCCTTTCACGTTCAATCAGACCTTTCACGTTCAATAATCTAAATTGAACTGTGTCCGTCTTCTTCATGTTCACTTCCTTCGCTCAAGCGGCACAGTCGGTTCGCCTCGCTACGGCAAAACTACAGTGGACACGATCATTTCTTTTGAGCAAGAGTGCATGGTCCGAAACTTCACCTTCAAGTGTGACTGTTAAAAAAAAACAGATTAGGCGCTGTATGACAAATAGTAAAGCCAAAAACGTTGGCAAAAATGACCATTACGATAAATCTGATAAATGATTCCAAGGGAATTATAGCGTAAACAAACCGATGTGTCATCCTTTCTAAGTAATTTACGTCATCCCTCACTCCCACTCGCCCCAGGCTCTCAAAAAAATTAGTATAGAAGCAAAGACCGATACAACGCGTAAATACAAATTTAAAATGTGTACTATATTTCGGCTGGCCAAACCAGCCTTCTTCAGGTACAATGAAGTAAAATTGACATTGGTTTGTTTTATAAGTAGCTATAAGTGACATGAGGTTTACGTTACAGAAAAACAACGAAAAAATCCATTTCATAATGAATTAAAATATGCTTACAAATGACTAGGTAACAGAGGTTTAATTTGACGCATAAAATGAATAGTTCAATAATTACAACGAATAAATTAAAACTAATAATTCTGGTACTATTAAATTAACACTCGATTATGCGTTAAGGACGACTGGGAACGAGATATATACATATATATACCCGTATGACATGTGAGATTTGACGTGGAAGTCAGGATGGCCGAGCGGTCTAAGGCGCTGCGTTCAGGTCGCAGTCTACTCTTGTAGGCGTGGGTTCGAATCCCACTCCTGACACGACAATTTTCATTTTTACTTTTTTTTATGGTAAACAATAGGAAACTTAAGCAACTGTAGTTTTGCCGTAGCGAGGCGAACCGACTGTACCGCTTGAGCGAAGGAAGTGAACATGAAGAAGACGGAATCGTATTGTTTTCTTTGTTTTTCTGTAGTTTATCATGCCCAAAGAACGAAAATGATAATTATTTCCCGAGGAAAATAAGAAAAATTGTCTCAAAGATGCGTCACTTTGGTTGAAAAGTGGCTCCAATTTTTTGAGATCCTGTGGCGAGTGAGATCGAGTGAGTAATGACGTAAATTACGTAGAAAGGATGACACATTGGTTTGTTTATGCTATAATTCCTTGGAATACTTTATCGTAATGGTCATTTTTGCCAACGTTTTTGGCCGTACTATTTGTTATACAGCACCTAATCTGTTTCTTAACAGTCACGCTTGAAGATAAAGAGGATCAGTTTCGTATCACTCTTGATCAAATGAAATGATCGTGTCCACTGTAGTTTTGCCGTATCGAGGCGAACCGACTGTGACGCTTGAGCGAAGGAAGTGAACATGAAAAAGACGGACTCAGTTCAATTTAGATTATTGAACGTGAAAAGTCTGATTGAACGTGAAAGGTCTGATTATTCGAAGACGCAAAATTTCTAACCCCAAAAAGTCCGCAGATCGCAAATTTCAAATCCAAAAAAGGTCTTCTCACCTCCCGTCCTGGGTTATTGACATCAGATTGATTGGGAATTCTCGACTCCAACCTCCCTTACTTTACTCGCTCATCGTGTTCGGGCCTGAAAACGAGGCTGGTACGTTCTCTGTCATATTTATCTTTTTCTTCTTCTTCTTCTAGCCTGATTTTCAAACGATCCAAGGTCGCTCGCACTCACTCCCTCTTCTCTCCGTCTGATGTCCTTTCTTTGAGGGCTTGTTCTTGATGCCATCTGACCCTTGAATATTTCCACCAATAAGAGTACGTTCAGTCACATTCTTGAAATTCCTGATGTAGAAAAAACGACCAACAGGCACTTCTGATTGGTAGAAATATTCAATGGTCAGATGACGTCAAGAACAAGCCCTCAAACAAAGGACATCAGACGGGGAGAGAAGTGAGTGAATGCGAGCGAGCGACCTGGAACCGTCTGAGAATCAGCAGGCTACTCTTTACTGTATAAGAAAACCACACTTTACTTTTCTGGTAGTTTTTTGGTGTTGTGGAAGGTGTGATCACCAAATGACATAAAACAAAAGATTCAAAAGACACTGAACAATACGGGTCATGGCTCGTGTACGACGACTGTATTGTGATGTATTGTGTTAGATAGTGTTAGGTTGTATTGTATTGTATTGTATTGTATTGTATTAGGTTGCATTGTATTAGGTTTTATGACGTCAGTCAGGTCGTCGTACACGAACCATGACCCAACAATACCCACACTACAACACAAAAGCTAACCAACAATGGCTTCCGCAACACCAAGAAACACCCACTTTTCTAAACCAAGCCCTAATTGTGTCCCTTGCGAACTTGATTTGTTGGAACCAACGTGGCAATTCTGTCATTCTCGAACGCAGCATATGTTACACTCTTTCAGTGACAAGCAGGATATCGCGGGTACTTTACAGGACACTTTGGATTATATCAACAGTGTACAAGCATTAGGCGCTAATACAGTTATTGTTTTCAATGAGGCTCATCGACTGCTGTATCGAGAAAGGAAACAGAGCATGCGTCGAGTGGCCGTTGCTGCTTCGTATGGCCAATATCAGTTTAAGGAAAAAACACCTCTCGATTTTTTCTTAATATTCATTTTATAACAAATAAATTAATAAATAAACTACGATTACGCTCTTCTGTGAAGACTGTAGAGCGGGTTTTAATTGAGTGTCCAAAGTACTTCGCTTTCACTTTGATTTTGCGCTACGCTACGCTCTAAAAGAAAAACCGGCATCAGAGGTAAAACCCGAACCAATCGTGGCTGTTACGCGTTTTGAGTTCTAATCAGAGTGATTATAGTTGAACTTCTCATTAACTGTCATGCGGACATCCGGCTCTATTACGGACATTTCATTTCATCAGAAAAAATCTCTTGTTATACGGACAGCAGCCACTAACTTTTAGACGCAGAGAGAAAGTTCATATAAACCAGGAGCCCATTTCTTTGTTATATTCTGTGTATTTTTGGTTGGGGCAGTGCCGCTGGGACTCGGAAACCCTTACCCTATACCAAAGCATGTTCAGTTACATTTCGCAATCCTATTCCAGACTAGAAAGCAAAAATCCCTACCCTATCCCAGACGCGCTATTTTCCATAAATTCTATCTTAAGTTCATACCGCTGATCAGTTTCCTGGGAAATATACCCTATGATAGACTAAAACTTATTATTATTATTATTATTATTATTATTATTATGGTACAGTACTGTAATTGCGAATGATTTTTCCCTCTCAACCTCCGAGTCCAAACCATGGACTTTGGGATGCAAAGAGGATTTCTACTTGATGGAGAGGACCCGTCTGAGAAGGTGCGCTGTAGAAAGGATAGTTATTTTCTGGAGTTCATGTATGTTGATGTTTATTATTATTATTATTATTATTATTATTATTATTAAAACTCTCTGATTTCTATATCCTATCACAGACTAAACTGTTTGAAAATCATATCCGCGGCCCATGCCCATTTTTAGTTATAGGAACGTCTTTTACTCACGTTGCTTACTTAACTTAATTAGATCATCTGAACTTTTTTTTTTTCATGTGTTTCTTTTAACTAGTTTTGAGAAGTTGAAGTATAGAACATGCAGGTCGTACCAAGAACAAAGGACATTGAAAATACACACCTCCTGAATACTATGTTAAGCCTGCACTTTGAAAAACATGGTATTTTTTAGCCTGTGTAGCTGGCGGTATAGTCCACGCGCGATGACAAAATGTTGTTTTGTCATCGCGCGTGGATTATAGCGCCAGCTACGTAGGCTAGGTATTTTCAAGAAAGGCTTACCGTTCGTCTTTCTTTAGATCCGAGCGTGGCTACAGCCACTGCTCAGTACCTGAAAGATGATGCGATTGTCATAATCAGCTTGACCCAGCTTGTGACTGATTTCAATTAACCAGGGTGTCGTTCCCGGTAACAATGAAAACATAAATCAACTGGAAAACATCGCCTCTTCCCAAAGTCACATTGACATCATTTACGTTAGTAAGCTTCAGTTTCAGCGATTTGTGCAGGTAAAGTAAATGTTTGGAAAATGTTTGTGGGTATCGTTCATTGTCTTTTAAATCTTTTGTTTTACGTCATTTTGTGAGGAGGCGCGGTGGTTAATGGTTGGTTTGCCTGAGGCCTGGGGTCAATTTAATAAAACTTTTACACTTGTAATTTACAAGAGTAGCTATTGTTTTCAACCTCTGAAACGATGGCTACACTTGTAAATTACAGTTTTCAAAGTTTTTTTTTTTAATTGATCCCTGGTCTCGTCCGTCCTGTTGTTTCCTTAGACAAGAAACTTTACAACACGTTGTCTTTCACCACCCATGCATTGTTTTACAAAATGAAAATTTTGATTTTATTAGTTGTTTTGAATTTGAGTACGCTTGGGAATGGAGTGTCTAAGCATATCTCAGTTTCTTTTAGGAAATGGAACGATAGTTTCTCTCTTCGAAAAACTGATTTGTCATTGTGTAGTATTTTCTGACAGAACGTGAGGTTTTAGTTTCTGTTTGTTTTTGGAAAGTGACTTTGAAATTTATAGATTGTTTTAAGTTTTAAACGTGGTTACTCTAGATCTTGGCAGTAGGATGGTTTATAATACAGTTTAGTTTAACACAAACAAATTTGTTTGAAAGTTGGAAGGGAGACTGTCCCATCCGATATATATGTTTTCATCTGTAACATGCCAGGAGCTTGCTACATTGACTTCTAATAGGAAGACAACTAGTGAAAGAAAAAAAAAAGAAACTAAACAGATTTAAATAATGGCTACAAAAATAAAACTTTCACTAGAGAGGCAATTTTGATTTCTTGATCGCCTGCCACGAAATCAAATTGATTAACTGTAATCAACTAATTCATCCTTGTAATCCTGTACTTGACGTTTAACAATATGACATGGAAATTATGAAATTTGCTTGTAGACGTGAACTATATATTTTCTTTGCTTAATGCACCAGGAGCGGTGAGAAAACGTCAAACCATTCGGATTGAAAAAAAGTTCTGTCTGGAGCATGCGTATTACGTTTAACGGTTGGCAAATTTTAGAGTGCATATTCATTACGAAGAAATCGTGACCGTACCCGAACTCAAATCAAGAAGGCCAAAACTATCAAAGATTTGTTTACACAAAAGGACAGCAAAAGTCAGTATTGAAAACATGTCGACTTCAAGTTGGTTACTTAGATATTAATCAACTTCCTCCTGTTTTCTTATGCGAGTGTGGTTAAACCTTTAGCCGTAAGTCAGGTCAGTATAAGATTTTCTTTTATATATCGATGTACAGAAAGTAAGTCATGGGAATTAAGGGAATGATCACATCAGGCTCTGCTAAAACAGGAACTATAAGAAATGTATGGAGGCGGTGTGGAGAATTTGTATCTTGATATTGGGGCTTAAAGGGGTTTATCCCTTAACCTTTGTGGCTGAAACAGTGCTAAACTAACAAAGAGCAGCCCCATGTTCCCCTGCACTGTTGGACTATATGCAACTGTGCACTCGTATGTAATGCTCAATATGGTCTCCGCTCATTTTGGGCTTAATTAAGTTCATACAAGCTTTAGCCATCATTGTATTGATTTCGAGTATTTTAATAAAGTCTGGAAATGGGGATGTCAAAGCAAATTCAAACAAAGAAATATTTACTGTCGTTGCTAAGTCGCTACACAAATTCACGTAAGACATATCCGAATAATCATGAAAATCTTTACAAAATATACAATAATCTTCAAGGCGAAAATGACACGACTCGCACTTATAAGTTTGCCATATTGAAAAGTCGAGTAACTTGTCCGTGTGCAGGTACAATTTTCACCGTGTTATTTCGCTAACGAATGGCCTGTAGAATTTATAGCTCTACAGTTCTTAGCATTATTGGGTCTCTTACACCATATGCTTGAAAAATTATGTTTTGCGCTCTGAACTGCCGATCTAAAACACACACCAAAAACAATCCCCTTATAAAGCATTGACTTACAATATGCCACATAGTTTACGTACTAAATCATTGCAATTAACCCTCGGATGACACGCAAACTTATACCCCAACCGTGGTACAAGGGGGGGGGGGGGGGGGGGGGGGGGGTTGTTGCAATCCTCCCTTGGGTTTTTGTGATGTTGCAATATTTCGGAAATATTTTACATCTAATAGATAGCCCGCGATATGCTCTACAAGATAAGGTAAATATTATGGGTTGGGGCGCTGCTGGGATCCGTGACGTCATCCAAAATGGCCGCCAAGATGGCCGCCATCTCGAATTTTACTAAAAATTCAAATTTATCGGAAAAATGCGGAAATTGCAAATATTGTTTGTTAGGGTTGCAAAATTACATAAATTAAACATTTTGATGCTTTTGGTAGCATTTTATATGTTTTTTCGCTGAAAAAAGGTGAAAAACACGCATTTTTCTTAAAAATGGGTTGACCACATGTTACTTATGACGTCATATCTCGTTACCATAGCAATCGGTTGTCACCAAACTTTACTAACATGTGTCTCAAGGAAAAATGAACAGCTACTGAAAATGGCATGTGCTAATCTTAAATGGTCTTGGAAATATTTTAGAAAAACCTTAAGGGGGAGTGGCAACCACCCCCCCCCCCTTCACCCCCCCCCCCCCCTGTACGTCCGAGGGTTAAATTTCTCCGCACGTCCATGCCGAGAGTGTAATCTCTGTACGTATTTTCCTCAAACCACCGTTTAACATACATCTTATTGGTTCAAATGGAATCGGTATCTGCTTGTGTTAATTGGGTTCCATTGTATCTGTCAAAATTGAGCATCATCCCCTACTTATCTTGGATGGCTGGCAACAGGCAGCAAGGGCCTTCTTTCTTCATCGCTACCGTTATCATCATCTCTTTCACCACCATCTACCTCTTCAGAAGTTCCAACAATTGAGTTATCATTGCCATTTCTAAGGACCTTGCCGTTGCATACAAGAAGGAACAAAATGGAACCCACCAAACTGACCAGGACACATGTGTTGACGATCATCACAACCCAAACAAAAACGCTGGCGTTTACGCTGTCCAAAGCTGAAAATCTTAACAACATAAATGACATGGCCAACACGAGTAGCACAACAGGCTCGAAGAAATTGTCACTGAGGATATCTTTAAGGACAAGCTTCCTGTGTTGTATATGTTGGTTCGATTCCACTCTGCTATTTGGACGTTTCTCGTACGGCCACAAAATCAAGTGAACAATCGCTGCAAGCATAAGTACAAGCCAAACGACAAACGTCTGCAAGGATGACGGCGATGGAATCATGGACAAGGCAATGGCGAGAATGAGGCGACGAACAAGCATGACAATTTCAAAGAAAGGCTGGTACTTTGGCTTGTAGGGTAAATACACTGGTCCAAGCCACAAGTCAAGCTTTTCGCGATCTTCATCACTCATGGAACTTCTCTTTGGAAAGAAAAGGAACATCAGAGAGATGACCATCACTGGAAAGCCAACTACATATACTACAACGGAGACAATTCCAAGCGCTCTCAGTTTGTGGTAGGTATGAGACGTGCATTCTATCCAAGGAGAGTTTGGCATGTAATACACATCAAGATCATTGTAGCAAGGACGTAGAATAGAAAGCGTCTGCTTGACAATTGGAAAGTAGCTGAAGCTAAGGCAGAAGAACGCGCTTTGACGACATTTGAAGTGAATATCTTCCATACTTTCCATGCGTCTTGTATGAAATGTATGGTAAGTCAGCATGATGATGAAATACAGGCCCACCGTTGTCAAGCACACCACTGGCAGAAGAAGCAGAAAGGCAAACTTGCCGACAGGAGTAAAAAGCGACGGCAAATCGCAAGAAAGAGAAGGAAAATACAGGTTCCAGTAGCTGCTCAAGTAGCTTTGAGCTGCAACGACTTTTTGGGGCCAAACGTTAACACTTGATACCATGAAATCCATGGTTTGGATGTAAAACAAGGCGATGCTGATGAGAGAGCGAGCAGCTTTTCCTCTACTGGTCATACATAAAACAAAAACAACCAGGTTTAATTTGAAAACCCACGCGGGTAATAATTCCAAGAGCATCATTATAAGCATCAAGAGAAAATGAACAGAAGTAACAGCAAACCATTTCGCAGGACGCAGATTGAAATAAAAATATGACCAGAGCAAAGCAAGGAAGGAACCCGCAAAAATAGGAATAAATATGTAATAGTACATTAAATCGCCTTTTTTACATTTGAAACACAGCCCGCCAAGTTTGTAAAATCCATCTTGACAGCGAGAACAGAATCTGTCCGTGTTTCCTGGATGGCAGATGCAGGATTGATTACATTTTGTGGTCAGTGATGAAACTTGAGGTCTGAGAGGGGTTTGATGAGTGTCGTTTGGTGATGTGACCAGGCTACAGGTGCAGGAATCTGCTGATGGATTGCATGCAGATGGTACTGGACACTTGACAAGATGTGTGGCATTGTTAGGATCAGGCGATGGCCAGTAACCACTGTTGATCTCCATGACGTTGGGAGGAACATGATCTTGTGTATAGAAGTCAAGTCTATTGCATGTCCCGCTTTCCATACATTTCTTGCATAATCCGTTACTTCCGTAATAATCGTCATCACAGATGCAATATTTGTAATTGTAAAATGTTGGATCTAAGCGAATTTCACCATTGTTGAACGTGAGGCGTCCATTAGGACAGGTGAAATTGACGGCATGTGGTGGTCTAGTCATTCTTAAAAAGTCCGCATGGAAGAGATTAGACGATGCGATAGTTCCCTGTCGCATAGAGGGATTTCCAGAAATGTCCATATGTTGTAGGGATATCAAGTTTTGAATTCCTGCTGGAAGACCACCAGACAGATTATTTGAAGAAACATCAAAATAAGTCAGAATCGACGTGTCCAACAAGAGAGCTGGTATCGGGCCATAAAAATTGTTACCGCGTAAATCAAGTGTGGACAGTGTATACATGTAGAACATAGCCGTGATCATGGGACTTGTGATGTCACAAAAGCTAATATTAATAAGTGAAGGAGTTCCGGTACGCCAATTTGAATAGTTTTTTGTGAAAAGGTCAATGAAACTGGGAAAGTTAATTGACAAGTTCCTATTCCCCGCTAAAGAAACGTGTCTCTTCATAGTAACGCTGAAATTATCTGGCCATGGCTCTCCTGTATTAATAGAAGAAAAACGGTTCTGTGACAAATCGATGATAGTTAACTTAGGCAAAATAAACAAATCGCCCGGGATATCCCCTGTCAGTTGATTGTTCGCAACATTCAATGTCCACAGGCCGTTCGGAAATATTTGTGGAAGTGTTCCTCTGATATTATTGCTATATACAACAAGTTCTTTGAATCTACTCGGCAAAACGCGAGGCAGTTCTCCGACTAGTTGTGTCCCAGATATGTACAAATAAGACAGTGACGGAAGTGCAAGTATCACGCTTATGTTCCCATGCATACTACCAGGGGTATTTCGCAAGTCAAGATAATAGAGTTTTTTAAGACCAGAAATACTTTTTGATATTTCACCAGTGAAGTTGTTACCTCCAAGACACAGTAATTGTATTTCTGTCATGTTTCCTATTTCCTCAATGAAAGGTCCAGAAAAGCCATCTCCCTCCATGTCACATCCCAAAAAATTCTGCAGATTACTTAATTTGACTATATCTCCAGGAATATCTCCTCCAATAGAAGCGCCATTGAAATGGACGATCAGCAGTTTGCTCATATTTCCAAACAGAAAGTCGCCAATATTTCCTCGTAGATGTGGATTTCCAGGTGTGCACAAAGACAACACGTTTCGAATTTTCCAAATGTTGGAAGGAAGGGAGCCTTCTAAGTTGTTATAAGCCAATACGATGCTTTTAATGTAGGATGTCGTGTTGTGACACGTGATACCATACCAGGAACAGTGGGATGTGTCATTTGTTGAACTGTTCCATCCCATTGTTTCGTACCATTGCTGGCCATTTGTAGAGGAGTATATATCTAGCAAAACCTCTTTTTCTTGCTCTGGGGTAAAAGAGGTGTCTAACGTAAAAGGAAAGAACTCTTTAATTCGTTTCAAACAATCTTCACCCTCATTATACAAGAAAAGTTTGTATCCTGAAACAAAAAAGATAAGAAGGCGATTTCGATAAACATTTTATAAGAAAAATTAACGATTAACGTCATGAAACGTTTTAATCGTTAATTTTCCTTATAAAAAATATGACATTGTAAATGGTTTAAACTCAACAGTATCCGTAGTCAGCTATTTAGTGTGATTGTCCAGGTGTTTTGTTCTTAAAAAAACTGTTTTTTGTAACAATGACTCACGTTTCGAGCACCTTCGTAGTCAATGCGAATGGTATTTTTTAAAGTTGATGGTTGATGGTGTACATGTCCCTGATTGTTGTTTTCATTGGTCAGTCATGATGTTATTGGTCAGTTATGATGTTAACGTTAAATTGTTAAATTGTCTTTATTATATCTCTCAGTTAGTAGGCGCGCTATGATTAGTCAATTTTACAGTCCTTATTTTACAGTACGGACCGCAAAATTTGAGATTCCCGCATCGGTCTAGCATCCGCTAACAAAAGTTGTTTTCTACATTAAAAATTATTCAGAGAAAACGTATGGAGCTAAATGGGTTAACATATCAGGTTACAAAAGCTCTCGTCGATGTAATTAGCTATAACTTTAGCAAAAACTGATTAGCCGCGAATCAAAAAGCATTGACAATTTTCTTGAGTATTAAAGCTCATGATATGCTTATTGTTTTGGTATTTAGCTTTTAGGCTGTAAGTTGTAAAAACTCGAGTAACTTGGCAAATTCGTTTAACTTAAACAATTTAATTCAGCATTGAAAAAAGAGTACCTATGTAAGAAAACTTCTCTATGAAAAACATAAAGCTGCAAAACAACTTGAAACGGCTTCCATCGGTAAACTGTATCATATAAGCTAGCTTAGTTTGATCAAGTTCTTGTCTAGTTTATGCGCCGATCAATTCGAAACGTCAACATCCCCCCCCCGGACAAGCCCCGGGTATTTGAACATTTTCTGTGCCCGGGGAGTCGGGAATTTGATGTGAAAGGCCATCCCAGGGGTGGGGAATTTGACTTTGCCTGGGTGGGGTGGGGAATTTGAACCCGAAGTGTTCAAAATATATTTTTTTGGCCGGCGCCTATCAAACACATGCGGTAGCAGTTCAGATTCAACATGAAGCAATTTAAAGGGGAAAATATCGTTTTTGTTAGTGAATGGCTAGTAAAATGGGCTGACAAAGCTTTGCAGTGTTTTTGAAGTTTTGTATGAAAAGTTAAATTCAACTGCCATTCAACACGTTTTAGATTTCGAAGTCAAAATGGCTGACTGCATTGCCAGTCCTGTGCCAGTCTATTAAATGTACGCAGATTTTAAACGGCCATTGATTGAAAGAAAAAACACTGCTAAATGAACTCTCTCAAACAGAAAATTCTTTAAGGAAACATTTGTCAGTTGATATAAAACGCGTTTAGAATAATAAATTTTCACCTCGTGGAAATTAACGCTTCCAAAAATGAATCAACCGCGTTGCTAAATATTTTTGCAATATTTGTTGATCACACGAGAAATTACTCAAAAAAAAATATCGAAAAGTAAATCCCCAAGACAACCACAGGAGTGCCGTGAAATATCAGTTGCAAAGTATACGCGGTTCAGGAGGGGAGGGAGGGGCATTTGACAGTCAAATCCAGTGCTAGGGTGGGGTATTTGAATGCAATTTTGGCCCAACGGGGCGGGAATTTGAACAAGTCGATCTTCAAAAGTTCAAATGCCCGGGGCATTGCCCGGGGGGGGGGGGGGGGGGGGGATGTTGATGTTTCGAATTGATCGGCGCATTATATAAAACTTAAGTTCAGAGTTATCGTTTGTGACAGTGGCTCTAAGAAGAACACACTTGAGGCTACAGAATCACGATAAAAGTGTACCTTGATTCCTCAGCGAAATTTTTGTCCTTGCAGCGGATTCCCCGAAAACAATTTTTGCGTATTCGCAAATACGCTCAGCTCTTGCTGCAGCTCACGCTGAAAATTTGTCAGGTGCGATTGAAATTCAAACTCATCCATGCACAAAGTTTGGCATGAAGCCAAAAAACATTAAAGCACAACGAAAAGCCAAAAACAGCTTGCAGTATTTGATGAGAAGATATTTTCAGTATCCTTTTTGAAGTTTGA
This sequence comes from Dendrophyllia cribrosa, assembly GCA_024195265.1. Taxonomy (NCBI): domain Eukaryota; kingdom Metazoa; phylum Cnidaria; class Anthozoa; order Scleractinia; family Dendrophylliidae; genus Dendrophyllia; species Dendrophyllia cribrosa. Next base: position 9,074,985 of record JAJLRJ010000003.1, read on the forward strand.
GAGTTTTTCCGTTCACCGCTGTAGACCGAAATGCTGCCACAGCCACATTTTCCAGTTTGACAAACACGTTTGTTTTGGCGATTTTATCGCGGCGTTTTCATTCTTCTTTTCCTCACTTGTCTTCGCCAGTAACTAAGAATTTTTTCAAAGAAAACTACCTTGTGTCAGGTTTTCGTCGTCCTATCGAACACATGGAAAAATAAATTAATTCGTTTATATAGTTTTCATACAAGAGCCACGCAAGTTCACGGCCGAATCGAGGACCGATCACACTATTTTTAAAAGCCAATAAAATTTGCTCTTTGCTTTCTTGTGACGTACGTCAGTCAAATGAAGCCATCCATCTTTTGACTTGCAAGGTTTTCCTTTATCTCCAATTTAGAGATATAATAAATATCTTAGCCTCGTTTTTCTTGGTCCGTACCGTAAGTTACGGATCCTCGTTTTTTTTTCCTCGATTTATGGCCCGCGCGCGAAGCGCGCTTGGGCCATAAATCGAGGGAAAAAAACTCGGTCCGTAACTTACGGTACGGACCTCGAACTCGGCTAATAAGAGGTATAAATTTCAATTATTTAAATAAAAGTGAAAAAATTTAAAGTTTGATGTACAAAAAAATTGAATATGAATATCGCATGGGCGCCGCCATTTTGAATATTTTTGACGTCATATGATTTCATTTACAAATTCATAACTTTAATGCACAATAGCATCCTAAATACACTGATTACATGTATCATGTTGTGTTTGGTGAGCTGCTAAAAGAAATTGGACATGCTTCGCTTACCGCTCCGACATGCTCCGCTTATCGCATTCTTATCTAACTAGGTGACCGTTAAACGTAAGTGAAATACAACAAAATTGGCCAATAAAATTGAAAAGTTTAGACGGTGACCGCGTTCGCTTAATAGAGGTAACCGCTCAGGTCTACTTTACAATGTATGATATGTGTTGGGAAGCCGGATTAAGAGCCTGATTATATGAGCCGAGCTGGCTCGATCTGCCGAGAACTCGGCACGCCTGATAAACGCAACAAAAATCAACTTTGCGATTACATGACAACCGTGCTGAAAATTTTCCACGTAATCGCGTTTATTAGAACTGAGATGGATTCTGTTGTAAACTATCCGACGAGCGAAAATTATTCCCGATCTCACACAAACAAGTGCTCAAAAATATACTTCACCAACCCACGATTCATATATCGCTCCTGCTACGGGAAGTGGACTTTAGTTGTTATGCTAAATAATGAATATGTCGTTTTCGATTTTGAAATAAACTGAAAAGTAACGCGTTGCTTTCTTAAATATGCGAACTTAAATTTTAAAATAATATACATCTATTTCAGTCTTTGAGACAAGAGCGGCGTTCTCTTCCCAGACTGTCCAAACTTCAAACCGCTCGATCTGGAGAAAACTTAAGAGCGTAATTCTCTGAAAATGTTCTTCTAAAAATAAGCTCTGAAATTTCTAAACATTGTTTGAAGCGAATTGGAATAGAAATATCTCACCATTACGGTTGTAGGGGCTAAAATGTACCGCGGGCTGCTATGTGGAGAAATAATTTGTTTTGCTGAACTAGAACACGACCGAAAAGTGATTCTCTGTGCAGCTCAAATACCGTTGTTAGTTGATGACTTCGGACCTGAAATGCGAAGCATACAGATACGGGTTTAGATTTCAGCCCGGTTTCCTGAACAAATCTTCCTAAAAAAACTTTTGAAATTAGTACATGAAGAACCTTTCAGTCTGGTCAGATATTTCCAGCACGTTTTAAACTAACCGGGCTGGAAATTTCAGTCCTGCTATTGAACAAGCTGAAAAAAGCCATGTCAATACAATCTAATTTTCAGTCCGGGCTGAAAGGTGAACATGAGCATGCGCAGTGTTTATGTTTTCAATGAAACAAGATGGCCGCCGCAAGGGAGAAAAGGTTTCACCCGGGCTGAAATTAGGGACCTTTAGATCGGACTACGAGTACGAGATTGAGTACGAGTACGACTTTTCATGTCTGGTTCGCGGCTTTAGATGATCACTTGTAACAAGAATCTTATTTCCAGAGTCCCCGTATCTATGTTTACCGTTCACTATGGAGATAAAGGCGGCTTAACCAACCGCACTAGTGTCAGAATAAACAACCCGGGAAGGTAAACATGTTTCCTCCACGTCTCAATCTCTGGAACTGCTCGCGCCAAAATTTGAGTACTATACAAGCACATCACAGTCTAAGACAACCTGCGAATCCCAGCCTCTTCTGCATGCAATTAACCGAATGCATAACGTTAGTCATGAGATTATTTATTAAATCTTCCCGTAACACTAGCAAGATTCCTAGCAGAGACGCTCTTGCAAGACATAATTTCAACCACTTCGTCAAAGTTCCGTGAAATCTTTTCCATTGGTATGAACATACAACTGTTTTTGTAATCCCAAAAAAAAGCCCGGCCAGCAATGCCCTAAATGGGGACTCACTGACACTTATCTTTGTTGGGAACAAACCCGGATTTAAAAAGATCCGACCTGACAAGCAATGAGTGCTCTTCACATTTAGAAAAACTTTGCATTGGGCCGCGGAAATGCCATCGTCCAAATTTACAACAATGCTGATGGCCTTTGAACGCCAATATTTAACTGGCGGTCTTATAACTTTCGAAAAAATAAATGGACCCACAGAAATCCCAAACGGTCGAAACTTGTAACACCGCCTTAATTTATTCGCAGAGTGGATTATTGAAACGAATAATGAAAATCAATTCCGTATTCGTAGACAATTTTGGTTAATGGAGTCATTTTTTTGAAGTCAATAATAATATGTATTTCTCGTAGTTCTTGTAATCATTATAGGTCTCGTAGTTCGTGCAGTTCTTGTAGTTTCTATAGTCGCGGTACGGTTCTTGTAAATGCTGTAGTCACTGTAGTTCTGGTAGTTTCTATAGTCGCTGTACGGTTCTTGTAATTTCTGTAGTCACTGTAGTTCTTGTAGTTTCTATAGTCGCTGTACGGTTCTTGTAATTGCTGTAGTCACTGTAGCTCTTGTAGTTTGTTTCTATAGTCGCTTTACGGTTCTTGTAAATGCTGTAGTCACTGTAGTTCTTGTGGTTTTGTTTCTATAGTCGCTGTACGGTTCTTGTAAATGCTGTAGTCACTGTAGTCAGTCTTGTAGTTTGTTTCTATAGTCGCTGTACGGTTCTTGTAATTGCTGTAGTTCTTGTAGTTCATTTAGTCAGTGTTCAGTAGTTCTTGCAGTTTCTTTAGTCGCTGTAGTTCTTGTAGTCGCTGTTGTTCATGTAGTTTAGGTAGTTCCTCTAGTCGCTGTACTTCTTTTAGTCCACCGTAGTTTTTGTAGCTAGTTCTATTAGTTTGTGTAGTTTCTGCCAGTAGTTTCTCTGGTCGCTGTAGTTCTTCCAGTCGACGTAGAAACTTCAACTGAGAACTACAGCGACTAAGTGACTACGGCAACTACAGTGACTAGAGAAACTACAAGAACCAAACGAACTTTGTGAACTATGTTGACGAGTTTTTAACTGTCATCGGCCAGTAGCTATAGACGATCGTGAATGTGCATGACCGCAACATTATGGCACATCAGACAGATCGAACAATTCGAAACTGTGACAGTCAAAGACATCAAAACTGTGGCAATCGCCTGACTAACTCACCGTACGTGTCTCGTGGCCAGCGTGCCAAAGAATCCACTGATCCATCTCGCACTATTAGCCCCAGTGTTTGGCAAAAAGCTAAATTAAGCAAAAGCGACTGCCACATCCTCAGCTGACGTGACATAAGGCTTGCCATGGAAGGTGTGTAGTTATGGTTCGAATGTGACAGCAAGCACGGTTTGCCCTAATTTCCGTCTTTCGAGAAAATAATTTATGTAAATGACGTACAGGTTGTTATGTTCGTGCTATGTGGCACATAATCGAAATATACATGTATTAAAGTGCCAGTTCGATCTAATTTTGAAAATTTTTTTTTTTTGGAATATTTAGAAAAGGAAATAATGTCTTTACTTACCTCTCCAAACCGTTTTTTAATCAGAGCACGGGAAGATCGCTTTTTTCCGGCTTCACCGTTTTCACTTTTTCTCGGCCTCTCACCAGCGGGTGACGTCACAGACAGCTGCGGAAACTTCAAATGAGTAGTTTGTAGGAAATAAGCCCGAGCTAAAACCTGTTCGTTTGGACGGGTTTTCCGGTTTTTCCGAATCATTAAGGTTAAAAATGCCATGGTCTAGATGTAATGTGTATGAGTTGAGAAAGAGGCTGATAGAATTGCAGGAATTTCGTTTCCAGTGAGCGAGCTAAGTGGCTGAGATTTGTACGAACTCGTCGCAAATATTTTACGATAGTTTTAAGCCATAAGATAGATTTATCGGATCGTCTGCTCAGACCATTTAAAAGAGCACTGCTTCAAATGAAGCTTTAATTTCGGGAGAAGTCAACGAACTGTACCAGGGGCTAAACTTTATAATACCCGCGGCCACTTATTTACATCTTGTTTAACAAGAATGGATCCCTTATGTTTTCATTGACTCGTTCTATAAAATGTTCAGGGATATGTAAATAAGTGGCCGGGTAGTCTAAAATCGCTCCGGTATAAGAATTAGTATTTTTATAGCTTAGGCCAGGTTGAAACGTCCAACTTTACATGTGCCGAACCTAATTATTAGATTCGGCACATGAAAAGTTCGACATATCACAGGACGAAATAACGACTTTAAGTGCAAGTAAAGGTTCATTAAAGAAAACTTAAAGAACAATTTCGACTATCTTTAAATGCACCGTAAATTACTTAAATAAGCCTTTACTTGACAACACTTAAAGCAAGTAATGAACAATTTAAGTTGCCTTTAAGGGTCTTTAAGTTGTTGAAAAGTTGAATTAAAGATAACGCAAAGGTTCTTAATCACATATTAAAGATACTTACTTACTTTAATACATTTAAGAGTATTTACGTCTCAACTTAAAGATTTTCGATACCTTTAAGTAAAATTTAATTTTCTCTTAAAGATTAGTAAATTCATTATTTCGTCCTGTGATATAAATCAATTAAGTTTGACAGTTTTGTAACTAAGTAATTAAGTTCGACAGTTTTGTTTTGAAACCACTAAATATACTTGTATTAGATGCCATGATTACTTTTGTTTGCGGTTTTTGAATTTTTAAAATTACGAAAGTGTAACAGGGACGTTTGGGGATCGAGTTACGCTCCATAGCTGAGTAAGAGGTGCCCTGCTACTAACCGAGATCTTTTAGATCAATTTGGATCAGAACTTCATTCAGGAACCTGTTGTTTTATTTCTGATGTTGACTCATTCATTTACAAGCAGAACTCTTACTGAAATTAAAAGCTCTTACTGAAAGACTAATTGTAGCCAGTAGTATTTGGACCATTTTAATTTTCATTGCGTATCTTGACCTCAAAAATAATTTTCACAAATAATTTTCTTTGGTATTTCTTTTTGGTAATCTTCTCCCCCATACTTTATAGGGGTATATGTTGACAGTGGGTAAAAAGTGATTTTGAAAATAAAAAATAATTTTTCAAAATAAAAAATATTTATTTTTCAATTGTCAACCTTCACCCCAATATATTGGGAATGGTTAACAGCAGAAGAGGAAAAACCCCGACTCTAGATCAGCCCATTTTTTAACACGCCGAGCCAGAGTGAGTCGAAAATCGGCCACCACAAACGCGGTCATAAATAACTTTCTATGTTTTCATCCGATCAATCTAAAATTTTAGTCCTGAACAGATCTCCTCATTACCGAGGTAGGCAAGATTTTGGTTTTTCATTTTAAGGGATTTTTTTTGGCGGGAAAATGACGTCACTAATTTGGCGCCAAAACTTAAATGTCACATTTTGACATATAGACCACTTTCATAATGGCAGCCGATTTATTTATTCTTTTATATGTATGTTAATTAGCCTCACTGGCCTCATTTTAAAGTAAAAATTCTTTTGAATTTTGCACATGTTACCGAGGCCAGTGAGGCTAATTAACATACATATAAAAGAATAAATAAATCGGCCGCCATTATGAAAGTGGTCTATATCATTACTGATTTTGAAAGAGCATGTTTCTACGACTCCAAAACTGAAGAGATAACTGAAATATGTTAATTCAGCTAAAAGATATCAATAATTGTATTTTGAAATTCCCGCCATTTTGTTACTAAATATAGCACAAATTGAAAGTTCAAGTGATTATAACTTTGGACCCAATTAAGATATTTCAGTTATCTCTTTAGTAATTCTGAAAGTAATTCTGCTGACCGACGCTCGAAGAGCTAAACTGAAAGGAATAGCTTTTTTAGTGTGTTTAGGATGTTTTCTCAGTACATCATGCCATCCTAAACACACTAAAAAAGCATTTGTTCCACTGACGCTAAATTTAAACTTTGCACTGATCAATTAAAATCGTATCTCCTCGCACGAGGTTATCATAAAACTTTCCTTAACCCGACAGTTTCTGCGCGCTGCTAATATTTCTCGCAATGACGCCTTGCTAACTAAACCCGATGATTCCACTGACCATTTACCTTTCGTTGTTACATATAACCCAGCTATTCCTCGCATCTCAAATATCTTACGCAAACATTTCAACATATTACTCTCCTCCAATCGCTGCCGGGACATCTTTAAACACCCACCTTTCGTTGCTTACAGACGTAGTGCTAACCTACGCGACCTTTTAGTTAGAGCGCAATTACCACACACCACCTCTAACAATACTAATTTACCACTGGGCTCTTTCCGTTGTGGACAAGATTGTGCCACTTGTCCTTACATCACCAACGGTCTTAAAGACTATAATTTTTATTCTACAGGCGAAACCCGTTCCATCACTTCACATATAACCTGTAACACTAAAAACGTAATCTACATGATACAATGTAACCGTTGCCATTTACAATACATTGGTGAAACTAAGCGACGTCTTAAAGACAGATTTAACGAACATCGACGTTCCGTTGACAAACCTAACATTAGATCCAAACCTACTACTGTCTCTGAACACTTTCTCTCCCATTCTAACCATTCCAACACTGACATGCAACTTATTCCACTAGAAATAATTCGCAATTCACGGGATTCTATTCGAAAAGCCAGAGAGTCGTATTTAATAGATAGAGCGAAAACACTAGAACCACGTGGGTTGAACAGACGTGATAAATTATAGTTTACGTATATGTTGTAGTTAATTTTTTATTTCAATCATTTTTTGTTTTTCCTTTGTTTCAAATTCATTACAACCGTATTGACATCGAATTGTTCTGTAAAATGTACTACAGTCGGGCGTTTTCTCCATTTTCTTTCTTTCTTTTTTTCCCATACAAGGTACTGTAACTCGTCACAGGACGAAATAATGAATTTACTAATCTTTAAGAGAAAATTAAATTTTACTTAAAGGTATCGAAAATCTTTAAGTTGAGACGTAAATACTCTTAAATGTATTAAAGTAAGTAAGTATCTTTAATATGTGTTTAAGAACCTTTACGTTATCTTTAATTTAAGACCCTTAAAGGCAACTTAAATTGTTCATTACTTGCTTTAAGTGTTGTCAAGTAAAGGCTTATTTAAGTAATTTACGGTGCACTTAAAGATAGTCGAAATTGTTCTTTAAGTTTTCTTTAATGAACCTTTACTTGCACTTAAAGTCGTTATTTCGTCCTGTGCGTTATTCCGTGTTTTGAATCTGTCAATACTTTTCAAGCTTGAAAACAAAGCGTATTTCACTCATCGTAGGCTGCACGCAGAACAAAATTTATATCGCGCGAGCCACGCGCTTTCGCAGAGGAGCGTTCGGGTAATGTTTTAAAAATTTCAGTTGTTAACTAATTAGTAAAATATTAACTCAATTTAATATTAATACAATTTAACAAAAAAGTAAAGTCCAGTCCAGTCCAGTCCAGAGTCCAGTCCAGAGTCCAGTCCATATTTTCCAACTGGCGGAATATGAGGAGTGCGGAGCGTGGAAACAGCGGTAACCCAAATTAAATTGGTTTCTTCTTGGTTTCTAAATTTCAAAAGCTCGAGTAGGATCGGATTCCACTTCAATCGGCGCGGCAAACTGTGCTGACGTCAGTGAAAGACTGAAAGAGAATAGACTGCAAAACAGTCGGGTTTTTTTCTCAAAATCTCTTTTTGCGGCGTGAATTTTCGCGCGAGCCTCACATGGCGAGAGAGAAAAAACCGAACAAATTTAATATATACCAGGCGGACAGTCCGTGTTTCTAGAGTCTCTCGTCAGTCTCACTTTCCATTTTCAACCTCGCTCCAGACGTCTCGTTTGTGACGAGTGCTCGCATTCCGCATTCATGACCAGTGCAAAAATTGGGCTGTTTAGCAGTCTAGAATGGGAAGGGCGAAGTGGTGGTGGGGAATTCGAAGGAGGCAATTATTTTATATAATTCCACTAAAAAGGGGCGATTATTCGAGGGATGCCATTAATAGAGGGACGGCCATTATTCGAGATAGTACAGTAGAAAATCTCGTCATTTTTGTCACGTTTCAAGAGTTCTCGTGTTGCAATTACGGGAAAGAACGACTATACAGGGCAGTTAATCTACAGCAGGGATTTCTCAAACACATATTACCACTTAATAAAAAGCCACATCCAACGACTGGAAAAAATCCTGAGTTCTCGGGAATTGTTTACATATTTACATATCTAGAGACCTATACCTTTCAGGTTTGGCCGAGGAAAAGCGTGCCTTGCTATAGTCTTGTGACTTATATCTACTGGTTCAGTAGAACTGTACAGTGATGATTTTAGTCGAAAATAACTAATCACAGTAATCCCCCCTTTTTTTTTCTTTTTTCGTATAAATGTATGTACGTTTGATAGCGTTCCAGTTCTTGTAAAAACGCAGGCTAAGGATGTGTACAAAATTAGTTTCACAGCATGATGTCCTATTATCCTACTGCCGCCATCAACGCCAGGGGCGGATCCAGGAATTCCTGAAAGGGGGGGTTGTACACCTTTTAGGGTTTCGACGCCATTGGCGTGGATGGCGAGCGCCGCAGGCGCGAGCTTCTGGGGGGTCCGGGGCCATGCTCTCCCGGAAAATTTTTCCGATTTTACCCTCTACCCGCCATTTCCAGCACTCCTGAGACTCGAAAAGCTTTTGTGAAGGCATGATATAAAGTCTGGAGTTTACCTTATTTGTCAACCAGAAAACCAAAAATAATAATAATGCAAAATTAAAAGAGACAGCAGAAACAACGATAGTAATTTGTCGTTTCTTGTAAATCGAACAATGTAGCCTAAGAATCTTCTTGGATGAGCTTTTACAAAGCCCTCGTTTATCTCTTCTACTCGAATTTCTCAGAATAATGCATAGCAATAACAGCGAGATCTGAGAAGCGCTCTTCAAACATCGTTGATCTGGAGCAGGTCTTGATCTGTTTCATGAGCGAAAAGGACCGCTCAGCTTCAGCACTACTGATTGGTAGGGTGCATGCAATGATGACGATGGATGTTTGGAAAAGCATCCTCGTCACACGCACCAAGTGCTAGTAGAAGATTGCTTGGAAGTTCCTTCTCTGCTGGCTGCCACATAGTTTGCCATCTTAGCAGCTCATTCCTAAGGGATTTGGGAAATGGAAGGTCTTTCTCCCAGTACAACATGCCTTCTGTTTCATCAGACCGCTCCAGGGTGTTATTGACTATGATTGATGGTACTAAATAAAGCAGGTGGAGGTGTGGCGATCCTCGTCAGAAAATAGGTCTTGCATTTGAATAATCAGGGACTCAAGAAAAGGAATAACCACATATTTTTGGAAATGATCGATTGGATCCTAACACGATCTTTTGCATGACGTCCTAAGTACTGTCGCGAAATGTACATTATCTTTTCCTAACTTGACAATCAGTTAATTGGTGGAAGTGAAACAACTACGTATAAAACAATTTTATTCTATTATTTTTATGAAGAGTCAAACAAATAAAAAACATGCTGCTCAAGGGGGGGGGGGGGGGGTTGCAACCCCCTCAACCCCTCCCCTGGATCCACCTCTGAACGCCTCATGATGTGCTCCCCGGTTAGCCTCCATCGGTTTTTAGTTTGATTTGTTGTTCTTGTTTCTTAGGGAGTTTCACATTTCTGTTGTGATTTACTGTTCAAGCAGCAGAACATTTATAATTGTGCAGAATTTACTTTTTGCGGATCGAGAACAATAGGCAAAAAAGGGCAAACAGCACTAAAACCCGCGATTTCCGGTGTTGGTGATCAATCGATCAAATCCTTAATTTTAATTTACATTAAAAAAAAAATCATAGCGCGTTTCCACTTTGAAAGCACAACAGTTCAGTCATGTATAGTAGAATAATGACAATCAAATTTGCAATTATAATGATTTATTCATTCACCCCATGCAGGAAAGCTTCAATATTATTTTATACGGTTCATTCACTTTAAATTGCTGGTCTGATCACGAGAAGACGGTAAGGCAGTCTTTCAGATTTTTACTATTTTGCGCTAGCTATGCAGTTACTGATTCCGTATTCATAGACAGTTCTGGTTAATAGTCATTTTTATGAAGTCAATAATATATGTATTTCTCGTTAGTAATCACGATAGGTCTCGTAGTTCGTGTAGTAGTTCTTGTAGTTTCTATAGTCGCTATACGGTTCTTGTAGTTGCTGTAGTCAGTGTAGTTCTTGTAGTTCCTGTAGCCGCTGTAGTTCTTGTATAGTTCCTGTAGGAACTACAGGAACTACAGCGACTACAATATTTTGACTGCGTAACAATGGCAAAGGGAATAGGAATTTTCGGTTTTAATTTACTGACATTTGTTGTGTTTTGCATTTGCGTCACATCACCGTAATGTCGTTACGTCCATGTTCTAGGGCCAATTTCCTAGGACTATTACAGAGTGGCTCGGCGGCTCGACGGCTCACCAGTCGGTTTGAGTGTTTTAAGAACGACTAAGGTATATTACAGAGTGGCTCGGCGGCTCGACGGCTCGCCAGTCGGTTTGAGTGTTTAAAGAACGAGTAAGGTATATTACGGAGTGGCTCGGCGGCTCGACGGTTCGCCAGTCGGCTTAAGTGTTTAAAGAACGACTAAGGTATATTACGGAGTGGCTCGGCGGCTCGACGGCTCGCCAGTCGGCTTAAGTGTTTAAAGAACGACTAAGTTACGCACATGGACGCTCATCTGCACGGCTAAAAATTTTAAAATGCTATTTCTCCAAAGCAATGTTGCTGATATGAAGGACTCGCTAATTCAACTCACGTCATTCTATTGCTTAAGACAGGTAGCATAACGAAGCACTTTGCACTTTGATAAATTAGTTTTTAATTGCATTGCAGCGTGGGATTTAAGCATATTTCAGTAAAGTCGATAAACAAAGCCGAATTCTAGAAGGAATTTTTTCTTTGTGTCTATGGTCTAGCGAATAACCCTCGAATCCGGATCACGTTCAATCACAACGAGCCGAGAAATAACTTATCATAAACAGCAACTTTGTTATTTATAAATCGTTTTCGTTTTCGCAAGCAGTTTGTTTTCCACCCTGGATCCAGAGGTCCGTTCTCTGAATATCATGAGTGAAATTAACCGTACAAACGGTAGCTTTTTTTTCTCGACGCGTTGCGCCTCGTTGTCGCGGCTTCGCCGCTCAAACTCGCCGTTTCCACTAAAAAATAAAAACCTCTGGCACCCAGGGTATTTGTTTTCTGGCTATAAGAGCAACCCCTGAGAGACAGGATGTTGCAGGGAATGCCAAATAAAAGAAATTAAGAAATTCTTGAAACACAGCTAAATTTTCTCTGTTACTGTTTCTGTTCATTTCAAAGATTCAACTGAATGACCTCTGATTTGCATCCTCGCTTTAGAAAAGTCTTTTAACTGAGTGAAAAATACTTGTTTTAGTTTCACACATGGACGCTCAGCTGCACGGCTAAAGATTTTAAAATGCTATATTTCCAAAGCAATGTTGCTGGTATGAAGTACTCTCTAATTTAACTTGGTAATAAAGATTGTGGCATGTATATAATTACTAGACAAATGATTTGTAACCGATGATTTCTTCGCCGAGGTTTTTTCGTTTTTAAAAATTTGTAAATACCGCTATTTGACACTGAGTTCCTTATAAATATATATTCCCGGTTTTCAGCCGCAGCAACCCAATTATTTTGCTTTATTAATAGAATATATGGATTTTGAACAGAAATGGAAGAAAGCTCATAAGGTTTAACATTGATGACAGCTACAAGACATATTTCGACCTTGATCTTTTGATGGAATATCCCTGTTCATTCGATGAAAAGGATTCACACCTAGCGCGCTAATAATCCCCCACAAATATTTGAAGAACGCGACGTTAGACGTCAACTTGGTCCTAAAATCGGGGCTCTGGCTTGTTATGAATCCCAATTAAGGTTCACAAAGTGATGGGAAACATGCATCTATTTGTTAATAGTTTGAGTTTATTTTATTTCATCATAGAAACATTGTAGTGTAATATCGTTACCCTTGTCTCAGTTATGTAAAGAAAAACAGACCGTTGTGACAGCGTTTAATGCATTAAATTTATTATGTATAAAAAAGTGCGCATCTCAATTGCTGTGTTTATAATTATCATTAAGCTAAGCGATAACAGTGTTCAACAATTTGCTTGTAGGAATAACATGGGCCATTACAAGTATAATTGAAAAAAAAGTTTAAAAAAAATTATACTGTGCGTAAAGGTGAAAGCTTCTGGAGTGCCGGCATTTGGAATGATAGTAAACTTTTACGCTGTATATACTGTTGAACAACTGCCATAACTAACAAACGAAGAGAGTAAATGAGAAAAAAAAATATGGCTTAAAAAAAAGTTATTCCTCGAGAGCGTAGCGAGGTTAATAAATTTGTTGTGCCTGCCTCGTGCCTCGGGAACTCGAGCGAAAAATATATTTATATTCATATATAAATATGCGTGAAGATGTCCTGCAGTTGCCTGGCAACAGCGCACTAAACCTTGAATGACGTCAGACAAACTACTTTATGTAAGCCTATACTGGGAACATGGTAAACAAAGATGGCGGACGGTAAACGGTACACGAACCATCGAAAGGACCTTCTACCAACGTTTTTGGTTTCAAAGAAGACAAAGTGAAACCTCATACGCAACTCGAGACGCCACCAAAGTTTCGATCGGCGGTGCACCCTTCCTCGAACTTCGCGAGGTTCTGCGAAACACGTATTTCTTGTACTGAATTTAAAACAATCAAGTGCCGAGCCGTGGAGCTGCCGAGCCACTATCCATTCCTTCTTGAGTTGTGGCGAGCCGACGAGCCGTTCGGTCTTTAAACATTCAAAACGACTGGCGAGCCACCGAGCCACCTCAACAAAGATACCTAGGAAATTGGCCCTGTATTCTGTAGTTATGCCCATGTTCTTATGCCATTTATTAAATATGTTGCTAATGCGTCTACACATTTGAAATTGATCAGTGGTGGATATTTGACGAGCACCGTGCATGCACGAAGGCGAGATAAATCTATCTACCACTCTTCGCCGACACCAAAATCAACCATGCAACACGATTTTTTAACTATCATTGGCCAGTAGACGATTGCGTGCATGTGCATGACCGGAACATTATGACAAATCAAAGACATCAAAACTGTGACAATCGCCGGACTGACTCACCGTACGTATCTCGTGGCCACCGTGCCAAAGAAACCACTGATCCATCTCGCACTGTTAGCCCCAGTGTTTGGCAAAAAGCTAAACTTAGCAAAAGCGACTTCCACATCCCCAGCTGAAGAGATAAAAGACTCACCACCACGGCATGGAAGGTGTGTAGTTATGGTTTCGAATGTGACAGCAAGCAAGGTTTGCCTTAATAATTACCGGCTGTCGAGAAAATGGTAATGTATATCGCGGACCAATGAGAGTATAGAGTCAGTATAATTAGTGTGCTTTATACCCCCACAATAAACTTTCAAACAAACTTTATACCCCCACTGCAATTACAATTTGAAACATTTACCCCCGCCCCCCTAACAATTCGTCAAATGAACTTGCTTTCACTGCTTTCCTTATGCTCCTATTCAAATTCCAGACCTTTGAACAGTTGCTTGACGCGAATTTGTAGAGTCACCGCTGACCGTTTAATATTGTCCTGTTCACCAGCAAACTCGTTCCCACGGTCTCCCTTCTTCACGCCTTCGCACCAAGTTCATGAGAGAGCTTTAGCAAACGCGACGGCAACGGCCGCGAGAGTGGCACAAAACAATTTTTTTTGACGAAAACAATGCGTTTTTGTAAGGGTTACTGACCTGGAGCGAGGGGATATGTGATATATAACCCTCGTGGCGTACCCGAGGGCGTGGCCCGAGGGAACGTCACGAGGGGAATATATCACATATCCCCGAGGGACAGGTCAATAACATGTTTATTTTTCACCTTGTGAGGTTTTCTAAAACAAAGAAACTATTAATTTTTTGGAGAGTAACATTCCGTTCAATTCAAATGCAAAAAAAGCATGATTCCGTAAGGCCGCAATGAGATCACGACACACTAGCGAGACGGTGAACATGTTTTGCTTTTGCCAAATTTGCATTGAGCACGTTGCTTCGTTATGAATAGAAGGAGGGAGAGAGAGAAGAAAATGTATGAACAGTACTCATGGTCTCGCCATGGCCCAACTGCCTGCCTTCATCTTTCGAAGATCACAGGAGTGGATGTCGGTGTCTTTTCCAAGGGAAACCGGCGGAAAAATATTTAGGTTCAAGCGTAAACCGAGGCGTCATACACAGTGTCACTATTGAAGACCCGAAACCAAAATCGAGGTACGATAACATCGAATAATGTTATCAACATTTCGCTTTTTGGTCGTGACCCGACAAGTTAATTATGTTGGAATAAGATTGATGAAGTTGTCTTTTTATGTAAACAAAAAATATTGACTGATGCTTGTGTGTTTTCCTTGTTAAGCCCTATTTTGTCTTCCCGTTTGTGTTATTCTATTTTTAGGGGACTAAGGCGAGGGGGATATGATGAGGGGAATATATAATCCTTTGTTTTGCTATTGTTATCAGCTATTGTTTTCAGCCCCGCCTCTCCCCTGTTACAATGAAAGCCGCACCCAGCTTTTCAGACACTGTAATGAACGGGGTTATGTGATATATTCCCCTGAAAAGAACAAAGAAAACTGAGCTAGGAGGAAAATAACATTTGATACATTTCTTTGCCGTTCCCTGCAAAACAACAACGTCAAATGATCAATAATTATAGGGTTTTTTAGAGAACGTGAACACACGACGGTTAATTTTCTTTGCTCTATTTGAATTTGAAAGCCGTCCCTACCAATTCAGCTCTTGAACAATTCCAGTAACATTAGGCAGATTAAACAATTTGGAACAATTTTAAAGTAGTTTAAATGAGCGCAAAAGTTCTTTTTTTCAATGACGTTTTCTTTGGCGTTGCCGTCGTGGTTACTAAAACTCCCTGATCGCACCAGTGGCTTAGTATTTTCTCATCGAAATGAGTATTCATTTCAATTACATTTTATATAATATATTATATATTTTTAACACTTGTTTTTTAGATTGCCATAATTTCAATAACTATTATATACATGTAGTTGCTACCTTTTGTATGTCTTAAAATTTAACCCCCCTCACTTCTCGTGCAATGTAAACCCCCCCCCCCCCAAATGAAGCTTGTTTAAAAACATTACCCCCCTCCTCTCAAACACCACCGCCCCCACCCCCCTCCCCCTCCCGCCTCCCCCTCCCCCCTAGGACGTAATAAACGATCGGTCCCTCAGCATTATTTCTCGCTCAGTACTAGAGTTGATCAAAGGCTCCTATAAAAGTCCCAAATAATTAATGTCTTTTGAAAAAAAAATTCTGGTTATGTTTTCACATCTCATTCTGTCGCGGCTCTGTTGCTGAAAGGTGAATTAATCCATAGGCATGGTACACTTTTTTTGCCACCCGGAAGTAACGACTTTCCGAAAGTAACGACCTCCCGAAAGTAACGACTTCCCGAAAGTAGCGACCACCGGAAAGTAACGACTTCCCGAAAGTAGCGACCACCCGAAAGTAACGACTTCCCGAAAGTATCGAGCGTCATTACTTTAGAAACTTTATGGTAAACATTCATATCGATTAAACGAACGTGAAATCAAGCGTAAAGCCAACTATCAAGGGGGCTGTGCTGTAGTGACGTATCTCGCGATCAATCAGATAACGGTCTCTTTTGTATTGTACTCCATAATTAGCTACCTAAAAAAATAGAGCTGTAACACATACATGATCAGTTAATAAAACTTGTGTATCATCGCGGAATAATCGAAATTTACATGTTTAATCTAACATCTTTATTACCTACAATCTTGGACAGAATAAAAGGAGAAATAACCCCGGGGGATGCTCTGCAAATTTTTGGGTGGGGGTGTGCCGCTGGGACTCTGAGATCCTTAACCTATAACAGACCATTTATCTGCATTTTGCAACCCTATGCTAGACTGAACACCGAAAAACCCTGCCCTATCCTAGACCTAATCCAGACTCGCCATTTTCCAGAAACTCGTTCACTATCACAGTTATTAGTTAACAGGAGTCAATAAAATTGCCGTACTGCCCGCCGTACCGACTTTTAAATGCCATTTGCCAGTAAACCTTGTCTTGACTAAATTCCACACGCAACTGACCAGTTTCGCGGAAAATGATACCCTATTCTAGATCAAAAATCTCTGACTACTATACCCTATCCCAGACTAAACTGCCTGAAAACCATACCGATTCAATGATGGATTCGCGCAAAAACCATTTGTCATTGGAAATGTCCAAGATTGTAGGTACAAATTTATATGAAAATGATTATTTTTTAAAAGTTATTCGGATTAATCATATTCTTTTTGAGAAAAAAAAAATGTCAGCCGGTCCTGCATGATTCTGTACTGCCAAGTCAAAATGCTTGCGTCTAAATGCATTCAGACACGGAAATGATAGGGGAATTCCCTTTGTTATTAATCCTATTGTTTTTTTTCGTCGTGCGCGCTGATGTAATCAGTTAAAGTTTAGCGACGTTGGCGAGACCATCGTACGCACTCCATTTGAGTTTGTCCGAATTATACTAGAGACGAATTATCCGAGCCAGAGACAATAAACTACAGCGCATTCACTCACTTTGGTTCGTTAGTTTTTAGCTGCAGTAACACAGTAATTAAACCAGTGCTGTTTGTTAAATCAGTTGCAAGCTTCCCGGTGGGGTTTAATGCAGCAATTTACTGTATTTTTTCTAAAAACAATAAAACACTAAGTCTTAAATTCAGGAGCCTACTTAATACGGACACCCCGTTAATACGGACACCCTGTTAATACGGACACCCTGTTAATGCGGACACCCTGTTGATACGGGCACCTCGTTAATACGGACACCCTGTTAATACGGACACCCTGTTAATACGAACACCCCGTTAATACGGACACCCTGTTAATATGGACACCCTGTTAATACGGACACCCTGTTAATAAGGACACCTCGTTAATACGGACACCCCGTTAATACGGACACCGCGTTAAAACGGACACCCTGTTAATACGGACACCCCGTTAATACGGACACCCCGTTACTACGGACACCCTGTTAATATGGACACCCTGTTAATACGGACACCCTGTTAATACGGACACCTCGTTAATACGGACACCCCGTTAATACGGACACCGCGTTAAAACGGACACCCTGTTAATACGGACACCTCGTTATATTTTTTTAATACGGACACCTCGTGAATACGGACACCCCGTTAATACGGACACCATGTTAATACGGACACCTCGTTAATACGGACACCCTGTTAATACGGACACCCCGTTAATACGGACAGATTCCGTGGTCCTTTCGGTGTCCGTATTAACGGGGTTCGACTGTACTTACAGAAACTGTATGCGTTGTCTCATGTCCTAGTTAAAGTTTCTGTGACAAAACTAAAAAACTTGAGAAAGAAACTAGCCGTTTTCATTTAACTTCAAATCGTGTCAACCTTTTGAAGAGAGAAAAACTTGCACAATAACTGGTGTCGTTCCTCTGGAGCCACTGAGCTCTCTATTTTCTCATACTGACCGATTCCAAATCCCGTGGGGGGGGGGGGGGGGGGGGGGGGGGGGGGGGGGGGGGGGGGGGGGGGGGGGGGGGGGGGGGGGGGGGGGGGGGGGGGGGGGGGGGGGGGGGGGGGGGGGGAACTCCCATATAAAAATTATGCGGGTGCTCGTTGGAAATTTTCGAAAAACACCCTGACAAAGTATCAGAATCTTGTTTGATGGGCGTGGCTCAAACTGATTTTTACCCCCACTGAGTGAAACTAAACGTACGCTTCGTGAACGTTTTGCTGAACCGCAGGCAAGCAACGAACAATCCACTTCACGCTTATGCCACAGCAGCAGTCCCTTCCCACTTCAATCTACCTGGCCACTCTATTACAGACATGTTGCTACAGACATAATAAAAACATTACAAAATACAGGTTTCCCGCGCGCCTGCCTCGCCCCCCCTCCCTGCTTCGCCCCCCCCCCCCCCCCCCCCCCCCCCCCGCTTATGTTTTTTTCGTTTCTCGCTCGACGGACTAAGCTGGGAAAGAGAGACTGCTCGTGGTCTAGTCGACGACCGGTATTGCTTTACCGTTTATAACTTTTAAGTACAATTGTCGTGTCTTGAATTTCAGTAGGTATGTCCGGGGCCCACAGACCGGTTACTTCAATAACAAAACACGGCTATAGTGTCGGGGGCAGTGCGTTTTGTTCGGTGTTAATTTGTCGGATCCATTGTGGTTGTAAAGCCGTTAGTAACGGACATCCTCTTACTTATCAAACCACCACAGTATATCGTCGCAATTTCAAACTCCTTCAATATAGCCTGCGGAGCTGGCAATTTTTTTTCACGAATTATCGCGCGCGCCAACAGAAATACCGCCAGCTACACAAGCTACTTTAATACGCCAACAATATAGCAACAACAGAAAACGACCAAAAACGACTTGGAAATACGTAAAACACAAAACACAGTAATCCATTGTTTACCGGTGGTAGTTGTAAATCTAATTAGACAAGCAATTTTACACAAATTAGCTAAGAATCGCACAAAAAATTTGAGATTCCCTATTACTCGATATTTCGAAACGCGCTAAATATAGTCACGCTTATTTTCAAGAACCAGGTCAAGAACATTGTAATTTGTATTTCTGTACCCCAGCCAAAATTCACAAAAGAGCAGTAGAATAAAACTTATAAAACTAAATAAAACTTATTTGCATGGGAATGAAAACTCATTTTCATATGAAAGGTTTCGCACCTAGCCTCGCTTTGATAGAGAGGCTAAAGGCAACTCGGAAATGGCCTATTCAATTTGCTAAGAATTTGTTACAGCCATATTTGGAAAATCGAGATAAGAATATTAACCAATCAATTCGCTAGAACAACTTGCTTCCATTCTCGAGGGACTGAGGGGTTTCCAAATATGGTACTAAGCAAGAAATGAATATTCGGAAGCTGTGAATGCGCGTTACACGTTTCAACCCATTTATGGGTTTCTGTACGAACCCAATATTTTCTGTTTAAGTACTGCCATGCCACACGTGACTGACAAAATCGCGACGTCATCACCATTTTTCCCGCCATTTTTCACGTCCAGATAAACAAAACGACAGACTGATAATTACGACACAGAAAGACAAACGAAAAAACCATCACTATTACTTAATTTCTGTCGATTGTTATCCATTATATTTTTTAATATTACTATTTAATCTATCGCATTAACGATCGAGATGGCTTTAAGAATCCTTTGATTTCAAATCGAATAGCTTTTTGCTCTGTTCAGTCGCATGCTTCTTCAGTTTATTTTTCAATTCTGAATTGAAGTCTTTACAGGCACGATTATCTGCCATTTTACTGCTGTATTTCATGTTGTCTGTCGTTTTATTGCGTCGACGAAGGAGACGCTTCCTAATCTTGTCGGCTAGGCGGAACGAATCGAGAAAAGTGTCGGTACCAAATCTGCGCCATCTTGAAACGTCACAATAGTATCCAGCATGCTTAGCGCGTCGTCTAGGCGGAGCGAATCGAGAAAAGTGTCGGTACCAAATCTGCGCCATCTTGAAACGTCACAGAACCAGAAACATGCCTGAAACGCGAATGCCATGTCAC
The DNA here is from genome assembly GCA_024195265.1 of Dendrophyllia cribrosa. Lineage (NCBI taxonomy): Eukaryota > Metazoa > Cnidaria > Anthozoa > Scleractinia > Dendrophylliidae > Dendrophyllia > Dendrophyllia cribrosa. The sequence goes on from JAJLRJ010000003.1 coordinate 9,095,138, forward strand.
AACGAGGTACCTAAGGAGACGCACTTTAATCTGCGATTACTTCTAGTAATAGGTATAATTTCCGTAGAAAACCTCAGTTTGTGAAATTTTAGCATAGCGTGGTCACGAGTAAACTTGATGCAAAAGTAAACTTGGTTACGAGTAAACGCGTGGCGTTGGCATTGGCATTTTCATACAGTCAATGGCAATAAATTAATAATTGAGGTTTGATTTGTGTAGACCTTTGCTTCCACCCGGATATTTACGATGTTGTTCTCCATTTAAAACGCGTCGAAAAGGACTAGCAAATGAGTGAGCGAGAAAAATTATACTCAGTGGCATTTTAAGTATTGTTCCACATAAGAACGATAGCAAACTTCATTGTTCTGCGGCATTGGCTCTTTCCCACATAGAATATCTTTGATTTCAAGAATAGAGGAGGAGCTGATGGTTAATAATTATATTTCATTATAAAAATAAAGAAAATCCATTTGCGTCAAATAAATTTTAGGAAATGTTCGTGCTTAACCAATCAGAATAGCAGAAGACAATAGCTAATAATTTTGCTTCTTTGATGAAGTTCCCCCAAATACAATTTCTTTTAAAAATTGTATGTTGTGCGATTGGGTCTCAAATTACTTGAAACCTTAAAAAAATTAGACAAAATGCACCTTGAACCTTAACTTTTTAGCGGTTTTTGAGTCTAGGCCAATGAGATCACTAGTTTTAACAATGAAAAATCTTGACATTCCATTGCCGTTGGCGCTATCCTTCTTATGCGGATCATTACTTAATACACACGTCATTTCTATGATCAAAATTTATCTACACGCACGGGCGTGCGTATGTTGAGTTATAGATACACGCTCGCGCTATTGAGTTAGATTCCCGGGGGGGGGGGGGGGGGGGGGGGTACTCGGCAAATTTTTGGGCGGGGATGTGCCGCTGGGACTCTGAGACCCTTATCCTATACTAGACCATTTTAGCTGAATTTTGCAACCCTATTCTAGACTAAACACCGAAAAAACCTACCCTATCCTAGACCTATTCCAGACTCGCTATTTTCCAGAAACTCGTTCACAATCATAGTCTAAGATGCCAGGGGTCAGTAAAAATGCCGTAAACGGCCCGCCGTACCGATTTATAAATGCCATTTGCTAGTAAAACCTTGTCTAGACTAAATTCTTCACGCAACTGGTCAGTTTCGCGGAAAATGATACCCTTTTCTAGACCAAAAAACCTCTGATTACTATACCCTATCCCAGACTAAACTGCCTGAAAACCATACCCTTCACAGCGGCACATACCTATATAGCTCATATATGGGAGTACCCCCCCCCCCCCCCCCCCCACCGGGGTTAGATTGGGAGAATTTCCGAGCTATGTTATAATTTAATATCGTCTTTCTTATAATTACCTTGGAAGTTTATGTTACAGTAGTGAAGAGCGTGACAGTTTGTTATAATGTCGGAAACTGCACGAACATTAGTGATTGTTGATTGATAGTGATCGGTGATCGATTATCGTAATAAGGATTGTTATGTCAGCCAGACAACAATAGCCCTTTTTTTAGCTTCTTTGGGGGTGGTGTAGAGTGGCTAGATTGTTGCGGACCTGTGTAGCGGGGTGATTTGCTGTGAAATAAATCTATCTAAATCGTGAAATTGTGAAAGTGTGGACGTCTATCTCGTGTTCCCCACATTACTGGCACCTCCGACGGGACAGAAGTCCTCAAGATGTCGCTTAAGAAGCAGTTAGGCGAGTTGGATGCGAAGCTAGAGGCTCTACGTCTCAGGATAAAGAAATGTGATCAAGTCCTCGAAAACCGCGACAAACAAACCATCGAACGACAACGCATCTTTGTTGTTTCGCTAGCAGGAGAAATAGATCAGCTAAGAGGATCGATCCAAGAAACGAAGTTTTCTCAGGGAGAGTCAGAGGAGCAAGTCGAAACTTGGTCAGAAGAAATCGAGAAGGATTTGCGCCTGGCAGATGATTGCTCAAGCAAATTACAAAAGGGTCATGATCAAATTGTCAAGGAGGAAAAGGATCATGATCGGGAAGAGATGCATGAAAAAGATCTGGAGCATGAGAAGCAACTTCTTGATCAAAAGTTACAAGCTGCCGTCAAGCAAAAGGAGATGGAAGAGAATAAGTCTAGTGTTAAGCTTCCCAAGCTATCCATTACACCTTTTAGCGGGACTGTGATCGATTGGATGCGTTTTTGAAAGTCAATTTTCTGCGATGGTCGACTCACAAAGCGTTCCTGCAGTTACAAAGTTCTCTCATTTAAAGGAATTATTGGTGCCGAGAGTTCGCCAAGCAATTGATGGTCTGCCATTTAATGATGAAGGCTACGAGCGCGCAAAGAAATATCTAAGAGAAAAATATGGTCACCCAGACGAGGTCGCGGGAGCTTATGTCATAAATCTTCTTGAGTTACCAACGATAACAGAACGAAATGTGGCCAAGATTCACCAGTTTTACGAAAAGCTTCTCTTCACAATTGAGAGTCTTAAAACGCTGGGAAAGCTTGAATCGGTTCAAGGCGTGGCGTATTATGTCCTTGTGAAGAAATTGGAATTCCTTCGAAGTGAGCTCGTTTCACACGTGCACAGTGATTGGCGTTCGTGGTCGTTTAAGGATTTGTTGGAAGCGTTACGCAAGTGGACGGACACGAACACAACCAGCTCTAAACGTCCTGCCTTAAGTGATCGTGTTTTCTTTTCGGAGGATCGGCATGTCAACAATTCGTGTGTCTATTGTGATAGCACGGAACATGTTTCGTCGGACTGCGGCGAAATTGCTACGCCTGAGGAGCGAAAGGCTTTTTTATTTAGCAAAAGGCTTTGTTTTAATTGTGCAGCTGGTCAACATAACGCCAACAAATGTCCGAGCAAGTTGTCGTGCCGTACGTGTCGGCGAAGACATCACACATCGCTTTGTCAACAAGCATCTGAGCCCAGTTTGACAACTAACGTCGCTGGATCGTCTGTTATCCATCCGGTTGTCATGCTCGACGTCAATGGCCGGAAATTCCGCGCACTTCCTCGACAGTGGTGCGAGTCAATCGTATGTGTCGTCGACATTGATTGATCTTATCGGAGCGCGTGTGGTTAGAAGTGGAACGCGCCGCGTGGCAACGTTGTTGGGCGTGACAACAAGAAAGCTTCAATAGTACGACTTGTGTCTGCGAGCGGTTAAAGGAGACTTCGCGTTAAACACGCGTGTCACGCGAATTGAAAAAAAGGAGTTACTGATGCTTGACAACCCTCGGTATGCAGAGCGAATTGCTAACCACTCTCATCTGATTGGAGTCGAGTTAGAGGATCAGTCATTAGACAGACGTCTACCGGTTCACATCATCCTAGGAGCAAATGAATACGCGCAGATCCGTACACGCACGCAACCGCGTGTTGGACGCCGTGGAGAACCCGTGGCTGAATTTACTCGTTTTGGCTGGGCTCTTATGGCTCCAGGAGTAGAAGCTGATTTGAGCGCTGGTTTTCTAGCCGTGGATGCTGTGAGTGATTATGAGAAGCTGTGCGCCTTAGATGTGCTGGGGTTAGCCGATTCGCCAGCTGGAGACCAGTTAGAAGTGTATAAAGAGTTTCGGGAACAGCTCACCCGAAATCCTGAGAAAGGCTGGTACGAAACGGGACTACCGTGGAAAGGAGATCACCCACCACTCCCAACCAACAAGGAGGGAAGTCTGCGACGCCTACACACTCAACTGTCCAAATTGCGCCGCATTGAAAAGCTCGACGAATACGACGCAATCATCCGGGATCAGCTGAGAGAAGGCGTAGTTGAGCCTGCACCTTTGCAAGCTACAGGAAAGGAGTTTTACATGCCTCATCGAGCGGTTATTAGAGAAACTGCTGAAACTACTAAAATGCGGGTGGTTTATGACTGTTCTGCACGGGGAGCAAAGGACGCCCCTTCTCTAAATGACTGCCTAGAGCCAGGCCCGCCCCTTCAAAACAAAATCTACGATGTCTTAGTACGTGGAAGATTCCATTCAGTGGCCTTTGCTGGAGACATGCGCAAGGCATTTCTCCAGGTTCGCATCAGAGAGGGGGAGCGTGACGCACTCAGGTTCCATTGGTTGCGTGACCAGCATTCTACGCAAGTACAAGTCTTCAGGTTTACACGGGCGCTGTTTGGGCTTGCACCCTCACCCTTTCTGCTAGGAGGAGTGATTGAACAACACCTGGAGAGCTGGAGCGAGAAACTGTCACAGAGTGTTGCCGAGATTCTTCGCAGCCTCTATGTTGACGATCTTATTTCTGGTGGTCCCACCGTCACGAAAGCCAAAGAGCTCAAGAGTGATGCTGTGACAATCTTCTCTGACGCCGGTTTTGAGCTGCACAAATGGCATTCCAACGAGCCGGAGTTGGAAGAAAACCCTCGCGATAGTGTCACTGACCACGAAGAAACCTACGCCAAGCAGCAGTTCAGTGCTAATGTCTCTGGAGAAGGAAGTAAACTCCTTGGCCTTAAGTGGGATAAAGTCGCGGACACCCTGGCCATAACATTCCCTCAAGAGAAAGCGGAGCCGACCAAGAGAGGAATTCTAGGAAAATTGGCTCACATTTACGACCCTCTTGGTCTAGTTTCCCCCACAACATTACAAGGAAAGTTTATCTATCGAGAGGCTTGTGAGCTTAAACAAGCCTGGGACGTTCCCCTTCCAGATGCCCTTGCAGTGAGATGGAAGCGCTGGGAGAGCGACTTGCCCGAGAAAATAGTGGTCACACGAGCGTTTTCCCCCTACCGGGAACCAGTCAATGCAGTGGAGCTCCATGCATTTGGAGACGCAAGCGGGCGTGGTGTCGCAGCAGCAGTGTACGCAGTAGTTAGACAAGACTCCGGAACAACACAAGGACTGGTGGCTGCAAAAGCGCGTCTTGCGAAGCAGCGATTGACCATACCAAGACTCGAGTTGGTTGCGGGACACATGGCTGTTAACTCGGTAGATAACGTCCGCCATGCGTTAGTTGGATTCCCTGTGACATCAGTCCATTGCTGGCTTGACAGCACCGTTGCGCTCCATTGGATTCGCGGAAATGGCGAGTACCGACAATTCGTGGCGAATCGCGTGAAGAAAATCAAGGATCACGAGATCAACGAGTGGAGACACGTGCCGACTGATCAGAATCCTGCTGACCTCGGGAGCCGCGGGGGTTCCGTTACAGATGCCGAATTATGGTGGAATGGACCCAAGTGGTTGCAAGACCAGAACGCTTGGCCACCGAATCCAGCAACTATAGCCAGCGAAGTTACTGAAGCAGAGACAAAGATCGTACGAGAGGTGTTGGCAGCAGTAACCGTTGACCAGAAGCAAGTCGATGAATTTGACCAGTTACTCGAAAGACATGATTTGCGAAAAGTCTTACGAGTATGTGCCTGGGTGTCGAGATTCGTGGGTAATTCTCGTCACAATACTCCGAGCATTACTGGGTCGATAACTACAGCTGAAATCGAGGCTCGAACCAACTGGTGGATCCGTAGAGTCCAGACACGTGCTCTAAACACTCCCAAGGTGGACAGCGACAAGCTACAACTCAATCTTCATCCAAACGGGGAGGGAATCCTAGAATGCCGTGGGCGTATTCAAGGACGTTACCCCATCTACTTGCCAGATGACTCCCTTTTTACTGAGAAGTTGGTACGTCACGCGCATCAGCGAACCCTTCATGGAGGGCTCGGTCTAACGATGGCAGAAGTTAGAGAGAAATATTGGATACCAAGACTTCGCAAGCTAACGAAGAAAGTGGTTAAGAGCTGCTGGGGATGTAAACGATTTCAAGCAGTCGCGCAAGCTGCTCCTCCACCAGGCCTGCTTCCTAGAGAGAGAACAGAGGGATCTGGCGCCTTCGAAATCATAGGTGTAGACTTCGCTGGACCAATCAAATACCGCAAGTCGCCACGGGTCGAAGGGAAGGCTTACCTGGTCCTGTACGCTTGCAGCTTGTCAAGAGCCATACACCTAGAGGTATTACCAAATCAGGAAACCACCACCTTTCTTGGAAGCTTCAGACGCCTGGTTGCTCGCTGTGGGAGACCAGCTAAAGTGTTTTCTGACAATGGGAAGACCTTTGTAGGAGCAGCCAGGTGGTTAAAGCAGATCCAGAGCGACGAGAAAGTCCATTCTTATTGATCTGACGAAGGAATCGCCCGGAGTTTCAATTTGAGCAGAGCGCCATGGTGGGGTGGGCAATTCGAGCGGCTGATTGGTCTTTTCAAGCGAGCGTTCTACAAGACCATTGGAGGCGGACGGCTGTCCTGGACGGAACTCTCCGAAGTTGTTATTGAGGTCGAAACTCAGCTGAACCGCCGCCCGCTGTCTTATGTTGAAGAAGATGTCCAGCTACCCCTTCTCACTCCGGCCTCCTTCTTGTTCCAGAGATCCATTCGCCTGCCCGAACAAGAGCCTTGGAGAGAGGAGAATGTAGATCTTCGCAGGCGAGCAAAATACCTGAAGTCCTGTAAAGACGCACTCTGGAAACGCTGGTCCCGAGAGTATTTAACCGCCCTCAGAGAACGCCACAATTGTAAAGTGGGTGGCAAGCCGAGTACCTTGAAAGTAGGTGATGTGGTCATTGTGCGTGGAGATGAAAGCAATCGAGGGAAGTGGACGCTGGGCGTGATAGTAGATCTGTTCGAGGGTCGTGACGGAATCGTACGTGCAGCGAAACTTCGTGCAGGGAAGTCTTTCCTTGAAAGGCCAGTACAGCATCTTTTCCCATTAGAGCTAGAGTGCGACATCCTGGAACAGAAAGAGAATACCCCAGTTCCAAACCCAGAGCCACAACTTCCCCGTCCTAGACGAGACGCCGCGATTGCTGCAGACCTGAGGATTCGAGATACTTTACAGGAGGAGGAGATGTAGAACCTGAACATGATCTCAATAGACAATAGACGTTTATTCATAGATAAGCTCCAACTTGTAAGCTCGTTAGCAGAAGTTTCAAAGCACCTTGTACTGGAGTGCAGAACATTTAATGAACAATTAAGTCTCGGTTACAGTTACGTTAGGATTCAAGATTCAAAGTTTCCGTTTACATATGCTTTCTTGTAGAAACCACATGGGGGAGAGTGTCGGAAACTGCACAAACATTAGTGATTGTTGATTGATAGTGATGGGTGATCGATTATCGTAATGAGGATTGTTATGTCAGCCAGACAACAATAGCCCTTTTTTTACCTTCTTTGGGGGTGGTGTAGAGTGGCTAGATTGTTGCGGACCTGTGTAGCGGGGTGATTTGCTGTGAAATAAATCTATCTAAATCGTGAAATTGTGAAAGTGTGGACGTCTATCTCGTGTTCCCCACAATAATTTTGAAGCTAGAAACCAAAAAATATATATATATATGTCGATTCATTTCGTGAGTAGTGTCCTTGAGAGCTTTCGCGTTCGCGTGGTTTCGAAAATCCGCGGCACTATCAAGTCTGTCAAGAGCGGGCAATGAAGATTTCATCCACAGACTCAAAAGTCAGGACCACATTCACGTGCCGATGCTAAAGGTTTTGTTCCGGTACTGAATGCCCGGGGATGAATCCTTATACGAAAGGTACGACGGAGATACAACAACACAGGTTTACCGCACGTGGTCTCGGCTGTGACGAATTAAACAAAAGAACAACTAGTCTGTCAATATCACAATGTAAGATGCCAGGGGTCAGTAAAAATGCCGTACTGCCCACCGTACCGATTTTTAAATGCTATTTGCCAGTAAACCTTGTCTAGACTAAATTCCTCACGCAACTCGAGAATTTAGTTTTATCGACTGAGTCGATAAGGTAAATTGACCACCGTAAAAAGATTCAAATAGCTGACGTTTCGAGCGCTAACCCTTCGTCGGAGCGAATCAAGGAATTGTGGGTAGTGTGTGGTTTTATATAGTAAGCGGTGGAGCTACGCTATTGGTGGAAATTTGGTGACGTGAAAAACAAATGTAGATTAGTTGAATGAAAAAAAACATTGGCGAAACAGGGAGGAGACTGGGCGACCGTTTTCGTGAACATCTCCGAGACGTTGAAAAAAATGACAAAGACGCATCCAAACCAGTCGCGCGCCATTTTAATCTTACTAACCATTCTAAACAACACATGACAATCTGCGGCCTTTCCCTACACCAGGGTAACACAGAAAGCCGTAAAAACCTAGAACAAAAAATCATCTTTCAAATCGGCACTCTCAAACCCCACGGAATCAACGAACGCTTTTCATTCAACTAATCTACATTTGTTTTTCACGTCACCAAATTTCCACCAATAGCGTAGCTCCACCGCTTACTATATAAAACCACACACTACCCACAATTCCTTGATTCGCTCCGACGAAGGGCTAGCGCTCGAAACGTCAGCTATTTGAATCTTTTTACGGTGGTCAATTTACCTTATCGACTCAGTCGATAAAACTAAATTCTCGTGTTTCATCCCCCCACCGACGCAGCACCACAGTTTCTCTAGAAACTAACCCCATTCCTCACGCAACTGATCAGTTTCGCGGAAAATGATACCCTATTGTAGACCAAAAATCTCTGAATACTATACCCTATCCTAGACTAAACTGCCTGAAAACCATACCCTTCACAGCGGCACATAACTGCTATAGAGCGTTTTCACTCACGTGACCTTCAGTCCCGTGGGACTCAAATGACAAAGGCCATGGCAGCCATGTTGGTGTTCTTAACAAAAAGAAGTTAATTAAAATTCTTTTGTACGGGAACACCAATATGGCGGCTATGACGTCAAGTGAAAACGTTCTATAGCTCATATATGGGAGTAGGGTGTACCCCCCCCCCCCCCGGGGGGCAGCGTTGGCCATGAGGCCATAACCCTTCAGTACCCTTCAGTGGAACAATATAAATATACTGCTTCATAAACAAATGTTACCAAATCACGATAGGTTCTAACAGTCCTTCTTTAATTTTGTCATTTATCAGATCGAAAACAGCCTGATCAATCACATTTACATTTGATACTGAAAGATATTGTAAAGTTTAAAACCAAACGTGTCATTTCCCTGGGGCATGAGAGTATTAAGTTGCGCAGATCCTGTTAACTTTGGCGACCTTCTTGACTCCCATGATCCAATGGCTCACAGACTCGGGGGAGGGGAACTACCATATAAAAATGACGGGGCATAATTTGTAGATTGCACAGTTTGGGGTACTAAAAACAAAAATGATTACCGTTTTAGGGTATTTTCAACGGACGAAATGTATACATTTTATGTTTTGGAATTGATACCTCAGGGTGAAAATGAATTTGAGCCACACCAACAAAACAACATTCTGGTATATTCCCAGGTATATATATTTCAGGTTTTTCTTTTCAAAAATTTCCGACGATCATCCCAGTCATTTCTATAAGTGAGTTCCCCCGGGATTTTTGAACAATGAATACGTGGTTAGCCACATATACTAGCATGTTGTTTTGATCTTCAATATTCTTTTTCCGTCTCAGCTTCCAGAATAGGGAGTCCCAGAATAGGAAGGTTTCATCGCCAGTCCAATTCTCAAAGGCTTTAAACGGTAAGTCAAAATTACTTTTATTTTAGAAACGGTTTCATTAAGTATCGGCGGGGTAGCTTTTGATGGGATTTGTTGTCGGAAACTGGTTTCCGGACTCCAAAATCCTCAATCTTTAGCCGGGACATAAAACGCGAAATTACTTGTTTTAAAGCTAAAGGTTTTACCTATTAAAAGAACGTTTTCGCGTTAAAGGTTTCGTATTTCCAAGAAATAATAATATAATGGGTGACCACTTCGAATTCAGTTATATATAAAATCTGCTATCACCTTGGGCTATGTGTGAAAATAAATTAGCACCACACCAAGGTGTTTTTAAATACGAAGTTCTTCGCTGAACTACTCACCCCGTTCAAGTGAACATCAAGGTCGTCGTAAAAGAGTACATACATCAGCGAAGACCATTTTTGCAGCCTGTTGAACCATGATACATTTTGCTTTCGTGTATGTTTTCTGAAGTATCACACTTACTGTATAGTTTGAAGAGAGAGAATTTTTAACAGCGACCCACTTGCCCACGAGCATTCGTATCATGTGGCCGTTTTTGCTGCTTGTATAATTAACAAGAGGCTACGCGTAGCCTATACTCGTGCCGGTAATGTACGTTAGTCGCGGGCAAACACTTAGCGGGTAAAACAGCAACAGGCACAAAAGTACGTAGATACGAAAACACGGAGGAGAAAAAAAAGAAAAACGTAGTTTCGGTACGAGTGATAAATTTCCAATGCTTTCCGGTGATCTGACCACGATATATAAAATTAACTTAATAAAAGAGTGGCCAGATTATTCCTTTCACAATTCAATCCATCTTTTTCCTGGCATTAGTTGCGCTTAACGACCAACAGCTAACAGCAGCTAACTATATAGCTCAGTTGTGAACATTGCAACATCTTTTTTTTCGCTGGGACTAAATGCATACCCCACAGCCTGAAATTTGAATAAAATTTCCACTGAAAGACTTATTAAAATCGTCTCAACAGAAAATGTGTATTTAGAAATGTCAAGCGATTACAAAAATTTTATAGATTTTCTAGTCAGTGACGAAATTTCCAAGCTTTTGTATATCGTAAAATAGCTACACTCTTTTTTTTACAAGTACGTCTAATTTTGCGGCTGAGGCTGAATGTTCTTATTTTCTCATGACTTGAGCCTGAAACGTTCTTGGGATGTTTTTAAGTTACGTGGTATAGAATTTCAGAAAACTGTGTATGTTCTCAACACATCTAAAATTTCTGGCATGAAGCCACAGTTCTGGAAACGAAAATCACGGCGGGCTTTATAAACGCCCACTGTTGTTACAGTAGTGGCCCGGGGGGGTGTACTCCCTTATATGACCTATACCTGGACAGGGTATGGTTTTTAGCATTTTTGTCCTGAACAGGGTATATAATTTAACGCAAGTCTGTCCTAAACAGGGTCTGAATCTGTCCTAAACGGGGTATGGTTCCAGTTACTTTAGCGCTTGTGGCGACTTACCTTGTCGTGATTAGTATATTCATGCGAAGGCGAAGTCGTTTTCTTTCAAAGGATCCGTCTACCATTTTTAAAGCTCAGATCAATAACCACGCTCGAGGCGTGTCCTAGACAGGGTCCTAAAATAGAGGGTGTTGTCCTACACGGGGTAGGTATTTTCGTTTATTTTTGTCCTAAACAGGATCACGGTCTCAGACCCTCAGCGGCACCCCTATACCCAAATATTGGTCAAGTACCCCCCCCCCCCCCCCCCCCCCCCCCTCCGGGAGTAGTGGAGAGCTGGACAGTTTGTTATAATTTTGAAGGGAAATCAAAGAAAAAAAAATTGTGGATTAATTTAATTTCGAGAGTAGTATCCTTGAGAGCTTTCGCGTTCGAGTGGTTTCGAAGTTTAATCCGCGGCACTATCAAGAGCGGGCAAAATCACAATTCATGAAAAATTACCACATTTCATTTCTAAGTGATACTGAAAATGAACAGCACCGCTGCAGAGTAGACCTGAAGAGCTTTCATTTCAATGAAGATTTCACCCACAGACTCAAAAATCAGAACCACATTGCCGATGCTAAAGGTTCGGTTCTGGTACTGAATTCTCGGGAGGGATTCCCTATACATGCAGTATGAAAGGTACGGAGATACAACAATACAGGTTGACCGCACATGGTCTCGGCCGGCTGTGACAAAAACAAAAGAACAACTGGTCCGCAAAGTGTTAAGATCCAAGGTCCGAACTATATCAGAAGCAAAAACCAAAATTCGGCCCCAAAATAGGTTAAATCCGTAATCCGCTGCATTGATAGGATACACAATTCTCTGAATCCGAAATCGGGACAATATTTTTTCAAAATCCACCGATCCGGAGACCTATTCACCCACAGACCTATTCACCTCATTCAGTCCCAGGGGGTAGGCTCCATTTGAAGATACGGGGATGCTCGTCATCTCGCATTGTGCGAGAATTCAAAATTGAAAAAGAACATTTTTTCTAAACAAATTAATCCCATTCATGGCATTTTCCGAAAATCGTCCCCCACTCCTCTCATATACCTTCAGTAGAAACACTGCTTCCGTTTAGGTGGGTCCGTTCGAGATATTTTGACGGCAGGACCTTTTAACAACCTAAATGACAGTTTTCCCAACCCTTTTCTATACTTCTCTCCGTATAGTCGATTATAGGGCGCTCCTTGGCTTTTGTTTTATTTATTGTTCCTCTCCACCCCCCCCCCCCACTCACCCCCCCCCCCCACTCACCCCCCCTCCCCCCCACTCACCCCCCTCCCCCCTTCCCCTCACCCCCTCCCCCCTTCCCCTCACCCCCTCCCGACGAACATTACGGCATTGCACAACAACACTATCTGTACTTGAATGAATTTTGGCTTTTCTATTGATCGTCTTGTCGGCGTTGGCCATGAGACCATAACCCTTCAGTGGAACAATATAAATATACTGCTTCATAAACAAATCTACCAAATCACGATAGGTATGATTCTAATAAAATTTAATAGTCCCTCTTTAATTTTGTAATTTATCAGATCGAAAACAGCCTGATCAATCACATTTACATTTGATACTGAAAGGTATTGTAAAGTTTAAAACCAAACGTGTCATTTCCTGGGGCATGAGAATATTAAGTTGCGCAGATCCTGTTAACTTTGGCGACCCTCTTGATTCCCATGATCCAATGGCTCGCTGACTCGGGGGAGGGGAACTACCATATTAAAATGACGGGGGCATAATTTGTAGATTGCACAGCTTGGGGGTACTAAAAACTAAAATGATTACCGTTTTAGGGTATTTTTAACGGACGAAATGTATACATGTTTTGTTTTGGAATTGGTACCTGGGTGAAAATGAATTTGAGCCACACCAACAAAACAACATTCTGGTATATTTCAGGGTTTTTTTTTTCAAAAATTTCCGATGATCATCCCAACCCCCCCCCCCCCCCCCCACCCTCCTCCCGGGATTTTGGACAATGGATACGTGGTTAGCCACACCTATACTAGCATGTTGTTTTGATCTTTAACATTCTCTTTTCGTCTCAGCTTCCAGAATAGGGAGTCCCAGAATAGGAAGGTTTCATCGCCAGTCCAATTCTCAAAGGCTTTAAACGGTAAGTCAAAATTACTTTTATTTTAGAAACGGTTTCATTAAGTATCGGCGGGGTAGCTTTTGATGGGATTTGTTGTCGGAAACTGGTTTCCGGACTCCAAAATCCTCAATCTTTAGCCGGGACATAAAACGCGAAATTACTTGTTTTAAAGCTAAAGGTTTTACCTATTAAAAGAACGTTTTCGCGTTAAAGGTTTCGTATTTTCAAGAAATAATAATATAATGGGTGACCACTTCAGTTATATATAAAATCTGCTATCACCGTGGGCTCTGTGTAAAAATAAATTAGATAAGGTTTCATCTAGCACCACACCAAGGTGTTTTTAAATACGAAGTTCTTCGCTGAACTACTCACCCGTTCAAGTGAACATCAAGGTCGTCGTAAAAGAGTACATACATCAGCGAAGACCATTTTTGCAGCCTGTTGAACCATGATACATTTTGCTTTCGTGTATGTTTTCTGAAGTATCACACTTACTGTATAGTTTGGAGAGAGAGAATTTTTAACAGCGACCCACTTGCCCACGAGCATCCGTATCATGTGGCCGTTTTTGCTGCTTGTATAATTAACAAGAGGCTACGCGTAGCCTATACTCGTGCCGGTAATGTACGTTAGTCGCGGGCAAACACTTAGGTAAAACAGCAACAGGTACAAAAGTACGTAGATACGAAAACACGGAGGAGAAAAAAAAGAAAAACGTAGTTTCGGTACGAGTGATAAATTTCCAATGCTTTCCGGTGATCTGACCACGATATATAAAATTAACTTAATAAAAGAGTGGCCAGATTATTCCTTTCACAATTCAATCCATCTTTTTCCTGGCATTAGTTGCGCTTAACGACCAACAGCTAACAGCAGCTAACTATATAGCTCAGTTGTGAACATTGCAACATCTTTTTTTTCGCTGGGACTAAATGCATACCCCACAGCCTGAAATTTGAATAAAATTTCCACTGAAAGACTTATTAAAGTCGTCTCAACAGTAAATGTGTATTTAGAAATGTCAAGCGATTACAAAAATTTTATCGGTTTTCTAATCAGTGACGAAATTTCCAAGCTTTTGTATATCGTAAAATAGCTACACTCTTTTTTTTACAAGTACGTCTAATTTTGCGGCCGAGGCTGAATGTTCTTATTTTTCTCATGTCTTGAGCCTGAAATGTTCTTGGGATGTTTTTAAGTTACGTGGTATAGAATTTCAGAAAACTGTGTATGTTCTCAACACATCTAAAATTTCTGGCATGAAGCCACAGTTCTGGAAACGAAAATCACAGCGGGCTTTATAAACGCCCACCATTGTTGCGCTCAGTTTTAAACATCTTTTTTAGTTGTGCCAATAAATAGTCTTCAGTTTTGAACTGGATATCTCGCCTACTCGCCGGTAAAAGTAATTAAAAGCCACAACGTCCCCCCACCCCCCACCTCCCCTGAGGGCAGAAGGTCGCGGTAAATAAACTTCCTTCATATCCGAAGATCGGTGATTCAAGGCCAGGCGTGTTGTTTTCCTAGACAAGAAACTTTTCTCCACATTTGTTAATTGCCTTAATTAAGGTGGGACTTAAGATCGGTGATTCAAGGCCAGGCGTGTTGTTTTCCTGGACAAGAAACTTTTCTACACATTTGTTAATTGCCTTGATTAAGGTGGGACTTAAGGTCGGTGATTCAAGGCCAGGCGTGTTGTTTTCCTAGACAAGAAACTTTTCTCCACATTTGTTAATTGCCTTGATTAAGGTGGGACTTAAGGTCGGTGATTCAAGGCCAGGCGTGTTGTTTTCCTAGACAAGAACTTTTCTCCACATTTGTTAATTGCCTTAAGGTGGGACTTAACCTAAGCGCCATTTTCCCGCCACTTAACATGGCTTTAATGGAAATATCTCGTTCACGTTTCAAGCAATCCAAAAACTCTATGCTCATCCCGTGAATCTATGTTGTGGGGTGTTTTGTGAATTTTTGGGTGATTTTTGGGTATGGAGATTTTTGGGTATTTTTGGGAGGAGATTATATTACGTCTGTAAGATTATATTACGTACGTAAGATTATATTACGAATGATTTCTCGAGAAATTGGCCGTTTTTATACTAGAGACGCATTATCCGTCTGGACGAACTTAGGCAAACATTTGTAGTTCGTCTGGTTATTCGTCTCTAGTATAAAGACGGGCACAAGACGCATTATCCGTCTAGACGAACTATCTTTCTTAGTGCGTCGTTCAAGACGCATTTGGAAAGATAGTTCGTCTAGACGGATAATGCGTCTTGTGCCCGTCTTTATACTAGAGACGCATAACCAGACGAACTACAAATGTTTGCCCAAGTTCGTCCAGACGGATAATGCGTCTCTAGTTGTTCGTCCCGTCTTTACACTAGACGCATAACATAACAGACGCATTATTCGTCTGGACGGATAATGCGTCTCTAGTATAAAAACGGCCTTGAATATTATTTGTTAGGTGATATAAATTGCAACCTGGCCTCTTCACAATGGCCGTTTTTATACTAGAGACGCATTATCCGTCTGGACGAACTTGGGCAAACATTTGTAGTTCGTCTCGTTATGCGTCTCTAGTATAAAGACGGGCACAAGACGCATTATCCGTCTAGACGAACTATCTGTCGTAGTGCGTCGTTCAAGACGCATTTCGAAGATAGTTCGTCTAGACGGATAATGCGTCCTGTGCCCGTCTTTATACTAGAGACGCATAACCAGACGAACTACAAATGTTTGCCCAAGTTCGTCCAGACGGATAATGCGTCTCTAGTTGTTCGTCCCGTCTTTACACTAGACGCATAACATGACAGATGCATTATTCGTCTGGACGGATAATGCGTCTCTAGTATAAAAACGGCCAATATGATTAAAATACTCGTCGCTTATGTGAAATTTCTGATTTATATGGACTTCAACAACTTATAACTGAACGTACCGAATCTTATAACTGAATCCTCGTCGACATTAATTGACTTAATTTATACAAACTATACTGGGTAGTCTGTTCCGGAGTCTCTCATATTGGCATCAGCGACCATAGTCTTATACACGTTTATACATGTAGGAAACTATCTCCCGCTTTTCAATCCAAGGGCATTCAACCATTTCTTACAGAAATTTTCAAAGTTTTAATCGAGAGAGTTTTCGTAATGATATCGCTCAGCAGGACATCAGCGACCATAGTCTTCTACACGTTTATACATGTAGGAAACTATCTCCCGCTTTTCAATCCAAAGGGTATTCAACCATTTCTTACAGAAATTTTCAAAGTTTTAATCGAGAGAGTTTTCGTAATGATATCGCTCAGCAGGACTGGACTTGCAATAGTTCAGATAATCCAAATGTTTTGTGGGCTGACTGGAAAACTAAATTTTTGAATATTTTCGACATTCATGCTCCACTCCGAACTAGACGCGCTTAGAACAAAGAAAGTACCTTGGATTAATTCAGAATAAAGAATGGCATGCGTGATCGCGATGCTGCCAAAAGAAAAGCAATTAGATCTAATGATCCACGCAACTGGGCAAACTACAAAAAGTTGAGAAACATAATAAACAATAACATAAAAACTACTAAAGCATCTTATTATTCTAATGCTTTTATTCAGTCCAAGGGTAATTCTCGGAAAACGTGGCAAACCATTAATGAGCTTACATCCCGTCGTACAAATAATACAACAGTGAAAGAACTAAAATTGAATGATAACATTATCTCTAATTCTAGTGAGCTTTCTAATGCTTTTAACGACCATTTTTCAACAATTGGGCCCAGACTTTCTAATGAAATACCTCCAACTGTTAATAATGATATAAATGTAAATAACAAGAAATTCAGTTTCTCTTTGATTAGCAGTAATATTGTTTTATCATATCTAAACAAATTATGTAGATCTAAAGCACCTGGTCTTGATAATATTTCTGCTAAAAAAATACGCGAATGTGCTGATCTTATTTCAGTTTCACTGTGTGATCTATTTAATAAATCCTTAGTCTCTGGTATATTTCCTGACGACTGGAAATGTGCCAGAGTTACTCCATTGTTTAAGCAAGGTGAGCCATCTGATCTAAATAATAAACGGCCTATTTCAGTCATTTCAGTAATAGCTAAAGTGTTTGAAAGGTTTGTTTATGACCAATTGTATAATTTTTTGACCACTGAAAATATCCTTTTTAAGAGCGGCTGTCTGTAAATATCGAGAACTCGCCGTCAAAACTGAATTTTCGGATTTCTTCATATTTGGTCAGGAGAAACCCTTTGGTGACCTATTTACGAAAATTACATTCAAACTTTCCAAAGACTTTTCGTTTTCCAGAAATCCGCCAAAAACTAAAATGCCGTGTTCAGGTCGCAGCCGCCATTAAATTTGCCGAGATTTGCTGCATATTTAAATTGCTCGGAAAGAAAGACGCCTTAACGTATGGTAATGATTCATTGCAGTTAAGTAGAATAACCCTTTGAGAGCATAGTGATGTAAAAATATTAGAAGAAGATACATTTTTACATGTCTTTTTGAAAGCCCGAACATTCCTACTTTCAGCACTTTGGTAAACACTTGAAAATGAGGAAACTTCTCTGCCATAAATCTTGTCCTGGTACATCGAATTTTACAATGAAAGTTATAGCAGTAGAAAGCTATGTTACTGCACTGCAACATATCGAAAATTTAGCTTGGGTAATTGAAAAGCCACCCGTTAAGAGAAGTAAACGCACAGGCAATTTTCATGAATTTTCTTCAAAAGTTGAGACAGTGAGTCACGCAAGCACAAGTAAACACATTTCAAATAAATTTAGCTTATTGCGTATACCCTTTTCTTGCTGTGTGGCAAACAAAATTCCTTGTTCGAAAACAAAATCTAGTGTTCGAATCCCGGGGGGGGGGGGGGGGGGGGGGGGTGGGGGGGGGGGGGGGGGGGGGGGGGGGGGGGGGGGGTACTCGGCAAATTTTTGAGCGGGGATGTGCCGCTGGGACTCTGAGACCTTTAACCTTACTAGACCATTTTAGCTGAATTTTGCAACCCTATTCTAGACTAAACACCGAAAAACCCTACCCTATCCTAGACCTATTCCAGACTCGCTATTTTCCAGAAACTCGTTCACAATCATAGTCTAAGATGCCAGGGGTCAGTAAAAATGCCGTAAACGGCCCGCCGTACCGTTTTATAAATGCCCATTTGCCAGTAAAACCTTGTCTAGACTAAAGTCTTCACGCAACTGGTCAGTTTCGCGGAAAATGATACCCTATTGTAGACCAAAAACCTCTGATTACTATAACCCTATCCCAGACTAAACTGCCTGAAAACCATACCCTTCACAGCGGCACATACCTATATAGCTCATATATGAGTACCCCCCCCCCCCCCCCCCCCACGGTTCGAATGAGCTTTTGTTGCACTATATCCTGATAAAAATCAATTCTTGAGTAGGTGATAACCGATCGCAAACGAAAGGTCGTGTCGTGTTGACCTTTTTCACATTGCGCCGATGTCAACTATCTCAAGCGAAACTTGTTGCCCGAAGTACATCTTAAACATACATGTAGTAGCTTGGAATTCCTTATTACAGGCGATAGTTTCATAGATTTTAAAGTCCCTTTTGGTAAGTGAAGTTGTACAAAGCAACCAAATTTCATAGCCACTGTCACTGTGTCAACAACATGACGGCTGTTTGATTAGGTTTCTGAGTTACAACAGTTACATTAACTATCCGCGGCGCTGATCGGAAATCGAATTCCAGTTTAGCAAAAATTCGAGCAAAAGTATTCATCTGTACTGTTGTAGTTTTGTCGATGTATCAAGCACAAGAAACTGCGACAGATCGAACAAACTCTTGACTTTAATGTAGAAAACAATATGGCTACCGAGCACGAGGTTCTCTCTCTAACTACGTCATGTAATGCAACATGAAATGTCCACAGATTAGTTCAACATGCATATAACAAGTCATGAAGTGTCCAACACAAGGCTAACAATACAACACGCCCCCTTTTAAGAAGGTTTTAGAACTATGGTATTGTCATACAAAGTAATCTAACAAGTCAATCTTTAAACATCAACATAACGAGTTCATTGTCTTCATAGCAAACATATGAAGTTCACGTTCCTTGAAGTTCATCTTAACTATATACAAAGTCTGGGTTTAATGGTGGCTTGATCACCCGTCCAGATCTTGATCTTGTTAATTGCGGTGTCGACTCTGTTGGTTCAACTTTGGCTGTCTCGCCACTTGATTTCTTGTGCAATTGTTTTTCATGGCTACTGGCAGGCGATGTTGGTTCCATGGGTGTGTCTTTTGAAGCTCTCGGTGAAGCTGTTGGGAGTTCAACTGGTGTTGGATCACGACCTGGCAGATTCATTGTGAGTCTTGCAGGAACCTGTGGCTGGGGTCGGTGTTGTGCAAGGGTTGTGTGACGTGGTTTGATGTCACGCTTATTTCGCCTGAGTCGCCTGTCGCTCTTTTCGTTGATTATCCAGTACGAGTCTGGGGAGGTATCATTTGAATCGATGTACCCTGGTTTCCACTCATCTGAACTGTCATCAGTGAACCAGACAGGCTGATTGGGCAGATAGACGTTCTTGTCAGGCTTCATGGGTTTCAGATGCGCTGAACGCTTGTCATTGAGGTCAGCCCTTTGCTGATCCGTCAGTGGAGTTGGCTTCATGGACATGCTGAGACGGGTGTTGATTGGTCTGTTGTAGAACAGTTCAGCAGGTGATGGTAATGTGTCACTGATTGGAGTATCAAGGTATGTTATCAGAGCTTTGGTTATGTCAATGTCACTTGCGCTCTTCTTTAAAATCTGTTCGACTGTAGCGATTGCTCTTTCCGCTCGACCGTTACTCTGATGATGGTATGGACTGGATGTTACATGGCCAATGTCAAGCTGGTCACAAAAGCATCTAAACTTTTGAGAACTGAAGCATGGGCCATTGTCAGAAATGATCCTTTCAGGTAGCCCAAACTTTCTGAAGTTGTTGTTTAGTACTTTAGTAACAGCTTCAGTTGTCTCGCTGGAAAGGGTGTCATATGTAAGAAACCCAGAATAGTAGTCGACTGTGACCAAGGCTCGTTTACGCTGGGATTGCACCACATCTACGCCTAGTAGCTCCAACGGACGCGTTGCTGAGATCTGTCGCTCTGGAGGTCTTGGCTTCTTGTTGCCATGCCTTTGGCATTCATCACACCTTTGAACCATTTCACTGATGTCATCTTGTAACTTTGGCCAATATACAGTGCGCCTTGCACGTTGGAGCGTTGAAGTGAGACCTTGATGCGCATCATGAAGACGGGAGAGTGTTCCAGCTCTCATGCTTGCAGGAATGACAATTCTGCTACCTTTCATGACAAGTCCGTCCAGGATGGTCAACTCATCTCTGAAGCACCAATAGGGATGTAGGTTATCTGGCAGATCTTGCATGCTATCTGGCCATCCTGTAATGATGAGGTCAGTCAGTGAGGCTAAAGTGGAGTCTGCCTTCGTCTCCTCTTGTAGGGTCTCGAGACGTGTTGGCTCCACCTTCAGAACTTGTGCAATGCTGATGTCTAAACCAGGGATTTCTTTGGCTGTACCCGGTTGAATGAGCCGAGATAAGGTGTCAGCAAGTAACACACTTTTGGACCCAACATACGTTACTTGGATGTCATACTTGGAGAGACGCAACAGCATTCTTTGCAATCTGGGTGGTGCCAGGCTGACTGGTTTCTGAAAGATGGCCTGCAGAGGCTTGTGATCTGTGTGAACGGTGATCTTTCGCCCAAAAGTGTATCTATGCAGCTTTTCACAAGCAAATAGGATAGCCAACAGTTCCCGTTCTATATTGGTGTAATTAGCTTCAGCAGGTGTGAGTGCCTTGCTGAGAAAACGCACGGGTTTGCCGTTTTGGATCAGGACTGCACCAATACCTTTCAAAGAAGCATCAGTCTCGATGATGGCTGGTTTGTTTGGGTCATAGTGGATAAGTTCCACTGCACTGGCAATGTCATTCTTGATAGTGTTCAGTTCCTTTTGCATATCACTGGTCCATACAAAGTGGGTGTCGCGTTTCAGCAAGCTACGCATGAGATGGGTCTTCTTGGTCAGATTGGGGATGAAGGTAGACATAAAGTTCACAGTTCCCAGCAAGCTTTGTAACTCTTGCTTATCGGTTGGTGCAGCAAGTGCTGTGATTGCTTTGACTTTCTTTGGACATGGTTGAACACCTTGAGGAGTGATGATACGTCCAAAGTACTCAATCTGCTGTTTCTTGATGGTGCACTTGTTGGGGTTGAACTTGAGTCCTGCTTGTCGTGCCTTTTCTACAGTCTCCAGCAAGTGAATGTCGTGACGTTCCTCTGTTGATCCTTGTACCTTAACATCATCTGCACATGGGAATGTTCCTGGAATGCCAGCTAGGATTCGATCCATATGCTCACAGAAGATTTCAGAAGAGGCTGACAAACCAAAGGGCAAGCGAACAAAGCAGTACTTCTTGAACGGTGTGTTGAATGCAGTAAGAAGCTGGCTCTGCTCATCAAGTTGTTTGGTCCAGTACCCGCTCTTGGCATCTAGTGTGGAGAAGTACTGACCATTTGTGAAACTATGTTGAACATCTTCCCAAGATGCAGTGTAGTGGATGTTGCGGATGAGGTACTTATTCAAGTTTCTTGGGTCAAGGCACAGACGCAGGGTTCCATCCTTTTTGACAACAGTTACCAGATTATGTACCCAGTCGGTAGTTTCTGGGCAGGCTCGGATGATTCCTTCCTGTTCCATTTTGTCTAGTTCCTTCTTTAGCTGTGGCATGATGCTTTGTGGTACAGCACGGGGTGGTAGTTGAACTGATTTTGCATCTGGTGAGAGTTTGAGACTAACCTCACCGTCAAAGAGACCAACCTGTCCATCAAAGGTCTCAGGAAAGATCTGCTTTAGGTCTTCCAGAGGGTGACCTGTTTTCTTTCCGAGTGGCAGGTGCTTCTTCCACTTCTTTTGAAGACCGTCATAGTCAGCTTCTGATTCTTCGGTGATGTGCACAGCCTCAACATGGCACGGCTCCATAGATATGCTTTGCTGTATGCACACAGGTGCAATAGTTACAAGTTTGAATTCCTTGCAGAATCCAAGACCAAGGATGAAAGCACATTCTTGTTTGGTGACATAGAACCTTGATTTGGCAGTAATGTCATTGCAGGTGACATTGATGTCCACAAATCCACAGTTTTGAAGATCTGCTCCAGACATTCCTCGGATAATGGCGCTGCTTGGTTTAAGATCTTTCTTGGAGAGCCCGATATTAGAAAGCATGGACGTTGGCATGCATGATACCATGGCACCAGTGTCAACTTTGCCTCTGATCTCAAAGGATGGACTGCTGTCATCTTTTGGGTGAAACAATACTGGAGCGAATACTTCACGTGACTTTTGATTGTCCACAGCATGTATCGATACAACATCTAAGTCAAAGTCATACTCATATTCACTACTGTCCTCGCCAGGGTCAACGCCCACAGCAAATTGGTGCTTGGACTTCTTATCTTTGTCTGTCCCTTTCTTTTGGAGGCAGGCTCGTTCAAAGTGTCCTTGTTTGCCACAGAATGTGCATGTTGCATCCTTGGCTGGGCACTTGTCACGGGGATGGGCATCTCCGTTGCACCAGACACAGGATTTCTTTCCTCCTGACCTCTTACCATCTGGTTTTGACTTGGGCTTGTATGGCAATTTTCTTGACCCGTTTCGTTGTGATTTCTTAGTGGGGTCTTGTGCATATGATGCATCAACTTGATTCTCATTGGATTCTTCAAACTTTTTCATGGTCGCTTCTACAGCTTCATATTTTCGCATTAGTTCCAGACAATCTTTAACAGACACTTCCTTTCCTTTCGCCATTAGTTTTCGTTTGCAATCCTTACTTATGCAACCATGTATAAGCTTGTCAACAATGAGAAAGTTAGTGTTCTCTGGAAACTCAGCTTGCCGATACAAATCTAGGAGTCGAGAGTAGTAACTGGTTGTGTTTTCATCAATTTTCTGCCGTGCAGCATAGAATTCTTTTCTTTGCTCTCTAAAGAAGGTAGAGTGTGTGAGACATTTTGCTAGTTGGTCAAGGAGCTCTGTTGGTGTTGTAATCCTTAGGTCTGGGTCTTCATTGAGCCTTGCCTCAATGAGAGATTCAGCATGAGCACCAGCCCAGATGTATATGTGATTTATCTTTACTCGATCTGATCTTGATGCTAGAGGACCGCCTATTATTCTTTCAACTTCCTTCCTCCACAACTTGAACTGCGAAGACGCGTTGTTGGAGGTCCAATCGACCTTTGTTTGGGGCATATAGTGGTTTTCAGCCATGTTGAAATCGATTGAAAGACCACTGACCTGACAACTTTACTGTGATTTCAAACGGAAAAGTCACCTGGCAAATTTGTCAACGACCACTTGCCTGAATGAAGTGCTGTTTATCCTTTCCGTGGAAGTCTTGCACAGAGTTCCTCTGCCGTTGAAGGCAGATTGAGGGCAGATTGAAGATTTACCCGAGCGGGGTGAAATCAAAATTCGTGCTGATGGCCGTTCGAGTGCTTGAATGCTTGGTAAACACCTTAAATCATCTCAGAAGTGTGATTCGGACGTCGGGGTCACCATGTTGTAGTTTTGTCGATGTATCAAGCACAAGAAACTGCGACAGATCGAACAAACTCTTGACTTTAATGTAGAAAACAATATGGCTACCGAGCACGAGGTTCTCTCTCTAACTACGTCATGTAATGCAACATGAAATGTCCACAGATTAGTTCAACATGCATATAACAAGTCATGAAGTGTCCAACACAAGGCTAACAATACAACATGTACTAAATATTATCCGCTACAATTGAAACTATGTAAATTGAGATTCAACGAAAGAACTTTCCTCTTAGATTCAATCAATGACTGCAATGTTTTTTTAATGTCAATCAGGTTTTCAAACCGAAGAACAACTGAAGTATGTGCATCTCCTTAACTACTGCAGTACTACATGTTTTACAAACAAAACCCCACTGTTTGCTAAGCTACATGTATTTACCATAAAAGGTCTACCACAATTAACATTCTAACAAAACAATCTGCTGCAATCTGATGCAAACAGCAATGAAAAGTTCGCTCTAGTATATAAAAAGCTCCCGAAAAAGCTATAAAAGACATACCGAAAGGTGAAAATTTAGAAGATCCCAAGCGTGAACGGCATCAACTCTCTGTCTCATTTCACAAAACAACTCCTCTTCACGGCATTTCAGATATTTTGAAATCAATTTTTCTTTCTATTTCTGCTGTACTATGAAAAAAGTTGGATTGAAGTGAAAACTGAACAACCGCACATTGTGTCACGCAACCCGCAACCAAAAACCGTCGTGATTTCGGAGAGAATGGGGAGAGCGTGAGAAACCACCGCCGGATGGCGGGAAAAACTCTTTTATTTAGAAAGTGGGAATCTCTGAATTAGCACATGACAGGAGAAACTAAGCACCTTCATTTCATTCTCTTGGCTCATCTGTGTCCTTGCATTTATCCTTCTGCCTAAACAACGGTTTCCCCACAATGAACCATCTGAAACCGGGGTGGTAGTGTACTAATGGTGGTGGGTGGGTGTGGGAGGGGGGGGGGGGGGGGGGGGGGGGCAGGGGGGGGGTGTTGAATCTCGAAAATAACGCAATGGAAAAAAAGGTAGCCATGCTCTCCTGAAGATAAGGAGAAACGAACAGGAGTTCACTGCAACAAAGTGAACAGATGTCTTACGGCATAGGTGTTAACATGGCTAGCCACAGGCAACGGGATAGAATGCGAGTAGTGTCCCTTATTTCTCTCAGGAATAGCAGGCGATCACGCAAGCACGCAAACAAGTCGAGATGTGACATGGGAGGCGATTTTGTTTCGCGCATATATGATAGCCCGCTCGACCCTTCCTAGTCTAGCAATGGGATCAGACAGTTAGATCAAAGCCAGGCCCCAGTTGAGTCATGCCTTGCCCTAATTCAGGGGTTCCCACTTGCTAAATAACAGGCCTGGGGTTTTTCCGTTAAGTACAGTACTATTTCTAACCCTCCTCGCTCTTCTTGAAAAAAGGCTTCTTCTATGTCAGCCGGAATCGGTTTTATCAATACTGAAATTGCTTTATCAACAATTTCTCAAAAGTAGAAGAGAGAGAGAAGGGAAAATGTCTGATTGCAGATTATGAGGTATTAGCGTTAGCTAAGGGATGGACCATATTGAAAGGGACTACTGTTGATAAAAAAAAAACAAGGCTGATTCACAGTAGGGAAATTATATTTTTTACAAATATAGTTCTCCTACCGTGAATCAGCTTTCCTATTTTATCAAACCGTTTCGCTATTTTATAGGATATGGTGCTTGTATTTCGTTTAAACAAGAACACAGATGAGCCATGAAAACTATTTTGAGGTTCCCACTTTCTAAATACTAGCAGTAATCACAGATTACGGAGACGCGTTCGAAAGAATTTCCGGCGGAAATGAGCCCCTGAAAAAACCAATAGGGGCGGCCATTTGGAAAACCGTCTACCAAAAAATCTCAAATTTTACTGCACATAAACCACAGGACAACCAACACGAAATTAGGATAAGAGTTAGTTTTTCCCGCCAATGCGGCGGTGTTTTCTCACGCTCTTCCCATTCTCCCCTTAATCACGACGGTTATTGGTTGCGCGACACGATGTACGGTTGTCCCGTTTTCACTTCAATCCAACTTCTTTCATAGTAAAGCAGAAAAAGGAAAGAAGAATTGATTTCAAAATATGATATGCCGTGTAGAGGAGTTGTTTTGTGAAATGAGACCGAGAGTTGATGCCGTTCTTCTAAATTTTCATCCGTCGGTATGTCTTTGTACTAGTCAGCGAACTTTTCATTGCATGTGTCATTGCTGTTTTTATCAGATTGTTATGTTAGAATTTTTATGGCAAATACATGTAGCTTAGCAAAGAGTGGGGTTTTGTTTGTAAAACATGTAGTACTGTAGTAGTTAAAGAGATGCATATACTTCAGTTGTTCTTCGGTTTGAAAACCTGATTGACATTAAAAAAACATTGCAGTCATTGATTGAATCTGAAAGGAAATTTCTCTCGTTGAATCTCAAATCACATAGTTTCAATTTTAGCGGATAATATTTAGTACAGATGAATACTTTTGCTCGAATTTTTGCCAAACTGGAATTCGATTTCCGATCAGCGCCGCGGATAGTTACTGTTGTGACTCAGAAACCTAATCAAACAGCCAGCATGTTGTTGACACAGTGCTATGAAATTTGGTTGCTTTGCACAACTTCCTTTACCAAAAGTGATTTTAAAATCTATGAAATTATCGCCTATAATAAGGAAGCTACTATGTTTAAGATGTACTTTGGGCAACAAATTTCGCTTGAGATAGTTTCAATCATTTCATGTTGTTGACATCAGCGCAAAGAGAAAAAGGTCAACACGACACTTGACCTTCTCGTTTGCGACCAGTTATCACCTACTCAAGAATTGATTTTTATCAGGATATAGAACGAAAAAAGCTCATTAGAACACTAGATTTTGTTTCCAAACAGGGAATTTTTGCCAGAGCAAGAAAGGGTATACGCAATAAGCTAAACTGATCTATTTGAAATGTGTTTTAAAATCTGACTTGTGCTTGCGTGACTCACTGTCTCAACTTTTGAAGAAAATTCATGAAAATTGCCTGCGCGTTTACTTCTCTCAACGGGTGGCTTTTCAATTACCCAAGCTATATCTTCGATATGTTGCAGTACAGTAACATAGCTTTCTGCTGCTATAATTTTCATTGTTAAATTCGATGTACCAGGACAAGATTTATGGCAGAGAAGTTTCCTCATTTTCAAGTGTTTACCAAAGTGCTGAAAGTAGGAATGTTCGGGCTTTGAAAAAGACATGTAAAAATGTATCTTCTTCCAATATTTTTACATCACTATGTCCTCAAAGGGTTATTCTACTTAACTGCAAAGAATCATTTCCATAAGTTAAGGCGTCTTTCTTTCCGAGCGATTTAAATATGCAGCAAATTTCGGCAAATTTAATGGCGGCTGCGACCTGAACACGGCATTTTAGTTTTTGGCGGATTTCTGGAAAACGAAAAGTCTTTGGAAAGTTTGAATGTAATTTTCGTAAATAGGTCACCAAAGGGTTTCTCCTGACCAAATATGAAGAAATCCGAAAATTCAGTTTTGACGGCGAGTTCTCGATATTTACAGACAGCAATCGGGTTTTCGTTCATTACACTCAACTGTAACTTCTCTTCTGGAAGCTACTGATAACTGGACGTTTAATATCGACTGTGGAAATGTTAATGCTGTGGTTTTTCTTGATTTAAAAAAGTCATTCGATACTGTCGACCATGATATCCTTTTATCCAAAATGAATCTTTAAAGAATACAAGGAATAGCTCTTGATTGGTTAACGTCATATTTAACTAATCGCACACAACGATGTCTCGTTAATGGTTTTCTTTCTGAAATATGTTCACTTAAATGTGGGGTACCGCAGGGAACAATCCTAGGCCCCCATTTATTTCTCATATACACTAACGACTTACCAAACTGCCTAACATCATGCCAGCCTAGAATGTATGCTGATGACACTCACATCACTTACGCGGACGCTGATGTGAATTCAATACAGTTAAACCTGAATCACGATTTGGATAATCTAAACAAGTGGCTAACAAACTTACTTTGAACACTGCTAAAACTGAATTCATGCTTATTGGTTCTAGACAAAAATTGAGTACTTTGTCAAACCTACGTGAGCTCTTGATTGATAATATTCCAATAGAACAAGTTTCCTCTGTCAAATCGCTTGGAATATTTATTGATGAAAATCTACGGTGGCAAATACACATTGATAAATTATCTAAAAAGATCGCTTCCGGGATAGGAGCCATAAAAAAATAACAATTAGACCTTTTGTCCCTCCATCTACTCTTCATTATATATACAACGCGCTAATTCAATCTCACTTCGATTAATGCAATCTTGTTTGGGGTAATTGTGGTAAAACTTTATTTGACAGGCTACAGAAGCTTCAGAACCGTGCCGCTCGTGTTTTAACCTTTTCTAGCTATGAAGCGGACGCCAACTGCCTAATTAGACAACTCGATTGGAAAGATTTGAGCACACAGTTTCAAATACAGAAAATCTTAATGGTTTATAAGTGTTTAAATGGTCTTGTTCCTGAATACCTGTCCTCTAAATTTGTTAAACGAAATGAAATGCGCTATTCCATGAGGGACTCTGATAACAAACTAGTCGTCCCTTGTCATATAAGAGAAATGGAATCTTTAAGTCAATTTAAACGATCAGCTTATCTGAATTTTTAATGTAAACTACACACGGCATTCATGAAAAACAGGTTTATTTAGATTAGTTGTAGTTAGCTTTGTAATTTGTTTAGGCTTGTTAGGTTAGCTAGGTTAGGTTCCTGATGATTTTACCGTGTTTAAATAAAGATTTACAGTTTACAATAAAGATTTACAGAGATAGTTTTTTCTAGAAGGATTGGTAAAATGAAGAGAAATAAGAAATATTGAAGATTTAGTGAAGTTTTAAAATTAGAAGTTGTAGTTAATAATTAATAGACGGACACCAAGTTAGCCCACTAGCAACCTGGGGTGCTCTTGCGTGGGTATCGACTGTCTGTTGGTGTTCCAAAAATCATTTTCTTTCTTCTATTCCTTCCTAAAACCTCTTCAAATTTCATTCAAATTTAGGTTGAGTTCCCCCTTAAAGCTTAGGGCATGAATAATAACGTCTTAAGTCTTTTTTGTGCTATGTGGCCTGGTTTCCCCTTCAAAAAAATACTTTTTGCCGCGCTTGTCGCCAAAAGCATTGCGGCTCAGAATCACTGTGTCAGCGGTTATTTTTGCAGCTTATGACGTATGATATGGGGAGCAATGTGAGACAGCCTACGAAGTAAAGACTAAAATAGAAGCTGAAACAGTTTGAGTGTTCCAAAGGAGAATCAAGAGGAAAATGACCGAGGAATATCATTTTTTAGTTATCTACGCTATGGTATCTTGTCTCGACTGGAAACTTTCATAATTCGAGTCGGAGTTGCGATGTACGAGTTTCCACGAACGATGAGTTGCGCGCCACTGATAAGAACACCCGCGCTACTTTAAGGAATATCGAATGGTCCCTTAAAATTTTCAAGTGCTCGCAAAAATATGGCCTTTGCTCGACTTGCTCGCAAAATTTTAGACCAGTGCTCGCTTGCTCGTGCTCGCAAAATTTTCGCAATCGCTCGCATGCACGGATTCTCGTTAAAATTTGCTGATTGCTCGAAATTTCGTAAATCGTGCTTTGTAGGTTTCTTGGTGCAGAAATAAATGCTCTGTCAAATGCCATCAAATATACTATTTACTCGGAAGACTTACAGAGAGCAATAGATCACAGGGCGTCTACGGATTGAAACGGATGGGGCATATAAATTCTGATTTGAATAACGTGGGAGAGGTGGCTCTCAGAAATGAAATTTGTCATTATAATGATGCAAGCTAATACAGTATTAAAAATTTACGAAGTGCTCGCTGCTCGCCTGTTGTTTTTTCTAAAGTGCTCGCTGCTCGCAAGAAAAAACATAGTGCTCGCATGCTCGCAAAGACCATTCGATACCCCTACTTTAGTTGGTATGTTTACGTCTAAAAGACCGGTGCTTTTGAATACATATCGATAATCCAGAGGATAAATCTGAATTTTGTGAATAGACACTTGTCTTTTTTGAACGAACGAAGTCGCCATCTGCTTTAATCAACCCCGACATATTTTATAAATAAACAAGCCATTTACACGTTTCAGTCTTATTTACAACCCCTGCACAAAAACTACAAACAAAAAAGCATGGAAGATTCTCAGGCGGAATCGCTCTTGCATTTAAAACTATCTTAAGGAAAGGGATCACACTCATCTTCTGTCACGATGATTATATCTGGTGTAAATTAGAGAAAAATTTCTTTAATAGAGAAAAAGATATATTTGTTTGTGCAATTTACATCCCCCCAAGAGCTTCTCCATATTTTAACCCAGATACCTTTTATGACCTCGAGTACGATACACAGGCTGTTCTAGCATTAAAGTCTCCTGCCAAAATAACATAACCGTACGGTTATGTTATTTTGGCAGGAGACTTTAATGCTAGAACAGCCTGTGTATTAGATTTTGTCGAAAGTGATAACTGTCCCCATATCCCCGGTGACAATATTTTTTCACAAAATAATTTAACAAGAAGAAAAAACTATGATAACTACATAAATGAGCATGGCAACATCTTACTAGAAACTTGTAAAACTTGTGACTTAAGAATTTTAAACGGTCGAACGAAAGGTGGCTCTTTCGGAAAAGTCACCTTTCATTCTGCACAAGGAATAAGCACTGTTGATTACATTATTGCGAGTCATGAAATGTTAAATTTGATTGAGAGTTTTGTTGTTAAGTCACCAACGATATTCTCTGACCATTCCCAGATCATTTGCTAGATAAAGTGCTCTCCAGCAATCCCGTCTCAAACAGTACCCAAATTACAAATCAATATATTTAATTTACCAAAACAATATAACTGGAATAAAGATTCAGCACAACATTTCATTAACGTCCTGAAAATGGATGAATTTCAATCAAAATTAAAGCTGTTTGAACAAACCGACTTTGCCTCAGACAGTGAAGGTGTAGAACTTGCAACTAAACAATTTACTAATTTACTTAATGAAATTGCACTGCGTTCTTTAAAACTGAATTGCGGAAAGAAACCATCACGAAACAAATCATCAAAAAAGTGGTTCGATTACGATTGCAAATTACTGAGAGATATCTGAAAATACTTTCCAACAAAAAACATAGAGAACCCTTTAATAAAGAGTTAAGAGAAGAATATCATCAAACTCATCGTGATTTCAAGAAGTTAATAAAACTGACGAAAACGTCGCTTCTTAACTCTAAGATTGATAACCTTATTAATAACAAAGACAATTATGAATTTTGGAACTATCTAAAAACGTTCAATAAAGACAACCACCGTGTTAAAAATGAAGATGAAGTACCAACTGATACATTATTTACACATTTCAAAATCTTACATTCGAAACCAAATCCAACCCGTTCTTTATTAGTAAGTTGATAGCACATTGCGAGAATCAAATTTTCTAAATCACTCCTGCTAGATAACCCTAGATCTCCCATCCGTGAAGAGAGGCGTTACGGGATGACCCTAATAACGGCTGAGAAGAAGAGTTAAAAAATCAACTGTCTGGGATCGAGAAAAGAGAGACTACCTGAAGTTTACCTTTTCTCTTAGGCGATCACCTCTTCTGACATTGGTGGTTGGCATCTTAGAGGTTCGACTGTAGTGTGAATATATCAATTTGATGAACATGAACTGAATTTATCAACATATCGTTTTTTGCAGAAAATGTCGCAAGCAAAGCGTGTGTGCGTGATAGGTGCAGGGCCCAGTGGAATGTCTGTTTTGTATCAGTTTGATCAACTGAGAAAACAAGGAAAAAAAATTCCAGAGATTGTGTGCTATGATGCGCAGTCTGACTGGGGCGGTCTATGGAAATACTCATGGCGAACTGGTAAGGAATTCAACACTGTATACTTTTTTTAACCCTCAGTTTGACTCCTTATGGTAGCCAAGTTCAAAATTGCTTTCTTTTTAAAGTGGCCTCACTTTAGGATTCCATCCAACCTCGTCCCCAGGGCTGTCCGTTATCAACATTTTCAACATTTTCTTTCAAACTTTTTCGGAAACGTGTCAACAATCAATGTTCTGACCAATGGGATTATCGTATCCAACTTAAATAGGCTAACGTCTATGGGCCTAATATCAACCCTCCCACTCCCCAACCTTGCTTGTCTCCCTATTTCCCATAAAGGATCCTGTTCACAGACTCGATTCCCCCTTCTGGTAGACGCAATTGTAGCACGCTAGTATGGTTCTCGGGATATCCATTGACTCTCCGTAACATGTAATCATCTCTATCTTTTTAGGAATTAATGAATACGGAGAACCAGAGCATGGAAGCATGTACCAGGGCTTGTGGTCAAATGGCCCCAAGGAGTGCTTGGAATTTTCCAGACTACACCTTTGAGGACCATTATGGAAAACCTATCCCCTCGTTCCCTCCAAGAGAAGTTCTTTTTGATTATCTGAAGGGTAAGTAGCTGGAGTAGGGTATTTTAGTACTTTTAAATTTATTTCTTTGGAATGGAATGTGTCAGGCAATGCATAGTTAAAGTCAAATTATATTTTCCTACGCTATTTTCTACCAACGCTCACCCCATGCATATCCATGCATATCCATGCAGCCTGCGCAATATAAATACCTAAATTATTATTATTATAACGCTTACCCCAACACTGGGAGTACTGAATCGCATCCAAGAGACAAAACGGATTGTTCATGAAGTCAGAATGACGAACTAAACGGACGTTCTGTTTTGAATGTTTTTCAATGAGGAAGCGTTAAACAAACGCAATAACGTTTGAACCCCAATAGAACACCAACTGGAAGTTGTAATTCCTTTTTGTTAGCACGTTTCTGCTCCTCGTCATGGACACAAAAAACTTTTAACCCTTTAACTCCCAAGAATGCCAAATATCAAAATTCAAGAAAAATACCAAATTTCATTTTGCAAAATATCGAAAAACAAATGGTACAATGCAAAAGCACTGCTAAAGAGGTTTCATTTAAATTGTCACACCATTCGCTATTCGCCCATAGACTCAAAAGTTAGAACGACACTTCATGTCTCCGGAATTGACTCTGAGAGTGAAAGGGTTAACTCTTTATGTTGATGGTTGTGTGTTGTCGTGATGTCTACTCCACATGCAAAACGACGTTCGGTTGCTGTTTGTTACGTCCACGTCGTCAAAAATCTCTTTGCTTAACTCAGTTCAAGTTCCTCTTAAATAAAAAGTGAAATGCATTGATTGATTACTGTCTAACTTTTTCTTTCGCAGGTCGTTGGTCCAAAGGCAATCTTCGTCCTTGGATTACTTTCAACCATCTTGTTCAACACGTGACCTACAACGATTCCACCGACGACTTTTCAGTGGTTGTTAAAAACCTTCCCGGGGACAAGGCTCTTGCTGCTGAGAGATTTGACTATATCGTTGTAGGTACTGGGGTCTTCTCTGTTCCCAAAAATCCTTCGTTCCCTGGAATTGACCAATTCCCTGGGCGCGTTATCCACTCGCACGACTTCAGGAATGCCATTCAGTTTAAAGGGAGGAGACTCCTGGCGATTGGTTCCAGCTATTCTGCAGAAGATATCGCTATCCAGTGTCTGAAGTTCGGTGCTAAAAATATTGTTTGCTGTTGGCGAACAAAGTCAATGGGTTTCAAGTGGCCCCCTCAGATACAAGAGAAGCCATTATTAACCAAGATTGAAGGCAACACCGTCCATTTTAAAGATGGCACCACGGCAGAAGTCGATGACATCATTTTGTGTACAGGATATCACTATTCCTTCCCGTTCCTAGAAGAGCGCTTGCGTCTAAAGAGCAACAATGTTTTGTTCCCAGAGGGACTCTACAAGGCCACTCTTTGGACCAAGGGTGGGAATAACAAGGTTCTGTACATCGGCGCGTTGGACCAGTACTATACCTATACCATTTTTGACGCACAAGCAAAGTGGGCTGTGAATTACATCACAGGAGAACTTAAACTCCCAGTTAAGGAAACATTGGAAAACGACTGCAAAAAGTGGATTGCCAAGTAATTGTCTGTTATGGGTTAATGGAGCAGTTTTCAACTGAGTGTCGAGAGTCATTTGCATTTGATTTGATGATTGGTTAAAAGAACTTGCACCCCTCTTTGAACAACAACAATTTTATTTCACACCTTCCAATTACAACAGTAGATACAATTTCAGTTAATTAATTAAAGTAAGAAATAGAGATACTTGCCCACCGCTAGTAGCAAGGCGGGGGAAAGATTAAAAACCTAAAATATAGTACATCAAAAAAAATTTTTTAACCAAACAGAAGTAAAATCTAAACCGCACGCACCTTTTATCCCACTTAACGCGGCTCCATTAAATGGCTTCGAGTTCTCATTAATTCATTGGATTGTCGGCCTCTGTTATGATTGGCCAGAGTGATTGCTTCGTATTTTTGTGTTACGACACTCAGTTAAAAACCGTTCTAATAACTCACTGCATGAATTCTCTGAAATAAGTCGGGCAAGAAGAAACCCTTTTGAACACTAGTAAATATAACCATCTGGTGGGATTAAGGTCTGCGAAGAGAACACATTAGCCCACGCCACTGCAACTCTTTTTCCCTGTTGTGTATGTCGTTTTGTATTTATTTTTCGCTGAGTCTTTTTACTGTCTCTTTTTCTCTCCATTTGTTTAATCGTTTTGCCTTTGGCCTTTTATTCTTCTTTCTTCCTGGTGGAAAGAAGTTTTAATTCCGATAAAAGTACAATTACAGTAAATGTTTGGGATTTTTTTTACTGATCAGGAGGCGTGTAATATGAAAAAGAAGAGAGAGCAAGAAACGCCTCTGGTTCCCAGGGTAGTTTGCCTCCAAGCAATGTGGAAAGGTCTTTGCTGCAATTTGATTTGTTGGTTTTGTTTTATTTGTTTCTTCAGAAATCATGAATGTAAAAACGGCGGCGATGAAATCGATTTCCAGACGGCTCATCTCGCTGACCTTGTCAAGGAATCAAACTACGGCTACGACCTGGACACTGGGGACATGTTCCACGACTGGCACCATCACAAGGATGAAGACATCACTACGTACAGAGATAAATCATTCACAAGCAAGTTCACTGGAAATAAGTCCCCACTGCTTCGCACTCCATTTATGCAAGAGTTTGACGATTCCTTGCAGAGCTTTATCAGTAACTAAACAGTGAAACTATTTCTTTGACAGTTTAGGCTGCGTTTTTTATGGGAGGGGGGGGGGGAGTGGGGGTGGGGGGAATGCGAAACCAGATTTATGGATAGACATGAACTCGAGAAAGAAACAATACGGCGGACGGGACGAGCAAACTTGCATGCTCTTCTAAAATTATTTTCTACAAAAAATGAACATTTCAATTTGGATTTTAACTGATGATTCGAATCGGAAAACTAGAATTATAACGATACATTAACTGTCTGATTGCTGAGAAATTATAGAAGTCTGGATAGCAATTATTTGATGGTCTTGTCTGAAAATTTATAAACCCTATTCATAAATGGCGGCCGATTTATTTATTCTTTTGTATTCATGCTAATCAGCCCAACTAGCCTCATTTTAGAGCAAAAATTCTTTTTAATTTTGCACATGCTATCGAGGCTAGTTGGGCTGATTAGCATGAATATAAAAGAATAATAAACCGGCCGCCATTTATGAATATGGTCTATAGTCTAGTAAGTTTGCACGTTGTTAGTCCAAAAAAAGTGACTACAGTCGAACCTCCACTAACGGACACCTCCCGTAAGCGGACACCAACCGCGGTCCAGGCGATTTAACCTCTCCAACACTATATTTTTCACCTCCAGTAAGCGAACACCTCCCGTAAGCGGATACGGACACCTATTCGGGGTCCACAGAGTCTAAAATAACCTCCTGTAAGCGGACAGTAAACTATATCAAGAAAATTTCTAACAAAATAGGTTCGGTTTAAAGGTTTTAAGTAATGATCCGCACAAGAAGGATAGTGCTGAACGGTAATGCACGATGGAATATCAACTTTTTTCATTGTTACAACTGCCGTGATCTGATTGGTCTAGACTGAAAAACCGCTATAAAGTTAAGGTTCAAGGTGCACTAAGTCTAATTGTTTTAAGTTTTCAAGTTTTTTGAGACCCAATCGCACAACATGCAATTTTTAAAAGATATTGTATTTGGGGAACTTCATCAAAGAAGCAAAATTAGTAGCTATTGTCTTCTGCTATTCTGATTGGCTAAGGACGAACATTTCCTAAAATACATTTGACGCAAATGGATTTTCTGTATTTTTATAATGAAATATAATTATGAATCATCAGCCCCTCCTCTATTCTTGAAATCAAAGATATTCTATGTGGGAAAGAGCTAATGCCGCAGAACAATGAAGTTAACTATAGTAAGTTCTTATGTGAAGAACTTATGTGTTCATGTTCTTATGTGAAGCATGCTTGACCAACTGAAACAAAAGCGAAGTGTGAGTTACATGTAGGTAACTGGTCATTTCGATTCCAAGGTGTCGGATAGATCAGGGAACCGCGAAAGCAGACACTCGTCGATTGTGTCTTTTCACGTACCACAGGAGACTTTTCGTTTTAGAAAATAACCACATGTAATGTACATAAAATATAAAAAACTTCTTCTGTTCTGTTCACCTCCGAAATATGGCGGATTGAGTACGTTACTGTTTTTAAATGGCTTACATCAGTTCGTGTGACGGCAATGCGAGAGCTTCACAGATATGTGCATTTATTTAGCGACTAGTCTTTCAATTAATCTTGAAACGTAGTTTTTAAATTAGTGTTAAATTTTTGTGTGATATAAAAAGCAACATTAAACAATCCTGTGATTGATAATACAATTGCAAGTGGTCGTAAAAGCTTTAAAAGAGTACTGGTGCATTATACGCCCCCTATAATGCACTATTATTTTTTTTTTCAACCTCCCGTAGGCGGACACCCCTTGGTCCCGAGGGTGTCCGCTTACGGGAGGTTCCACTGTATTCCAATTGTAATTACATTATTTTATAAAAGGCGGATGTCTGTTCATTTAAAACCATCAAAACAACACATTATGAGTGAAACAACGCCAGATAGTAAAAGGTTTTGGTGGTAACTCCAGCTAATAATTAGACTGGTCTTTTTGTTTGTTGGCTATGATCTTGTTTTTCTGGTATAAACTGTTAAACAAGAACTTAAATAATTGATAACTGAAACAAAGGCAGTATATTGTTAAATAGCAAGTGTTCCCTCTTGTTAAAGGGCAACTGATGTCTGTTCATTTAATTTGAAACTATAAAAACAACAGATGAGTAAAACGATGCGAGATATGTGGTAATCTCTTTTGTTTACCGGCTATAATGATCCTGTTTTACTGGTATACAGTGTAAGAACAACCAATAATAACTAACATAAAGGCAGAAACAGAGAGTATATTGCTAGTGGCAAGTGCCCCTTTTGTTGAATGGCAATTTCTGTTCATTTGAAACCAATAAAAACACACTGAGGGAAACAATGCCAAAACTAATCTCTATTGTTTACCGGCTATGATTGTGTTTTACAGGTATAAACTGTAACAATAACCAATGGCGGATAACTAAAATAAAGCCAGATAGAGAGAGTATATTGTTTATGGGGAAGTGCCCCTTTTTGTTGAAAATGGCAATCAGTCTGTTTAATTAAAAATCATAACAAAACATTGAGGGAAACAATACCAGATGGTAATCTCTCTTGTTTAGCGGTTATGATCATGTTTTACTAGTAATATATACAGATAGGCTTTGCCTAACAGCGGAGCTCTCTGAACAGAAAGCTGATGATAAGCTTAACTAAAATGAAAGGTCGGAAGCACAAGAATTAAGATTTACGACCAGGCTATTTTCAATTTTAGCAATTCTCACAGGTCACAGGTCTGCACAGTACATTTAGACCGTACAAAAGTTCACAAAAACTCAACTTTTTCTCGGTCTAGAATAACTAGTATGACTAATTTCCGAATAAAATACACCTGTATTTTCGTATCGAAAATTGCCCGAGAAACGTATTTGGAAATCAAGGTTGCAAAAAATACACAGACATCTTTGTCTTGTTTTGTTTACATAAAATCGCTTTTCAATCTATGTAATGAATGAACGAACACATAAAAATGGACAACACAATCTTCTTTCAAAAAAAAATTATTCAAATCTCCATAAGTTTATGTTTAAAAGCAAAACCCATACCATTTATAGCGCATCGAGGAAGAGCTGTCTTTGATGAAATTCAAGAAATCAATACGACTCAATTTTAGCACGTTTTATAAACAATTCTCCAAAACTAACGAGAAAAAAATCAATCACAAATTGATATCAACATTAATTCCCATCGAAAAATGTAATTTGTTTTACCTTTAAGTCCCTCGACTACTAGTATCCCTGTCATGATTAGCAAACAGCGAAAAAATGCGGGGAAAAACAAGTTTAATTTGTAAACGGTTTTCTCCGCTAAACGCAGCAAAAGATCCAATGAGTGTTTAGTGCAGCTGACGTAACATCGGCCGTGAAGCCGCGCGAAAAACAAAGCCTCGCTTTGGTTTCAAAATTGCTAAGATCCCTCATGTTACGCGACGTCATACGCGCATGTTTTGCGACGTCATACGCGCCCGCGAGCTAGCCCTGCCCAACGCTCGGACGCACGGACACACGCACGAATGCGCCCGCGAAACATTCCGTAAGCCATGACCATGAAAAATGACGGGCATAGACTTTATGAGTATGGAGCTCCGCGAGCGGGCCTTCGGCCCGCGAGAGCCCCGCTATAAACTGTAACAATAACTAATGATAACTAAAATATAGCCAGATAGAGAGAGTATACATTGCTAACCGGCAAGTGCCCCCTTTTGTTGAAAATGGCAACCAGTCTGTTCATTTGAAACCATAACAACACATTGAGGGAAACAATGCCAGATGGTGGTCTCTTTTGTTTAGCGGTTATGATCCAGTTTTACTGGTATAAACTGTAACAACAACTAATGATAACTAAAATAAAGCCAGATAGAGAGTATATTTCTGTAACTGGCAAGTGCTCCGTTTCAGTGTTAAAAGGCAGTGTGTATTAGCGGAGCACTCGCGGGCCGAAGGCCCGCTGTGAAGCCCCATACTCATAGAACCTATGCCCGTCATTTTTAATGGTCATGACTAGCGGAATGTTTCGCGGGCGCGCCTCCGTGACATGCGTGTCGGTCGCGCAAGGCCAACTCGCGGGCGCGAGTTAAGTCGCAAAACATGCGCGTATGACGCCACGCAACATCCGGGATCTTAGCAATTTTGAAAGCAACGCGAGGCTTTGTTTTTTGCGCGGCTACACAGCCGTCAGCTCGGTAAACACTTTAAAAGTTGGATCTTTCGCCGTGTTCAGCGGGCAGTAAAGTCGTTATTGTCCTTCCTTTTGTCGCGGTTTGCTACTCAAGACAGGGATACTAATTAAGGGATACTCAGAAGCCGCTTTAGTGGAAAAAGAAGAGCTTTCAGGGATAAAATCTTGCTTCGAGGAACTTCATACGTTTTTATCAATGCAGAAGCAATGCGGGTAGATGTTTGTTTTTATTACGGATTTCAAAACCGAAGAAGCGGAGTTTTAACGAATACAATGTATCAATTTTTGATTGACTTTTCCTTTGTGTTCTCTTTAGTTTTGGAGACATGTTTATGAAACGTGCTCAAATTAAGTCGTGTTGTTATCTTGAATTTCATCGAGGACAGCTCTTCCTCGATGCGCTAAAAATGGTACGCGTTTTGCTTTTAAACATAAACTTATGGAGATTTGAATAAATTGTTTTTTGAAAGAAGATTTTGTTGTCCATTTTTATGTGTTTGTTCATCCATTACATAGGTTGAAAAGCGATTTTATGTAAACAAAACAATACTTGGATTTTATAGTTCTAAACTTCACTCGCGTCGCCTTATGCAAATATCATTTGTAGTTTTTGCAATTTTGATTTCCAAACCAGTTTCTCGGGCAATTTTTGATACAAAACGGGTGCATTTTATTCGGAAATTAGTCAAACTAGTTATTCTAGACCGACATGGTCTATTTATGGAGAGGTGGATCACAGGCTTCCCAAGCTCAAAATTCGACTCTACATACGTGGTGTATGCGACAGCTTGTGTATATAGAGAAATGTATGGGAAAATCACGGATTCTCTAAAATTAGGCAAATAACTATCTATTTTGAAATAAAGTTTACCTACCTCAATTGTGTTGCGTACTTGTGTCTTGTACTGAATTTGAAGCCATTCCGACGCCATTTAGCGAAGTTATTCGAAGTCGTTGTCTCTCCTTCTAAAAAGAAGGAAAGGCAGACCACTGCATCGATAGCTGGCCAGAGGTCACTCCACAAATCGCTCTCTCCTTAAAAGGAAAAGTCCCGAATCGCAATAAAACCAACAGTTCCATAGAGCCCAATAAATTTCACTCCACATACGTGTGCTTCGGCGGTCGAAAGACTCGTAAAGAACGAGATATTTTGCTTAAAATTCGCCTATTCGGCTTTCCAGATGTGCTTGTGATCGACCTCGCGCCAACGGTCGTTACTCAACAACAAGTATCTGGTTTCATCCTCAACTCTGACTGGTCCATTTGAACCAAGTCACGCGCTGACAACACGACCCTCCACCTGAGGGAAAGGTACATTTTGTCACGAATTAAGTGTCACACACGGGTTCAGGTTGCCATCGCCTGCTATGTTGTGGTGCAATGTGTTCACAAGTTCAAGGATTCTTGAGCTGGACATGCTCGCCTCGTCCCAAATTATTACATCAACGTCTCGAATCCTTCGTACAAGGCTGGCAGTGGCCATTGACCTCTCCAGAACCAGTTTGGCTGGCATATCTGCCGTCCCAAGACCGTAAAATGAATGTACAGTCGACGTCAATCCACTGCCGTAGACCGTGCAGGCAATCCCGCTCGAACACACCACGGCGACTTTGAGATTTCGGGATTCACAGTCCTTTAAACAATACAGCTTTCAGAAAACATCCCTTGGGAGCCCTAGTGTGACACTTGATTCGTGACAAAATGTACCTTTCCCTCCGGTGGAGGGTCGTGTTGTCAGCGCGTGACTTTGTTCAAATGGGCCAATCAGAGTTGAGGATGAAACCAGATACTTGTCGTTGAGTAACGACCGTTGGCGCGAGGTCGATCACAAGCACATCTGGAAAGCCGAATAGGCGAATTTTAAGCAAAATATCTCGTTCTTTACGAGTCTTTCGACCGCCGAAGCACACGTATGTGGAGTGAAATTTATTGGGCTCTATGG
The DNA here is from genome assembly GCA_024195265.1 of Dendrophyllia cribrosa. Taxonomy (NCBI): domain Eukaryota; kingdom Metazoa; phylum Cnidaria; class Anthozoa; order Scleractinia; family Dendrophylliidae; genus Dendrophyllia; species Dendrophyllia cribrosa. The sequence goes on from JAJLRJ010000003.1 coordinate 9,136,198, forward strand.
AACTGTTGGTTTTATTGCGATTCGGGACTTTTCCTTTTAAGGAGAGAGCGATTTGTGGAGTGACCTCTGGCCAGCTATCGATGCAGTGGTCTGCCTTTCCTTCTTTTTAGAAGGAGAGACAACGACTTCGAATAACTTCGCTAAATGGCGTCGGAATGGCTTCAAATTCAGTACAAGACACAAGTACGCGACACATTTGAGGTAGGTAAACTTTATTTCAAAATAGATAGTTATTTGCCTAATTTTAGAGAATCCGTGATTTTCCCATACATTTTTCTATATACACAAGCTGTTGCATACACCACGTATGTAGAGTCGAATTTTGAGCTTGGGAAGCCTGTGGGTGGATCAGCATTTTTGCCGATCGGTGTGTCAGTAAATTTTAGGTAAAATACGAAAAAAGCAAGTGACACACTCGAACACCTTCCCCGCGGCCTGGCCAGTACCTTACGCATGCGTACAGCCATATCACCCGGGCAGTGGCAGCCATGGACAGCTGTTTCGTCCTAGTTAGGACTCATCAGCATGGCATAGCCAGGCAGGGTCTCACATAAGTCTAGATCATCGACCCCGCCACTTTACTGCCAAGGCGGATGCAAGCATCCCTTTAAGGGCCAGCTCCACACAACACATACTGACACACCGATCGGCAAAAATGCTGATCCACCTCTCCATACGCATGCCGTGGGAGGACGGCCGTGCTGTCCCCAGCCAACAGCTACCACATGTGTTGTGTGGAGCTGGCCCTTAAAAGGATGCTTGCATCCGCCTTGGCAGTAAAGTGGCGGGGTCGATGATCTAGACTTATGTGAGACCCTGCCTGGCTATGCCATGCTGATGAGTTCTAACTAGGACGAAACAGCTGTCCATGGCTGCCACTGCCAGGGTGATATGGCTGTGCGTATGCATAAGGTACTGGCCAGACCGCGGGGTAGGTGTTCTAGTGTGTCACTTGCTTTTTTCGTATTCTATTTATAAAGCATCATACTTCTTAATTGCCCGAAAAAATATTGGGAGGTATTCGGTAGTAATGTCCAAAATTGATTGTAGTAATTATATAATGAGGAAGGAATGTGTTCATTAGCACTGAGATGCAGTAAGTCTTCGATGTCTTTTGATTTAGGTATTAGGAGACGAAATAGGTAGGCCAAATAAACTAATGCGTACAAGAAGAAGAACAATGACTGTCACAACAAAGCTAAGCGCGAATAAATGTATTTTAATGTAAGCTTATATGTTCGCGACCACAATGGGTTGTTTTGCACATTGGCCACCGAGCACATCACAGGACACCCAAGCGTAATGTTTGAAAATATAAGACATCGTATTGAATTTCGAATTGAACGTTTTAAGCAATATATAAAATCAAAATTGCTGAATTAAATCGTTGAAACATTTATTGGTGATGTGTTCTATCCTTTTTCAGTGTTTCTACGCTATTTGAGCTATTTTTAGTCCATCTATCTTACCTTGTATAATATAACTGAAAGGAAGGAGAGTTCGGTAGCTTTCGGCGTTCGACACATGCCCACAAATGGCTCATTTTTCGCACAAAAATAGGTGCTGATCCCATTCTGGCTGGTCGTCTTCACAGTAGAATAAAGTTAAATTGCATTTCTTCGAACAAATTGAACATCCCTTTTATAAGCCGCTCCACAAAATCACATAGCACTTCAAAATAGGCGCCATAAATCCGTGAAGAACAGAATAGACCTCCGATGCGCGGACAGCACTGGGCACCAGAGTAAAATCAAAGCCCAGCATGCAGGGATGGGCATGTTCAATTTTGTCAACCTGTCATTTTTGCCCATTCCCATCATTCGTCCCAGCCAGGGACGCTTCAATATTATTTTTGTATGGTTCATTTACATTGCTGGTCTGATCACGAGAAGACGGTAAGGCAGTCGTTCAGATTTTTACCTATTTGTGACATCGTTTTCGTTATCGCTAGCTATGCAGTTATTGATTCCGTGTTCGTAGACAGTGCTGGGTAATAGAGTCATATGAAGTCAATAATATATGTATTTCTCGTATTTCTTGCAATCACTATAGGTCTCGTAGTTCGTGCAGTTCTTGTAGTTTCTATAGTCACTATACGGTTCTTGTAGTTGTTGTAGTCGCTGTATTTCTTGTAGTTCCTGTAGCCGCTGTAGTTCTTGTATAGTGTAGTTCCTGTATAGTTCCTGTAGACGCTGTAGTTCTTGTATAGTTCCTGTGCGGTCGCTGTAGTTCTTGTAGTTCCGACCTGTAGAGCGACTACAATAATGACTGCAAGAATAACAGCGACTACAGGAACTACGATATAACTACAGCGACTGTACAAACTACAAGAACTACAGCGACTACAAAAACTACAACGGAGAACTAATGCGACCACAGGAACTAGAAGAACTACAGCGATTATAGAAACTACATACAAGACCCACACGAACTATGAGAACTATGGTGACTACCATAATGTATCATTGACTTTATAATAATGGCAAAGGAAAAAGGAATTTTCGGCTGTTACCGACATAAAACATCGACATAAGTTGTGTTTTGCATTTGCGTGACATCGCCGTAATGTCGTTACGTCCATGTTCTTATCCCGGGGGGGGGGGGGGGGGGGGGGGGGGGGTACTCCCATATATAAGCAATATAAGTATGCGCCGCTGTGAAGGGTATGGTTTTCTGGCAGTTTAGTCTGGGATAGGGTTTAGTAATCAGAGATTTTCGGTCTAGAATAGGGTATTATTTTCCGCGAAACTGGTCAGTTGAATGAAGAATTTAGTCTAGACGAGGTTTACTGGCGAATGGCATTTAAAAATCGGTAGGGGGGCAGTACGGCATTTTTATCCGAGACTGTGATAGTGAACGAGTTTCTGCAGTCTGGAATAGATCTAGGATAAGGTAGGGTTTTTCGGTGTTTTGTTTAGAATAGGGTTGCAGAATGCAGCTAAAAATGGTCTAGTATAGGTTAAGGGTCTCAGAGTCCCAGCGGCACACCCCCACCCAAAAATTTGGAGAGTACCCCCCTCCACCTCCCGGGGTTCTTATGTCATTTATTAAATATGTTGCCAATGCGTTTACACATTTGAAATTGATCGGTGGCGGATTTTTGGCGAGCAACGTACATGCACGGAGCGGCGAGATTAATATATCTACCACTCTTCACCGTCACCAAAATCTGCTATGTAACACATGTTTTAATTGAAATTATCATCGGCCAGTAGACAGACGATCGTGGATGTGCATGACCGGAACATTGTTAGCCTGCGTAGCTAGCTGGCGGGATAATTATACCGGGTACTGTTTTGGCGAAGCCGCGAGGGATTTTCAAGAGCTTAAACTTGTAGTTCACTGTATTTCTTTAATTTTCTGTATTTCTGTAATTCGGGCTTGAACGGGATCCCGTTCAAGCCTGAATTTTTTTCAGGTTGCCTTTTCTGCTTTATCATCTGCTAAGGTTGCTAGATAGTAAATGGCACGCCTACACTGACTCCCTTTGTGGGGTTACGTTTGCGTCGTATTGGAGCCTTCAGATTTTTGCTCGCACGAGCGTGTCTTTGAGGGATTTGCATATTTTGTATGATGTTATCGGAGGTTTCTTGTAAATGGTTTTAAGCAGTGGCTGATTTTGTATAAAACTCCAGTTGTCCATCACTATTTGTTTGAGATTTTGCACTGCTGGGTGGTACGTAGTGACAAAAGGCAATATCTTTTCATGAGTCTAATTTTCTTTTGTTCGAGTGCCGACTGTCTGAAGGCGAAAATGACCCCTGATAGCGACCTTTGGATACCCACGCGCTATAAGGCGTAGTTTCCCGGGGGGGGGGGGGGGGGGGGGGGGGGGGGGGTACTCGCAGAAAAATTGGGTAGGGGTGTGCGGCCCGCTTCCCAAAACCCTTACCCTATTTATGACCAAAATCTGCGATTTTCCCTACCCTATTTATGACCTCACCAAAAATTTGATACCCTATTTATGACCTACAAAGCAGCCGCTGGAGAGGAAGGAAAAGCGCGGATGGAAGGAGGGGGACATGATAAGGAAGTACCTTCTTCTAAAAAAGTGCATTCAAGACTACAGTGCAAGAATCGTTACCCTATTTATGACCAAAATGGCGGCAAAATAGCCAAAATCGATACCCAATTTATGACCAAAACGGCTGAAAAACCCTACCCTTTGGGGCCGCACATACCTATATAGCCCATATTAGGGAGTACCCCCCCCCCCCCCCCCCCCCCCCCCCCCCCCCCCCCCCCCCCCCCGGGCGTAGTTTGAAGTTAGAGAGGCACTCTTCACTGAAATGTTGTTTTTTAATAGTTCGTTCTTATTAGTCTAATTGCTTCGCCTTTGATAAAACCTCTTTTTACGCCTGGCGGATGGCAAGAGGTAAAGTGGGTATAGTGAAAGGTTTCAGTCAGTTTGTAGTGTGTCTTGATGTCCAGGATGCACTTTCCCCTTAAACTTTTCTCCTTTGAAAACAACTGTATCGAGGAAAATTATTTTGTTCTCTGATACCTCGGCTGTAAATTTAATGGTAGGGTGAAGTCTATTAGCTTGATCAATAAAGAGATTGACTTCTTGTATATTGCTGTCCCAAAGGGAGAAAATGTCGTCAATGTAGCGTTTCCGTAGGGCCTTCACAGCCCGAGATGATGGGTCTGCCGACCGATTTAGGTTTGTGGATTTTCGTTAGCGTGTAGAATATTGGTAATGTTGGTGGTTTAGAAGTTTGTAAAAGCCATATTTTTGTCCTGTCGTCTATGTGCTTGCCCTGATGTAGCAGAGAGATAAGTTTGTTAACTCTCTCTTGTGTGCCTCTAACCATCGATATTTTGAGAGGTTGGTGGACTCTATTTTTAAGTTGCACTAGGGCCTCATTTATTTTGTCCGTTTTATTCATGAGGACTGTTGTTGTTTCTTTATCTGCCTTTTTAAGGTTTATGTCAGAGTTTGTTTTAAGTTCAGTGATGGCTTTGACCTCGCTACATGACAAGTTATTTTTTGGCTTTGTTATTTTATCTCAGAGAGTTGTATTTTAATACTCTCTATAAATAGCTCTCATTAGGGCAACGGACGTGAAATGGATGCGGTTCTTTATTTGGCCGTGAAAGATATATTGGAGGCGCGTTCGTCTCGCAAATTGTTCAAAATCCCGCAAGAGTCCTTGCCTTATTTTAGTTTCGTTTGTCACGGGTGTTGGGATGAATTTTAATTTGGTCCCTTTGATAACACGTTGACCTGGCTGTCAATTAGCCGATGGCTTGAGAGGTTTTTAAAATATTTTTCATTTATCTCCCTTTCCGTGGCTGCCCGCCTTTTTTCCATATTTCTCCTACGCTAATATTTCGCCTTTTGTTCTTAGATAAGAAATCGCTCTTGTGTATATGGCTGGTTATGCCGTTTGGAGGGTCAGAGAACACACTGTCATAAACTTCATCTGGTTTATTTTCTTTTGCTGGACTGAAATACATGTTTACACACAATATCTGTAAGATCTGAAATTTGTTTTTGTAATTCGGCTAAATTTTATACATTGCTTTGGTTTACAGTTTTTTTAGCCGAATGCGACTCATTAAGAATTTGCCTTTTCACTACAGTGTTGCTTTTGTTTTTAAAGAAGTCCGATCGAACCCTGAGTTTTATCTTATGGCTACCCAGCCGCCTTTTGTGTAAGCGAGTGAGGGTATTAACTAGCCCCTATTCGAATGGGGTTAGTTTCTAGAGAAACTGTGGTGCTGCGTCGGTGGGGGGATGAAACACGAGAATTTAGTTTTATCGACTGAGTCGATAAGGTAAATTGACCACCGTAAAAAGATTCAAATAGCTGACGTTTCGAGCGCTAGCCCTTCGTCGGAGCGAATCAAGGAATTGTGGGTAGTGTGTGGTTTTATATAGTAAGCGGTGGAGCTACGCTATTGGTGGAAGTTTGGTGACGTGAAAAACAAATGTAGATTAGTTGAATGAAAAGCGTTCGTTGATTCCGTGGGGTTTGAGAGTGCCGATTTGAAAGATGATTTTTTGTTCTAGGTTTTTACGGCTTTCTGTGTTACCCTGGTGTAGGGAAAGGCCGCAGATTGTCATGTGTTGTTTAGAATGGTTAGTAAGATTAAAATGGCGCGTGACTGGTTTGGATGCGTCTTTGTCATTTTTTTCAACGTCTCGGAGATGTTCACGAAAACGGTCGCCCAGTCTCCTCCCTGTTTCGCCAATGTATATCTTTTTGCAAAAAGTACATGTTATGCAGTAGATAACATTTACGGAGGTGCATGTAAAACGATCAGTGATTTTAATAGATCGTTTGGGTCCTGTTATTTTGTCCGCGTTGTGAATGAAAGGACAAGTGTTACATCGTGTGCGTGTGCATTTGAAAGTTCCCGGTACATCGTCAGATTTCAGTGCGCTCGTAACTAGAAAGTTGCCTATGTTTTTGTCACGTTTGAATGAAATTAGTGGGGGTTGTGAAAAAATTCTGCCAGTTTCGGGGTCGTTTTGGAGTAATTTGAAATTTTTTAAAATGATGCTTTTGACTGTGTTGTTGTGTGGGTGGAAAGTGAGGGTGAATGGAATTCTCTCGTTCTCTTCCATCTGTGGCATTTGTAGTGCTGATTGTCTGTCGATCGTGCACAACAGATCGACAGACAATCAGCACTACAAATGCCACAGATGGAAGAGAACGAGAGAATTCCATTCACCCTCACTTTCCACCCACACAACAACACAGTCAAAAGCATCATTTTAAAAAATTTCAAATTACTCCAAAACGACCCCGAAACTGGCAGAATTTTTTCACAACCCCCACTAATTTCATTCAAACGTGACAAAAACATAGGCAACTTTCTAGTTACGAGCGCACTGAAATCTGACGATGTACCGGGAACTTTCAAATGCACACGCACACGATGTAACACTTGTCCTTTCATTCACAACGCGGACAAAATAACAGGACCCAAACGATCTATTAAAATCACTGATCGTTTTACATGCACCTCCGTAAATGTTATCTACTGCATAACATGTACTTTTTGCAAAAAGATATACATTGGCGAAACAGGGAGGAGACTGGGCGACCGTTTTCGTGAACATCTCCGAGACGTTGAAAAAAATGACAAAGACGCATCCAAACCAGTCACGCGCCATTTTAATCTTACTAACCATTCTAAACAACACATGACAATCTGCGGCCTTTCCCTACACCAGGGTAACACAGAAAGCCGTAAAAACCTAGAACAAAAAATCATCTTTCAAATCGGCACTCTCAAACCCCACGGAATCAACGAACGCTTTTCATTCAACTAATCTACATTTGTTTTTCACGTCACCAAACTTCCACCAATAGCGTAGCTCCACCGCTTACTATATAAAACCACACACTACCCACAATTCCTTGATTCGCTCCGACGAAGGGCTAGCGCTCGAAACGTCAGCTATTTGAATCTTTTTACGGTGGTCAATTTACCTTATCGACTCAGTCGATAAAACTAAATTCTCGTGTTTTAGCCCCTATTCGGCCTGTTGTTTGATGTATTTTATTTCTCTTTCAAAAGTGCTGTCCGGCGCTGCATTAGGTTTCGCCGAGTATTTCAAAGATGTCGGACAAGTCCGATTTTTTAAATGTCTCTCATCCAGTTTGACGATGGATTCCTCAGTTCTTGCTATTTTGACCTTCACAGATTGTTGATGTGTAGTTTATTTTGATTCCTCACTTTGGTTTAAGTGGGCTGTTCACCCTCGAACTCCTAGGCGGGCTCTCTGCTTGGTAGGTAGTTTTTTCTTTAGATCTGGGTTGTGATGGTGGAGGGATGTTCTCCGCGTCATCTTCTTCGTCAAAGTCCATTAAATCAAGGTCGTTCTGCCCATCGGGACGATGGTCTGGTGTTTTAGGCGGCGAGGGATCAAGGTCCTCATCCTCTTCACCATCTGCGGAGCGAAGGTATTTCGCCAGTGGGTCAGTGTCAATCGCATTGTCAGACATCAGTAAACTGAATTGATTATTTGCTGGCCTTTTGTCACTACGTACCACCCAGCAGTGCAAAATCTCAAACAAATAGTGATGGACAACTGGAGTTTTATACAAAATCAGCCACTGTTAAAAGCCATTAACAAGAAACCTCCGATAATATCATACAAAAGAGGCAAATCCCTCAAAGACATGCTCGTCCAAGCAATAATCTGAAGGCTCCAATACGACGAAAACGTAACCCCACAAAGGGAGTCAGTGTAGGCGTGCCATTTACTATCTATTCACGACATGGCAAAAGAAAAAGACTCATGAAAAGATATTGCCCTTTGTCTCTACGTACCACTCAGCAGTGCAACTGATCTCAAACAAATAGTGACGGATAACTGGAGTTTTATACAAAATCAGCCACTGCTAAAAACCAATTACAAGAAACCTCCGATAATATCATACAAAAGAGGCAAATCCCTCAAAGACACGCTCGTGCGAGCAAAAATCTGAAGGCTCCAAAGCGACGCAAACGTAACCCCACAAAGGGAGTCAGTCTGCTTTGGTTGATAGCACACTGCGAGGATCAAATTTCACTCCTGCTAGATAACCCTAGAAGAGAGGTGTTACGGGATTACCCTAATAATGGCTGAGAAGGAAAGTTAGAAAATCGCCTGTCTGGGAGGCTACTCGAAGTCTTCCTTTTCTCTTAGGCGACCACCTCTCCTGACATTGTTGGTTGGTATCTTAGAGGTTCGACTGTAGTGTGAATATATCAATTTGAACATGAACTGAATTTATAAAACATACCGTTTTTTGTAGAAAATGTTGCAAGCAAAGCGTGTGTGCGTGATTGGTGCAGGGCCCTGTGGAATGTCTGTTTTGTATCAGTTCGATCAACTTAGAAAGCAAGCAAAAGAAATTCCAGAGATTGTGTGCTATGATGCGCAGTCTGATTGGGGCGGTCTATGGAAATACTCGTGGCGAACTGGTAAGGAATTCTCCACTGTACACTAGTTTTTAACCCTCCGTTTGACTCCTAATAGTAGCCAAGTTCAAAATTGAATCAAAGGCTCCTAAGAGCCAACCCGTGAATAAGAAATGCTAACGCGTAACGCAATATTGCGGTAAGCTTATGTTTTCACACTGACACGGTTCGATATTTTTTTTAAATTAAATGTAAGGATGTTTGACGAACGCAAAAAAAAAAGTACATCACTTTCATAATGTCCAGTCCGATAAAGAAATAAATAAAATGAAGGTCCTTCACTGGAATTGAACTCGCGCCTCCCGACTCCCGACTCCTAGTCTGAACACTAAACCACATGACACCGAGGAATACACGCTTAGTAAAGACTAAATTTTTTTATTTCAAGGTAGATACGCATCAAAACGCGTGTATCAGTTGTAAAATCCTTTTAGATCGATTTTAATGACTCGAAATGCGAAACATCTTTTAAGCTTATTGTTGTTTAAATTCGCTTACAACAAATTAGTTATTGTTATCGCTCGATCCACGTTTTTTTTTGTTACGAAACGCATTAATTTCGCGAATTCGTAACAAAGCATTACGTCACTAAGTTTACAACTGATGGAAGGAGTGAGTGAATTTAAAGTGCCTATCACCCCTAAAAAGTCATTTTCAGAATCAACTCTACGTACATTGAATAGTTAAATGGTGAAATATTTCTTGTTTTGAACGTCGTGTTAGTGAGTTATTGAGATTTGAATTTACAAAATGCTAATTAGATGACGTCAACCCGGGAATCATTTATTATACAACTACTTGTTTTCACCTCCAAGTAATATTTTTAACGAATAAATTGACTATCCACAGTTTATTTTTAGTATTTATCAAATTAATTATCCTCAAGCTGTAAACTGTGCATTATAAATTGGCGTAGAAATAATGGCAAATTCCCGGGTTGACGTCATCTAATTAGCATTTTGTAAATTCAAATCTCTATAACTCACAAACGCGGGGATATACTTCATGGTGGGTTTTAATTTATGCACATCAAAGAATCCGGCACTTATTTAGGGCTAAAAATTCATTTTAAAATGGTTAGCTTTTATTTACTGTCATGGATATCACTACCCATAACAGTAAATAAAAGCTAACTATTTTAAAATGAGTTTTTAGGATCCTTATATGATAGGATCCCTATATGGTGTGTTAGCATGAAGTATATACCCGAACGCGACGTTCAAAACAAGAAATATTTTACCATTTAACTATTCAATGTACATACAGTTAATTCTGAAAATAACTTTGTAGGGGTGATAGGCACTTTAAGGTTACAGTGTACCTTCAGATCGAAAATTTATTGAAATCTTTTTTTTGGCGTCAAAATAAAGTTTACAGAATGAACTTTCATCCAAAAAAAATTATCGAAAAATAGTGAAAATTGACGGAGAAATGACGGTATAACTGTTGTGGGCGGAGTTTATTTATGAAGCGATATGTTTTTCTAAGCGTTGTTTTCTCAAAGTTAATTTTTCGCTTGTAGGGGACACTTTAAAGAGCTACAACTCAAAGGGAATTTGTTCGATTTTCCTCAAATTTGGACACAAGCTAGGCCAACATATAATCAACAAAAACATGTCGGCGAACTTCTTATTTCCGAAAACGTTTTCGTCAAGAGCCATTTCCGTGCGATCACTTCAATTTGTTTTCTCCCTTTTTCGAAAATATTCTGTAACTTTTCACTGCAATTGAATATGGGAAATCGCCGACACGTTTTTTTAGCGCTTCGTGTCCGGAAACCCGAGAACAAATCAAACAAGAGGTTACCCGTAGCCTATACTCGTACCGGTAATGTACGTTACTCGCGGGGAACACTTAAGTAACACAACAACAAGCAAATAAAATCAAAATTAGTTTCGCTTCTGCTTGCATGCGTGCGTATTCTCGTACCCAGAACTAATGCGATGCACAAATAACAGAAGAAAACAAAAAGAATAAAAAGAAAAACGGAGGGCAAATTTTACCTTGTTACCGTATCCGTCACGAGTAAACAGCAACAAACAATTAAACCCAAAGGCTTGCAAAACGACGCTGATTACACCGAATCCCAAGTACCGTGGGCTCAAAATTTCTCGCAGTGCATGCGTGCGTATCCTCGTACCCAGATCTAACGCAATACACAAAAGTCGATACGAAAACACGGAGGAAAAGAAAAAAACGCGGGCTAATCCTTGACTCGTTGCCGTACCGGCACGAGTAATTAGCAAAATACAATAATCGCTTTGAGTTATAGCGTTTTAAAGCCGATTCGGACGTTCGAATTTAGACGTCGTAAAAAATTCGGCAATTCATTTTATTACCAAATGGTTTCCATATTTAGACAGCCAGCTCTATAAGCTTTAATTTGATATCTGGGTTTAGGTATATTAAGTGTAATCTTAAGACGCTAGAGCTGTTATACTGGAGACACCCCCGAAGGTACACTGTAACCTTAAGCCACCGTTACTGATAACCCGTTCATTACGCATGCGCTAATTTACGGGTTAAAGGGCACCTCCATTGTCAAAACGAATTGACGTTAAATTGTTGGAAATAAAGTCGAAATTTAAATTTTTTAAAAGAACAGGTGCAAATATAATTTTAGTGTACAAATAAAATGGATATAAATATCGCCTATTTTCGGTTTTAAATGTCCGGCGCGCCGCTATTTTGAATATTTATGACGTGTTACGGTTGCTGCTTTTGTTAAGAATCGAAGTTCTTTTGTATTCAACAATTGGACAACCGCAACACGTCATAAATATTCAAAATGGCTGCGCGCGGGAAATTTAAAAGCGAAAATAGGCGATATTCATAACCATTTTTTTGTACCGGGCTAAAATTATATCTGCACCTGCTTTTTAAAAAGTTTTAATTTCGACTTTATTTCCAACTATTTAACGTCAATTTGTTATAACAATGGAGGTTCCCTTTAAAAAGTGTTAAAATTCCCTTTTGCATGAAATATTGCTTGCATTTTTAAAGTGGCCTGACTTTATAAGGATTCCATCCAACCTCGTCCCCAGGGCTGTCCGCTTTCAACATTTTCAACATTTTCTTTCAACATTTTTCGGAAACGTGTCAACAATCAGTGTTCTGACCAATGCGATTATCGTATCCAACTTCCACTGCACGACAAAAAGGGATTTACATGGGTGGCAAAACAGTAGTAAACATGTAGTAAAGACCACATTTGCACAACTTTGCTCATATTTGCAGCAAATCAAAACTTGATGTTTACACTTCATTTGCAAAGAAAGCAAAGCTGGTAAATTCCACATTTTCTTTATGTTTGCTTGGCATGGCAAAGATGAGCAAATATGAGATTGCTTGGGGCAGCAAAGATACAGTAAATTTTCGCGCAGATGCATATTTACACCACATTTGCACACAATTTGCACGTGAGTAAAGATGTATGTTTACATTCACTTTACACCCAGTGCAAATTTAGTTCAAATTTAGAGGCCCAAATTTGCTACATATTTGCTCAATGTGCAAACTTGAGTAAATTCATTTTTTCGTCCAGTGTTCAATAGGCTAATTAACGTCTATGGTAACTCTCAAATAAAGCAAGGACCACTTGCACAAACAGCACAGCGAAGTGAAGCCGGATCTTGGTGTAGATCAGGATCAGCAGTATTTTATAAATCTTAAAAACTAAATGCAAGGCTGATCGGACAGCTATAAACGGTATTTTATTGCCCAATATTTTGGATAGGCAAAACTAACCTTCATCAGAGGCTGCAAGGAGATAAGTAAAAATGGAATAAAACGGTTACAAGATATAAAATGATTCAAATAAAAAGATTAAATACGATTGTTTAACAAAAATAGACAGCAGAAACGTTTACAAAGGCTATTATAAAAATAGAAATAGATTAAGTTTCATCGCGCCTGTTGATTCTATCCAACCTCTGTCCGCTTTCAACAATTTTTTTAACATTTTTCGGAAACGTGTTAACAATCAATGTTCTGACCAATGAGATTATCATATCCAACTTCAATAGGCTAACGTCTATGGGCCTAATATCAACCCTCCCACTCCCAACCTTGCTTGTCTCCCTATTTCCCATAAAGGATCCTGTACACAGACTCGATTATCCCTTCTGGTAGACGCAATTGTAGCACGCTGGTATGGTTCTCGGGATATTCATTGACTTTCTTAACATGTAATCATCTCTAACTTTTTAGGTATTAATGAATACGGGGAACCAGAGCATGGAAGCATGTACCGGGGCTTGTGGTCAAATGGCCCCAAGGAGTGCTTGGAATTTCCCGACTACACCTTTGAGGACCATTATGGAAAACCCATCCCATCGTTCCCTCCAAGAGAAGTTCTTTTTGATTATCTGAAGGGTACGAAGCTGGAGTAGGATATTTCAGTGCTTTTAAATCTATTTCTAGGGAATGGAATCTGTCAGGCAAAAATTATAGTTAAAATCAAATTATATTTTCCTAGGCTATTTTCTACCAACGCTCACCCCAACACTGGGAGTACTGAAATGCATCCAAGAGACAAAACGAATTGTTCATGAAGCCGGAATTACGAACTAAGGAGACGTTCTGTTTTGACTCATTCAATGAGGAAGCGTTAAAAAAGACCGCGACAACGTTTGAAACCCCAATAGAACACCATCTGGAAGTTGTAAGTTCTCTTTGTTAGCGCGTTTCTGCTCCTCCTCGTCATGAAATATCATGCACTTTGCAAAATAACATAAAACAAATGGTACAATGTTAAAGCACTGCCAAAGGGGTTTCATTTAAAGGGTTACACCATAGAATTTCGCTCACAGACTCAAATGTAGAACTACATGCACTTCATGTCTCCGGAATTGAGTCAGGGAGTGAAAGGGTTAACTCTTTGGGTTGATGGCTGTGTGTTGTCGTGATGACTACTCCACATATGCTACGTCCACGTCGTCAAAAATCTCGTTGCTTAACTCAGTTCAAGTTCCCCTTAAATAAAAAGTGAAATGCATTGATCAATTACTGTCTAACTTTTTCTTTTGCAGGTCGTTGGTCCAAAGGTAATCTTCGTCCTTGGATTACTTTCAACCATCTTGTTCAACACGTGACCTACAACGATTCCACCGACGACTTTTCAGTGGTTGTCAAAAACCTTCCCGAGGACAAGACTCTTCCGGCTGAGAGATTTGACTACATCGTTGTATGTCCTGGGGTCTTCTCTATTCCCAAAAAGCCTTCGTTCCCTGGAATTGACCAATTCCCTGGGCGCGTTATCCACTCGCACGACTTCAGGAATGCCATTCAGTTTAAAGGGAGGAGACTCCTGGCGATTGGTTCCAGCTATTCTGCAGAAGACCTCGCTATCCAATGTCTGAAGTTCGGTGCTAAAAATATTGTTTGCTGTTGGCGAACAAAGCCGATGGCTTTCAAGTGGCCCTCTCAGATACGAGAGAAGCCATTATTAACCAAGGTAGAAGGCAACACCGTCCATTTTAAAGATGGCACCACGGCAGAAGTCGATGACATCATTTTGTGCACAGGATATCACTATTCCTTCCCCTTCCTCGAAGAGCGCTTGCGTTTGAAGAGCAACAATGTTGTGTTCCCAGAGGGACTCTACAAGGCCATTCTTTGGACCAAGGGCGGAAATAACAAGGTTCTGTACATCGGCGCGTTGAACCAGTACTATACCTATACCATTTTTGACGCACAAGCAAAGTGGGCTGTAAATTACATCACAGGGGAACTTAAACTCCCGGATAAGGAAACAATGGAAAACGACTGCAAAAAGTGGATTGCCAAGTAATTGTCTGTTATGGGTTTGTGGAGCACTTTTCAACTGAGTGTCGAAAGTCATTTGCGTTTGATTTGATGATTGGTTAAAACAACTTGCACTCCTTTTTCAACCAAACAGAACGGTAAAAACTCAACCGCACGCGCCTTTTTCCCCACTTGACGCAGGCTCCATTAAATTGCTTCGAGTTTTCATTAATTCATTGGATTGTCGGCCTCTGTTATGATTGGCCAGAGTGATTGCTTCGTATTTTTGTGTTATGACACTCAGTTAAAAACCGTTCTAATAACTCACTGCATGAATTCTCTGAAATAAGTCGGGCAAGAAGAAACCCTTTTGAAGACTAGTAAATATAACCATCTGGTGGGATTAATGTCTGCGAAGAGAACACATTAGCCCACGCCACTGCAACTATTTTTCCCTGTTGTGTATGTCGTTTTGTATTTATTTTTCGCTCTCAGGCTCTTTATTGTCTCTTTTTCTCTCCATTTGTTTAATCGTTTTGCCTTGGCCTTTTATTCTTCTTTCTTCTTGGTGGAAAGAAGTTTTAATTCCGATAAAAGTACAATTACAGTAAATGTTTGGGATTTTTTTACTGATCAAAAGGCGTATAATATGAAAGAGACGAGAGCGCGAGAAAAGCCTCTGGTTCCCAGGGAAGTTTACCCCGAAGCAATGTGAAAAGGTCTTTGCTCCAATTTGATTTGTTGGTTTTGTTTCTCCAGAAGTCATGAGTGTAAAAACGATGGCGATGAAGTCGATTTCCAGACTGCTCATCTCGCTGACCTTGTCAAGGAATCAAACTACGGCCATGACCTGGACTCCGCGGACATGTTCCACGTCTGGCACCTTCACAAGGATGAAGACATCACTACGTACAGAGATAAATCCTTCGCAAGCAAGTTCACTGGAAATAAGTCCCCACTTCGTCGCACTCCATTTATGCAAGAGTTTGACGATTCCTTGCAGAGCTTTATCAGTAACTAAACAGTGAAACTATTTCTTTGACAGTTTAGGCTGCGTTTTTAATGACGGGGGATGCGAAACTGGATTTATGGATAGGTATGAACTCGTGAAAGTAACAATACGGCGGACGGGACGAGCAAACTTACATCGGCTCTTCTAAAATTATTTTCTATAAAAAATTAAGATTTGGATTTGGATTTCATCTGATGATTCGAATCGGAGTACTAGAAATAAGGATATATAATGCAGAATTTCTTGATCGATAATGAGAAGAATGAAGATTCCGGATCAAGAATCAAGAATCCGGATTCGAATGCCCACTCACTCCCAAAAAACGCACTCACACTCTTGTCACATTGTCTGATTGTCTGATTGCTGAGAAATAGAAGTCTGGAAAGCAATTATTTGATGGTCTAGTAAATTTTATAGTCTAGTAAGTTTGCACGTTGTTAGACCAAAAAATGACTATTCCTATCGTAATTAAATTATTTTTAACCATCAACTCTACGATAAGATGGTAACGAGAAATATAAGTCTGGAAAGCAAAATGCAATTAATACCTAGCTGATTATTTGTTGGTCTATTAAATGTTATAGCCTAGTCACTTCGCACGTTGTTAGTCCGAAACTAATTATGACTATTTCAATCGCAATTACATTATTTTTAACTTTAAAGTCTAAGGTAAGATTGAAACGTAGAATCATCATAATCATCACAAGCTATAAAGTACTGTATTCTCATTACTGTCTTCATTGCTAAATCAAATTCAGTCCAATATAAAGTAGCAATTGTCATATTGTAAAACCAGTATATCAGTGAACTTTTAGATGTGATAGAGCAGCCTACAGCCAAAACCTGAATTGAACACGCAAATGAATGAATAAATAAGTTGTGACGTAAAGACTTTTGTTCTTGGGCCATCGTAGCTTGATGAGAAATAGAACACAAACCGCGGTGATAAACATATTGAACTTATTCATTTTTGAGAAGCTAATGCTTATTTGTTAGCTGTTTCTTTTTATAGATCAACTGTTAAGTTTTGTACTTAGTCTCGGCCCCAGTCCCTTTTCAATACTATACAGGTATAGTTTTCAACACTGTAACGGTCACTTTTGAAAATGTATGTAGTAGCATACGAAACGTCAAGTTTTATCAAAAATGAATAAGTTCAATATGTTTATCACCGCGGTTTGTGTTCTTTTTCTCTTCAAAATAAATTGTGACTACGAGGTTAAAGAGATCATAGCCTGATGTCATTGCATAACGCAACCACTAACACTACTTAAAACAGGGATGGGGAAGGTGTATCCAATAAGATCACTGTTGGCGACATTTTGGCGGGAAAATCACTGGAACAAAGCCATAATCGCTCGTTCATGGGCTCTTGGATTAATACACCAACTAAGCGACCCTCAGGCATTTTACGCAATTTGATTGTTCCGCATTCTCGGAACATCATTATCTGCCTCCAAGCACCTTTGAAGGCGCGAAACGCGAGTTTTCAAATCAACAAGAGCAGCAGGAAGAAATCTTATAACAGGTTATAAACTCAGGTACGATATAAAATAAACTTCACAAAAGCAATGATTCTCGTAATGCGCAATGCATCACTTTATCTCGCCACAAGCAAAACACAAGACGACCGTATAGTAATAAATAATAATAGAAGAAAAAAATGAAAGAAGAAATGAAAGAATAAATGAAAGCCTTTTCGACTCTCTCTTTAGCGACTACCCCTTCTTCTCGACACCTCCCCCTCCTCCCCCTCCCCCTCCCCCTCCCCCCTCCCCCCTCCCTCCCCCTGCCCCCTCCCCCTCCCCCCAAATTCGAGGGCGGTCGCTTACGTTAGAGTGTCGATGAGTCCACTGTGTACTGTAGTGGTTCTCAGCGAACTGCAATGTAAAGAAGAATCATCATGTTCATCACTAGCTATATAGTACTGTATTCTCATTACTGTCTTCATCGCTAAATCAAAAAAAGAAACCTATTGGTCATGAGTTTTTATTGTAAAAACCAGTATTCCATTGATTATTTTAAAAATTTAGATTCCACAGAACAGCCTACGGCCAAAACCTGAATTGAACACGCAAATGAATAACAATTTCTCTTAGATTGTTTAATAATTTTCGGTATCAGACAGTACTAGGTGTTTTATATCGGTTGTTTTGTTGTCATTGCCATTTTCACCTTGTCTATAAATGACGTCACACGTCATATTCTACAATAGACAATTGAACTCTTAAACCTTTGCGAGGTCGTCACGCGAAGCTGGCCTCACAGAGATTACTCGCCCGGGATTACTCGCAGTCTCAGTGAAATGGAGCTCCGAACGTTGTATCTATTTTGCAGTTTAGTCGCCGTTTATTTGTCCGTCGCAAGTGCAAACCGAGCCAATAAGCCTCCTCATATTTTGCTTGTAGTAGCAGATGACCTCGGCTGGAGTGATGTTGGATTTCATGGGTCAAAAATTAAGACGCCGAACATAGACAAACTCGCTTCAGACGGAGTCATTCTTGACAACTACTACGTTATGCCGATTTGCTCTCCGACGAGAAGTGCTCTTTTAACGGGGATGTATCCGATCCACACTGGTAAGTTTGCAGTGAGGCCCAGGGGAATATCACATTTAGTACGACATTTGAATATAAAACCCTCCCTGTAAGCTGTATAACGTTCTTCTCTGGATTCAAACTATACTGTACTATGATACTCTACTGTGAGAAGGGGAAAGGGTATAGGGGAACTTTATTTTTTAAGCGATGGTGGTGAAGGATATTTTGGTTTGAGCATTTTTAGGGGTTTTCAAGCTTAACATTTTGCCCAGTATTTATTTATTTTTTTTTTGTTTAGGGGGGGGGGGGGGGGGGGGGGGGGGGGGGTAGGGGTAGTGAGAGTATTCTTTTTGGTGTAAAAAGGCATGACAGTGATTTAGATTTGTCTTTGTCTTTGTGGTTTTTTTTAACTTATATTTTTTTTTTTGGGGGGGGGATAGGTTCTTCTCGTGTATATGTAGGAAGTATAACATGGTTTTATTTAATTTGTATCTCCTTGTCACATTTTAACCTGAGTTTGAACCATTACCCCCCCCCCCCCCCCCCCCCCCTTCCCCTCCCCTCCCCTCCCCTCACCCTCAATTTCCCAGTGTGTAAACAGCGTGTTACAAATCAACGAATTCTATTTAATAACTACATGTATAAAATTGTAACGAATATATGCACGTTGTAGTTGATCCTTGTCGGAGAACTTTTTGAGAAGATCATGCAAGGCTTGAGTGGCGTGATTCGCGCGCACGTGATCTGGGTCCGGAGTCCACGAGATGATGGAGAATGATTTTTTTTCTATTTTTTCTCTGTTCGGGGCAAAAATAGAAAGAAAATCAGAAATTCGCATTTATCTTTGATATGTAAGTCAGAGTTACTGTAACTCTGTTTATTAATTTTCAATCCCTTTATAAAGGTTTACAGCACTTAGTTCTCCTTCCATATAGTCCATATGGATTGCCACTCAACTTCACCACTTTACCTCAGAAGCTCAAAGAATCAGGTAATCCATTAGAATTAATTAGAATAAGATAAAAACACCTCATAACTTTAGGAGGTTAAAATATTTTCACTTAGTCTGAATAGCTGGTGCTGGTTTAAAATAGGGCGCAATTTTAAGGACGAGCATTCTTCTTAAATTTACACCTGGAGCGCAGGCTTATTTCCACCCTCCCATGGGAAATAGCGAACTTTCATGTCAAATTTGACCGATGTTTTAAAAGTGTAAAACAAACAGACAACAGTACATACGGTTTAATTGATCTTTCTTCTATAAAAGTCGTATGATACAAGTAGTTTATGAGTAAAACAAGCGCAACGCATACCCCACTAGACATCATATTTTCAGGCCATTTTCTCTATTGTCTGACGCACATTTCGCTAATTAGCTTTCAAATATAGCGCTGGCAGCTCATTAGAAGTCCCGGATATATCGCTGCATTGTGGGTTTGGAAACTATGAATGATGTGACTTTTCCCTAATGTAATGTTCATTCAACTGTCCATTCTTTTGTGTCCATCGTCTAATATCGTATATTTGTTTTTCATTGCAGGCTACTATATAGTTATTATTAACTTTCATTGTATTACCTTTACAGGTTATGCAACTCATATAGTTGGTAAATGGCACCTGGGTTACAGCAAGTGGGAATACACTCCAACATACCGTGGTTTTGATACATTCTATGGTTATTACAATGCTGCAGAAGACCATTACTCTCATAAAATACTCAAAATATTAGACTTTCGAGACAACAAGGAGCCAGTTAGAGACCTGGATGGCACATATGGCACATTTACTTTTGCAGAGGTAATGTGTTTGTTTTACATAAATGTCCCATGTCATTGCCCGTTATAGCTTTTTTGCTAATTTTCTAAGTGTTCATGTTCCTTTTTTCAGCGAGCGAAGAACGTCATCAAGTCACATAATTCTTCAACTCCCTTGTTTCTGTACATGGCATTCCAAAATGTTCATGAGCCAATCCAAGCACCAAAACAGTATTCCGACAAATACAGTTTTATTAAAGATGAAACTCGCAGGAATTATGCTGGTATGGTGGATATTTTGGATGAAGCCGTCGGCAACATCACCGCGGCCATGAAGGATGCTGGGTATATTAATTGTTAAACATTTGCCGTGCATCCGTTCAGTCATAGATCACAGATGACGTCAAAATATGGTTAAAACTGGCGAGTTGGTCGCTGATGTTCTTACCACATTTTGACGTGTGATAATGATGACAAAAAAATTGTGTAATACTGGAGTTACTGAAGGCACCGCGGATGTTCCCATCATATTGGAACGTCTCCAGTGAGCATGATCTATAACGAGACAGATACATGACAAAATAACATTTATTTCAAA
Source organism: Dendrophyllia cribrosa (assembly GCA_024195265.1). NCBI lineage: Eukaryota > Metazoa > Cnidaria > Anthozoa > Scleractinia > Dendrophylliidae > Dendrophyllia > Dendrophyllia cribrosa. Next base: position 9,156,769 of record JAJLRJ010000003.1, read on the forward strand.
AGTAACCTTAAACATTAGCAGAACACATTGTAGAGTAATGCAGTTTTAATAACAACGGTTTTCTGTGAAACCATCGAAAAGGAAAGCAAAGTGTTGCCAGCCAAGTTTGTTGATGTTTCTTTGCCAGATGCAGTCACGCTAGATATTTGAAGCGTTAATTCGTCTCATTCTACATAATCATAAGCGAAAGAAAAAAGGACTCTGAAAAGCAATAAGAAATAAACTATGACTACCCTTCCGCGAAATTTCAACACGTGCAAATGTGCTCCATGCAAAGGCGCTGCAACTTAATAGTCAACGACTGCAAAATATTTTCTTTTTCAAAGATATCCTTCTATGAGATCTTTCCTTTTGTCTCTTCGGACTATGCTATAATTTAAACATCTTGGGAGTTGCTCCTTTTACCGCCATGAATGGCCTATTTTCCTTCGTGGACGTCATATCGTTTTAATCCTAGCAAGCGCGATATTTGACAATCGTACTTTAAGTGATTTTTTTCTACCAGTTCTATTGTAGTAAACACTTATCAAAGACTGAATTTCTTGGACTTCCAGATCTAAAAGATCTCGTCCCTCATGACAGTGCTGTCGAGTTACCTCTCCCATCCACCAATTTTATAGCTTGTCTATTCCTCAAAGTTGGCCATTTTCAAATGTTGTTACTTTTTTCAGGTTGTGGGAAGACACCCTTATGGTGTTCACGACAGATAATGGAGGATGGCATGATTACGGTGGATTCAACTGGCCGCTCCGTGGCGAGAAGACCACTTTATGGGAGGGAGGGGTGAGGGGAGTCAGTTTTGTGCATGGAAACATGCTTGGTAGAAAAGGAGTCAAATGTAAAGGTCTGATGCATGTTACAGACTGGTTCCCAACTTTGGTAAACATCACAGGTAAACACACAGTTTTACATTGCAGGGACGTACCCAGCCTTTCTGCAGGGGGGGGGGGGGGGGGGGGGGGTGGAGGTGGGAGGGGAGGGGCATCTCACATTCACATCACATTCAGGAAGAAAACATTTCTTGATGTGAAGTGTGAACTACGTAAAATGGAACCAACTTTCCATTTCTCGTTTTCACGTTGAAATAGTCTGCTCCTTTCTCGTTTTTCTTTGTAAGAATATCGTTCTCGTTCCTTTGCGTAACTCCCTACTATCTGAACGTCTGGAACAGGCTAATTACGTCTTTGCTACCACGGCCAACCAAAGACTAATTTTGGCATATTGTATTCAATTTCCGACAGGTGGTACTCTCGATCATGCGCCGACACCGTTGGACGGTATGAATGTGTGGAACACCATTTCCAAAGGCGAGCCGTCACCTAGAAAGGAGATACTACTAAATATCGACATGAAACCTGAAAAAGAAAGCGACGACTTATCGGCGATTGACATCTTTGAAGGAATTGCTTTGAGAGCAGGCGACATGAAGCTTATGATGAGTGTACCAAATGCTTCGTGGTATAAACCTCCAGAGCTTGGTGGAAACCGAGATATAAATCAAAACACACTCCTTGATAAAAACGAAGATCTCGAATGGTTACAAGCCGTAAAAGAGGTATTATTGTTCAAGTAATAGGGCGATTATGCGCGAACAGATTTTGTTTTAAAGTAGAACATTAAGTTTATGGAAACCCTTGCAACCATATTGAGCAATAATTTTTCCAAATAAAGGAAATTTTTAGCTGAAAAACGAGCAATTATTTAAAGCATGTTTTGTTCTTTTCAATTACTTTTGTAATTACGAAACAAATCGCGAAAACTCTCGAAGAATCACTTTACAAAGTCATACGAAAATCGTACCCTTTTAGCAGTTATAAAAATGTAGTATCTGGTATATAACTTCAGCACCGACGCAGCACAACAGTTTCTTTAGAAACTAACTCATTTTTATACAATTTAACGTAAGAGCACATGACTTCATGGTCCTCTACGGATCCCGTTACATATACATGTATGTACAGTCAATGACAGAAGTCTGCTAATGACATGATATGATATAACATATATATACATAAACTTCATTTTAAAGTCTAACATTTGTGCCACATTGTACTAGTGTACTAGATTTATCCAATTCGAGAGGCGCGTTTATGTGAGAGGAGGCGTTTAATTGAGCAAATGCGATAACCCCTTTAACTTACATGAAGTTGTACTCCTGAGACACGTAATTCATTTTATTCCCCAGGCCACTGCAAGTACTATGCAAGTTGCGCTATACAACATTACCGCTGACCCAACAGAACACGACGATCTCAGCGAGAAGCTTCCAGAGATGGTGAAGACATTGCAAGCGAGAGTGCAGTACTACATGAAGGGAGTAGTGCCTCCGCCTACCAAACAATTTGACCCAAAGGCAATTACAAAAGCGTTGGAGGAAGGTGTCTGGACACCCTGGCAAGACTAAATAAAAGTTCCTCTTGACAGAAACGAAAGTGACGAACCTGTTAACCCTTTCACTCCCAGAGTCAATTATGGAGACATGTAGTGTAGTTCTAACTTTTGAGTCTGTGGACTAAATCCTATGATGTGACTGTTCAAATGAAACCTCTTCGGCAGTACTTTTGCATGGTACCATTTGTTTTTAATAAATATAAGAAGAATAATAAATCGTGTTTAAAGCAGATTTTTAATGTCAACTTCGTTAAAGTTTTTAAAGTACCGTGGTTTTCGTAAATTTCCGTCTCGTATTGGTGGTTTGTACGTCGGCCATGTTGGGGGTCAAAAACAATAGGAATTGTTTGCATAAAAATATAATTTTATTCCCAAAGGATGAAAATTTCATTTTTCTGACCACTAACATGGCCGACGTGCAAACCATAAACAATAATTAATGAGTACATCAATCAACTTCAGAAACGAGAGTGGCACAAGCAGTCATTGACTGACAAACCTGTGGTCCCCGAATTCGAAATCGAGTTGGGATATGGAAATGTTGGTTTTGAGGAGGGAAGAAAAACCGGAGGACCCGGAGAAAAAAAAAACCTCGGAGAAAGGACGGGAATCAACAACAAAGTCACCCCAAGTATGACGCCAAGCCCGGAATTAGAACCAGGGGCTACAGTGATGGGAGGGATTCGCTGCTACCGTTACAATTCCCTGGGGTAAACAAAACTGTATATTTTCCTGGGGTAAACAAAACCGTATAACTCCCAGGGGCAACAAAACTGTATAATTCCCTGAGGTAAACAAAACTGTATAACTCTCTTAGGCAACAAAACTATATAACTGAGCACTTCAAACGTGACTTGAACTTGCATGGAAAAAAAGTTAGGCTAACCTTTTTATAAGCCGCAATTCATTCATACCCAGTCAGTCTATGAGACGCTCATCGACAGTTTTAATGCAAAAACATTGTTTTGGTTTTTGAAATGACACCAAATCCCCGTGCCTCGCACCAAAGAACAACCCTGGAATGAAGGAAATTTTGCAGTTTAATTTTTCCCACCTGGATGCAAACCGAGCCATTAATCCTGCTCACATTTTGTTTGAATTGAACACGCAAATAAATATTTTGACAAGTTGACCTTTGTAGATAGAGATGTGATGTTCATCATCACACTCGTGACATGATGAACATAGCCTGCAGAACAGGCGTAATTTTTTTGCGTTTTTGAGGCGGGCGCGCGCGAGCAAAAAGCGAGCGTGGAGCGCGAGTCGCTCGCCTGAAACGCTTAAAAAAATAACGCCTGTTCTGCAGGCTATGATGAACATTACATGATTACATCTTTATCAATTCATTACTGGGCTTAAAATGTACGATCTTTCTTTATTTAACATTTTGATAGCCCTATATAAATTTATGTTAGCCTTTTTATATTATTTTTTTACATGCAGCATTGCGCTGTGATTCGTTTTGTTTCAAAACAGTGATTCGTATACAGTATGTACCTGAGATGCACAATGTAGTGCGCTACTGACCGATGCTCAATGCTGTATTTTAATAAATCAATTTAGATGCAGTTAAAAGATGAGTGTGGGCCTGTTTTTAATTACTGAACACTTAAAGCTGTCAGTGGAGTCTAAAAGTGATGTCATCGTGGCGACCTCTCTCATACGGACACCTCTCAAAAACGAACACTTTACTCTGAGCTGTCCCTTCGGAGTCCATATTAGAGAGGTTCAACTGTATACCAGTGATTGTTTAAAAATTTTAAATTCGATAGAGTAGCCGGGCCTACAGCCGAAACCTACCTGAATTGAACACCTGAATGAATTATTATATAATTATTTTAACATTTTTACATAAATATTTAGCCTCAATAATTTTCGGTATCAGACAGTGCCAGGTACTTTATATCGGTTGTTGTCATTTCCATTATCACCTTGTCTAATGACGTCACACGTCATTCATATTCTATAATAGACAATTAAACTCCTAAATCTTTGCGAGGTCATCACGCAAAGCTCGCTTTAGAGAGAATATACTCGCAGTCTCAGTGAAATGGAGCTCCGAACGTTGTCTCTATTTTGCAGTTTAGTCGCTGTTTATTTGTCCTTCGCAAGTGCAAACCGAGCCAATAAGCCTCCTCACATTTTGCTTGTAGTAGCTGATGACCTCGGCTGGAGTGATGTTGGATTTCATGGGTCAAAAATTAAGACACCGAACATTGACGAACTTGCTTCGGAAGGAGTCATTCTTGACAATTACTACGTTATGCCGATTTGTACACCGACGAGAAGTGCGCTGTTAACGGGAATGTATCCAATCCACACTGGTGAGTTGCAGAATTTCAATCTATGATTTTTTGAGCAGATTGGCGTGGGTTGAAATGTGGCCATGGGTTAGTAACGCACTCCCCCCCTCTCCTCCCCTCCCCTCCCCTCCCCCCCCCCCCCCCCCCCCCCCCCCCGCTACCCCCCTCCCATAACATAACGTTATTTTTTTTTACCTTGCCATAAGTCCCGAAAGTAACGGCCTCTTAATGTACACTCAAAAACAATAAATAATGCATTTTATTTAATGTACATTTCAAGAACGGTAGTGCGGTTGGTGATTACAAACACTACTTTATTGTCATTGAATTTGATAATAGTTTCCCAGTTACAGCTTGCTTAAATACGGGACCCATGGAGTACAGATGTAGAAGCTGTATATGCGCTGCCATCAGAGTCAAGTGATACAGCTGATGCAGTAATTAGTTGTCGTATTATACGAACAGTACTCTCGACCTATAGTATGAACATTTAGATATTTTTTGTTCCAGTTTGCTTTGTTTGCGGGTAGTGAATACCGTATAACTAGTATGTATTTCTGAACAAACAAACTAAACTCAAACTTAGTAGAAGGAAACTCAAACTTAGTTACGTGTTCTCTTTACGTAAAACGAGACGTTTTTTAACAATCCAGCCGAAAGTAACGACTACCCGAAAGTACCCCTTTGGCCGTTTCTTTTGGAATTCTACCTTTAATTTAAAGTTACGGAGAGTGAACAGAGCGATGTGCTTTGGTTCGAATTTGTAGTCTGGGATGATTGTTGATTTGGAGCGTTGGGAAGAGGGTTTCATCTTTGCTATTTTTTTTCGGCTTTTGCTTCAGTTTTTATAAGGGTGTGCCGTAATCACTTGGGAAAATTTGTATGTAAATATTCATGTGTTGAAGCTCATTACATATACATACTCTATCATTTTTGAAGGTCTACAGCACTTGGTTCTCTTTCCTTTGAGTCCATATGGATTGCCACTCAACTTCACAACTTTGCCCCAAAAGCTCAAAGAATCAGGTACTACAGTACTTAATCTGAATACTGAATTAAAGATATTAGCAATATCAGGCTGGCATAAGTGGCATTCATCCCACTGTTACAAGTGTACTGGTACACTGAGGGTAGTCACTACCCTCAAGACGATGCTTAAGCCTATTGAAGGATAATTCTTCAACTCAAGCATTTTTAATGGTGAGAATTATGATCACCAGCATGTTGTTTAACTATTTATAGCAGTGGAGAAACATTGGTCTTCGTGTACCTTGTCTCTCTGCTGACGGAAGTGTTTATGGGTGCCAGCAACGCAATGCTGGGGGTCATCCTAAGGTGTTTTTTTTTTTCCGCTGGGGGAGAAGGGGTTTTTCGTGTTACAGAAACCAGGCTTGTGACAATTTTATGACTTTACCTACCTACTTTACCTCAATATGGCATGACAAAGCGTATTATATTTTAAGGACGTACAAGACCGTGGTAGTAGTTCAGACTATTTTGATAAGCAATAAAACATATCAAAAACAAATTGTGTAGACTAGGACCTTTTTCAAGTTTTCAAGTGAAGCTATGTAAGAGTGACCTGTTCCTTCACTCCTGAGTGGCTAATGCCCACTAACTTGTAGTTACAACTGTATTCAGAAAGGAGCTGCTAGCAGTCTTATAATGTGCCTCCTGAGGATGACCATTTTTGTATATATGTTATGGTTCAAATTTTTCTTTGGTTTAAAAATTTTCAAACCAGTTTATTTTTTATTTTCCTTTGTTTCAGATTCATTATCATATTCTGAGACAAAGGAAAACAAAAATCAAACTGGTTTGAAAATTTTTAAACCAAAGAAAAAATTGAACCATAACATATACATATATATGCTATTAATATATACACGTGCATGAGAAAAATTTCGCGTATAGATAGCAGAAGCAGGGAGAGTAAGGAATGCGTCGATATGAACTTTGAAGAAAAATGGAATTAGCCAAGAAATAAGGTTTGTATAAGAATAGCATGCTTTTCACAGATGTAAATTTTATTTCACGTCTATGTATGTAGAAAGTTTAATATTTTATTTTATTCTGAAGAGATCCGCGTGAAAGAAACTAGTAAAGTTTTGTAAAGGTTATTTTTTAGCCTCGGCTAACTATATCTGCAATTGCTTTAAACATCCAAATGTTCTTTTTGCAGGTTATGCAACTCACATAGTTGGTAAATGGCACCTGGGCTACAACAAGTGGGAATACACTCCAACATATCGTGGTTTTGATACATTCTATGGTTATTATAATGGGGCAGAAGACCACTACTCTCATAAAGTGCTCAAAATATTAGATTTCCGAGATAACGAGGAGCCAGTAAAAGATCTAGATGGAACATTTGGTACGTTTGCATTTGCTGAGGTAATGCTACTTTATACATTCACTTATTAATCGATTTGTGTTTAAAGTCAAGCTTGAACATACAAGTCTCCAAGTTTCTTGTGCGTTTGGCCACAGGAAAATATATTAAGTATGATCAAACTATGGAGGACGTCCTTGTCCAAAGGAGTACTTTTTTTCAAGCAGCCACTCAGTGATTCACCTACCACGATTAATGTTAGTACAACTGTAAACATGTGGGTTCCCTGTCAATGCTGCAAGCTGTGATGATTAAGCTAATTAAATCCAAATTGGCTTTTCTCATTTTTCTACGACAACGTTCTTGCAATTAGATGTATATATAATGTTTAATAGACATTTCCAGTAGTTAATGGCATGTTTTACTCTTTACTTTTGACGTTGCTCTAAATGCCGTTTGTCCTTCAAAGGGAACAAGCTTGGAAACATTTTCCCTGGTTTCAATATTTGTTTTCTGAAATTGAAATTCTTTATGTTCCTTCCTTCAGCGAGCGAAGAAAGTCATTGAGAAACACAATTCTTCAACTCCCTTGTTTCTGTACATGGCATTCCAAAATGTTCATTCTCCAGTCCAAGCCCCGAAACAGTATTCCGACAAATACAGCTTTATTGAAGATGAAACTCGCAGGACTTTTGCTGGTATGGTGGATATTATGGATGAGGCCATCGGCAACATCACTGGGGCCATGAAGGATGCTGGGTATATTGACTATTAATTGTAACCGCCGTATGTTGCTCATTATGTCCCAAAATTTGTGCGATGAATGACATCACAGAAATATAAAGGTCTCATGAGTTAAATGACTTACTTTTTGTGATCAAGTTTTTTAAACTGCAAAAAAGTTTCAATGAGTGTTTTGTAAATATTGAAAAACTACCAGCACGATAATAAGGTACAAAATATCATGCAATAGTTCCTACAATAGCTCTATTTAACCCGTGAATAGAGCGTTTTCACTCACGTGACCTTCAGTCCCGTGGGACTGAAATGACAAAGGCCATGGCAGCCATGTTGGTGTTCCTAACAAAAGAAGTTAATTAAAATTCTTTTGTACGGGAACACCAATATGGCGGCTATGACGTCAAGTGAAAACGCTCTATACGCGAAGCGTGATGAACGGGTTATCGGAGACGATGGCAAATTCACTCACTCACTCGCTCGATCCTTCCATCACTCAGATGAAAACCTTTCTTGCTAATTCCGCTGACCGGCGCGTAAGGCTTGCGGCGTGGCAAAGGAAACATCGATCGCCGAAAAAGGGGGCACTTTGAAAGCGCTGCTCTGACGTTTTGTATTTGAAGTCCTTTATAGACAACATTAAAACCGATTTTGCAGACTTGAAATAGAGTTTTCATCAAAGACACGTATTTGAATACGTGTTTTACCGCATATCTACGTTGAAATACTGAAATGTTACCTCTTTTATTATTGTAATCTTTGATGGCGCAATCAGTTAGAAATGGCCAACCAGAGTCGAAAGATGCAGGTTCGAATTTTGCCCAATACGGATTTTTTTTCTTTTCGAACTGGAAATTGCGAAAGTGATGTACTGTATACTTTTTTTTTTTCGTTCGTCAAAAGTCGTTCATTTAATTTAAAAAAAAAACCGCAATATTGCGTTACCGTTAGCATTTCTAATTCACGGGTTGGTTCACAGGAGCCTTTGATTCAAATAAGGGAGAAGGGGAAGGGGTGGGTTGCTAAGTTTGGATCAGTGGTCCTGGTTTACTAAGGTCACTAATTCCATTTTTTTATTGTATTGCTGTATATTTAGTAGTCTGGCCTTTCAGTGGAAATGTGCAGTCTGTAGCTGACCTCTTTGTTATACAAACCTTCCTGCTTTTCATATGTAAATAAAGTTTATACCATAAACTAATTATTCTGAAAAGGTGGTCAAAATTACAGACAAAACCGACCGTTCCATAAAATATATGGCGGTCTCTTTATGTATCACCTTAAAAGATGGTATCTTGGTTGTATTAAGCCCTACTTAAACAAGAGTGACAGGTGAGAAAAGGATTCAAACCTCCCTGTGTTACACAGAGTAGTTATTATAAGCCTTATCTCAAACTTTCAGGCGAATACGTTTTGTCCTTTAGTCTAATTACATAGGTGGACAGGTATCTTCCATACCTTCCTACTGCTTCACAAGATAGGTCCTCTTCGAGTGTATACATCTAACTTGTGACAACTTCCCTAAAAACAACTTGTGTCGCATAAGAAAAGCACACAATTAGTAAAACTACAATTGTGCAGATATTTTAACTATCAAACGTCCACCAGTTGCATAAATAAAATACGGTTAAAGGTAAGCTGCTCCATTGTAAAAGGTTGAGATAATGCTTATCTTTTTAGGTTGTGGGAAGACACTCTGATGGTTTTTACAACAGATAATGGGGGCATACATACAGCAGGTGGATACAACTGGCCGCTTCGTGGGGAGAAGGCCACTTTATGGGAGGGAGGGGTGAGAGGAGTCAGTTTTGTCCATGGAAACATGCTTGGTAGAAAAGGAGTCAAGTGTGAAGGTCTCGTGCATGTTACAGACTGGTTCCCTACATTGGTGAACCTCGCAGGTGAATACAATGATGTATACAGCTATTTCAATTTAGGTTGTCGGATGAGAGCTTCAGGCGTACGCAACGAGACCGCAAGGTACTTTGGCATTTTTATGAATACGATAAATTGACCAAAGCAAATTAAAATGCCTCGTCCATACAGCGACGGCAAACATTTATGGTGCTATCATCCACCTCACTCATTGCACTAACAAACGCAAAAACCGCGAACTAAGCTAAGACCAATTTACAACTACCCATAGTAACTTGCGGTCTCGTTGCGTACGCTTGAAGCTCTCATCCGACAACCTAAATTGAAATAGCTGTATATTGTACAATATACTGAATTCTACGCGCAATTTGATTGGTCATTACCTACGATCTATTAGAGTACAGACTGACAGCTGATGTCATGGAGAATTTGTTTTCTCTGTTTTGCCCAACAAGTTCGACAGTTTTGAAAATGTGGACGAGATTGTTACAGAAAGGCAAGTGAAGATATCGAAAAAAAAAATGTTTACCAGAAGCTATCGACAGTTACGGAAATGACGAAACCGAAGTGTAAAGTAATTTTGTTGACGTGGTAAATGGCGAAATAATAGAAACATTCCTCGAACAGATATAATCACCGTCGAATGCTACTAGGCTAATATTTTCCCCTGTTATAGATTCCATTTTGCCGTGCGTCTGTTAATTCAGTACGTTATGAATCACAGAAGATGTCAAAATGTGGTAAGAATATCAGTCTGTACTTTTTTGTTCTAACTCACAGTTAGACGTCATCTGTGATCTCAGTATTAAACTGGACAGATGCACGGCAAATTGGAATCCATCTGTGTACGTTAGTGACCATAAGGGTCGTTACTGTGTACTTTTGGCAAACAAGTGAATAAAAAATGTCTTGCATTGGTTTTCTTACAACAGGTGGTACTCTCGATCATGCACCAACACCGCTGGACGGCATGAATGTGTGGAACACCATTTCCAAAGGCGAGCCATCACCTAGAAAGGAGATACTACTCAATATCGACATGAAACCCGAAAAAGAAACAACACAAAGCGATGACTTACCGGCCATCGCCGTCTATGAAGGAATTGCTCTGAGAGCAGGCGACATGAAGCTTCTGATGAGTGTACCTAATGTCACTTGGTATAAACCTCCGGAGCTTGGTGGAAATCTAGACATGGAAGTCATGGAAGGTGACACACCACGTGGCATAATCGAAGGGCTCGATTGGTTACAAGCCACAAAAAAGGTATATTAGCATCTTAGACTATAAAATGTAGAAAGCAAGACCGAGAAGTGATATCATTTTGGAAACAAGTTTTGGTTTATTACAAGATAATTGACATTGAAACTTACAATATTTCGGCTCTATTACAGAGTCATAGTCATGTAATGATGTTTTACAAGGAGGCAACTTAAATATCATAGGTAATTAGGCGTGTTAACATTATGTAATATAAATAGAATTCTAGGTAATCAGAGAAACAGGTCTAGAGGCTTTGAGTCCTTCGATAATGCCAGACTTGAGATTCTTAATGTAGAAACCTTCAAGGAACGCTAATTGTGACCAATTGTAATTGGAAGCAATTGTGTCATAGTTGTTGTGAACTGCATTAAGAATATCAAATGGTCTTTGAAACTAACACAGGGCAATGGATGGTCATTGAAACAATCAGGTAGTTTCCATTGCCCTGTGTTAGTTTCAAAGACCATATTCTTAATGCAGATCACAAAAACTATGAGATAATTGCTTCCAATTACAATTGGTCGCAAGTAGCGTTCCGACCTTGAAGCTTTCTACATCAAGAATCTCAAGCCTAGCATTAACGAAGGACTTAAAGCCTCTTGACCTGTTTCTCTGATTAATAACTAGAACTCTAGTTATATTACGTAATGTTAACACGCCTAATTACCTATGATTAAGTTGCCTTCTTGTAAAATATCATTACATGACTATGACTCTGTAATAGAGCCGAAATATTGTTTCAATATCAATTATCTTGTAATAAAAAAATTGGTTTCTACAATGATATCACCTCTCGGCCTTGCTTTCTTCATTTTGTATTATAAATTGCCAGATGGCTCTGGATCTAGACTATATCAGTTGAAAACCAATGGCTGCCCCTTTTGTCAATACATGACGATATTTAGAATACAGCTATTTCAATTTAGGTTGTCGGACGAGAGCTTTAAGCGTACGCAACAAGACCGCAAGTTACTATGGGTAGTTGTAAATTGTCTCAGCTTAAGCCTGTCGTGGTTTTTTTTTTTGCGTTAGTTAGTGCGATGAGTGAGGTGGATCTTAGGGGCATAAATGTTTGCCTTCGCTCTATGGACGAGGCATTTTAATTTGCTTTCGTCAATTTATCGTATTCATAAAAACCCCAAAGTACCTTGCGGTCTCGTTGCGTACGCTTGAAGCTATCATCCGACAACCTAAATTGAAATAGCTGTATACATTACTAAAACAGTGGATAGCGTTGTTGGCGTGCTCTGATTGGCCACTGAAACTCGGGATAGCAAGTGCTATTCACTTACAGGCATTTGCGCGCGAAAATTGTAATCGTTGACAGGAATAAATAAGTTAAAATTCGTCATTTTCGTTCTATGTTATCTCGCTGTTTTAAATGGTATATACTAACTATTCACCTCAGTGTCGGTGGCCAGTGGTGGATATTTACCGAGCCGCGAACACCATTAGCCACCTCCACTTCGGTGAATAGTTGTTTTGATTAATAGCGGAGCACTTGCCGGGCCGAAGGCCCGGCTGCGCAGCCCCATACTCATAGAACCCATGCCGTCATTTTTCATGGTCATGGCTAGCGGAATGTTTCGCGGGCGCGTTGTGTGCCCGCCGCCGAACGCCCGCCGTACGCTTTGGGCTAGCTCGTACGACGTCATCAACATCCGGGATCTTTGAGGCTTTCTTTTTCGCGCGGCTACACAGCCGTCAGCTCGGTAAACATGTTTTAAAAAGTTTGGATCTTTCGCTGGTCAGTGTTTAGCGGACAAGTAAAGTCGTTATTTCCCTGCATTTTTTCGCGGTTTGCTACTCAAGACAGGGATACTAATTGAGGAATACTCAGAAGCCGCTTTAGTAGAAAAAATTTGTGTAAAGCGCTTTTGGTCATTTTAATGTTAAAAGGCGCTATATTAAGTGAATAAATTATTATTATTATTATTATTATTATTATTAAAAAGAAGAGCTTTCTGGAATAAAATCTTGCTTCGAGGAACTTCATTTCAATGCGGGGAGATATGTTTGTTTTTATTACGGATTTCAGAACCAAAGGAGCGGAGATTTAGAGAATTAACAAGCAAGCGAGGGACTCAAAGGTAAACTGAACAGATTACATTTTTCGATGGGAATTTATGTTGATATCAATCTGTGATTGACTTTTTCCTTGTGTTCTTGTGTAGTTTTGGAGAATTATTTTAATTAAAACGAGCTTAACTTCAGTTGTATCGATTTCTTGAATTTCATCGAAGGCAGCTTGATGCGCTATATTAAAATGGTACGCGTTTTGCTTTTAAACATAAACTGATGGAGATTTGAATCAAATTTGTCGAAAGAAGATTGTGTTGTCCATTTTTATGTGTTTGTTCATTCATTACATAGATTGAAAAGCGATTTTATGGAAACAAAACAAGACTTAGACTTCACTCGTGTCGCCTTATGCAAATATTTTTGTGTATTTTTGCAATTTTGATTTCCAAATCAGTTTCTCGAGCAATTTTTGGCAAACAACAACTTTATTTTATTCGGAAAGTAGTCGTACTAGTTATTCTAGACAGAGAAAAGTTGTTTTTGTGAACTTTTGTACAGTCTAAATGTACTGTGCAGACTGTCGGGTAATAAGCCTTTAATAAGCTTACTGTTTTTGAGAATTGCTAAAACTGAAAAATAGCCCGGTCGTCAATTTTAATTCTTGTGCTTCCGACCTTTCACCTTAGTTAAGTTTCACCTTAGTTGAGCTTGTTCAAAGTGCTACGCTGTTAGGCTCAGCCTATCTATATATATTACAACCAGTCAAAAAGCTAAAATTCCGTTGCATATTGTGTGGAATGTAGAAAGTTTCTTGGTGTTCTTCACGGCTTCCAAGTTCTCCCGCCAAAAGTCACCTCGGCCGCGCAACGTCAAGTATTAAATCCATTCAGCTGAGCACAGGAGAGTTTGTTAACAGAATACGTATTTATTCTATCTAGCGTTTCGTCAGTTAAGGGACACTGTCACGAGCGCGCATGCGCCAGTTTCTCGAATCGAAACTTGAAAAGTTCAGCCTAAATTTTTCAAGTTGAACTGTCAATTTTAAAATGGAGTCGTCTAGTGGCAGCGGTCACGGTGGAAGACGAAGAAACTTGGGACGAAAAAGGATATTTGGTACGCTGAAAAGAACGATGAAAGAGTGCACGAAACGAAATTCATCGCAGGCTAAGAAACTTGCCCCGATTCTGTCTTCGCGATGCACTTGTTGTCGCTGGAACATTGCTTACTTCACGAAAAAGCAAAGGATTTTAAATTATTAACGGTGTGTGAGTCGGGACGTGACCTTCAATGAAAGCGGTATTGAAAGCGGTATTACAAACTTCAAACTTCAAACTTCTTTACACAGCGGCCGTTGAAAATTTGAGCGCTTTATAAGACGTAAAATGGGGGAAAAATAACGTAGAATTGGAACATAAATAAAGCGAAATTTAGACATTACAATTAAATAAAGCGGTACTATTAAACTCAGCTCTGGTGTATTCTTTTGTCCTCTGGGTTTTTTCTAGCCGTTTCCGGTTTCTTTGTCGCCACTGTTTTCCCTTCATAAGACGGAGTCAAGGCAAAACAATAGGTTTGAAACCGACTTCCACTTGGAGGCGATTTGCGTCCCAAAAATCTATCCGATCGGCGATTTTTTCAGCCACAGTTAAAGAACTATTTCCCTTCCACCACAAAACATGTCTGCTTTTTGGTGGCCAAATGTTTTCAAGTAGACCGGAAGTGAGCCTGGTCCGCGCATGCGTGAGTGTCCCTTTAATCTTAGTTTGGAATACTTATTCATCGAGTGTTTTGAATAACATCTACACCTTTTAACTGTGATTTTTTTTAATAAATTGTTCAAGACTGATCTGAATTACTGCTGAATTAATGTTTTTACGCATTAAGTAATGATCCGCATTAGAAGGATAGCGCTGAACGGCAATGCACGATGCAATGTCAACTTTTTTCATTGTTACAACTAGTGATCTCATTGGCCTAGACTAAAAAACTGCTAAAAAGTTAAGGTTCAAGGTACATTTTGTCTAATTTTTTTAAGGTTTCAAGTAATTTGAGACCCAATCGCACAACGTGCAAGTTTTAAAAGATATTGTATTTGGGGAACTTCATCAAAGAAGCAAAATTATTAGCTATTGTCTTCTGCTATTCTGATTGGTTAAGCACGAACATTTCCTAAAATTTATTTGACGCAAATAAATTTTCTTTATTTTTATAATGAATATAATTATGAACCATCAGCTCCTCCTCTATTCTTGAAACTAAAGATATTCTATGTGGGAAAGCGCCAATGCCGCAGAACAATGAAATTTACTATAGTTCTTAGGTGGAGCATTACTTAATGAATTAATTATTTGAAAATGAACTCTCTATAATAATACTGATATTTAGGATTGGATATAACTTTTTGTTATTAATTGAGCTTCTTTGTAAAACTGTCCCAAGTTTTCTGGAGTTATAAGTTTATGTGACCAAGGGATAAAATAGTCAGTTATGCAATGCTTTCCGTCAGGGGCACCCAACGAATCTGTTCCTTATTTTATCTGTTCCCCAGCGGAATTCTTGCTGGCTGGCAAAATAATCTGTATATATATTTTTTAATTACTATTTTTTGTGCAGATCTCGGTGAGAGGATTTATTAAGTGGCTGTCCGCCTAAGATCCTCATAACCAAAATTGGTCATGAAACAGATTTTCTTCAATTCTTGCATGTGAATTACACTTTGTATAGTAGCTATAAAAATACATGTCGTTTGGTCTCAAAATGTTTTCTTCAGCAATTTACAGGGGGGTCCCCTGGGGGACCAAATTTGATATTTTTTTAGTATGAAAAATGAAAAATTTCACTAACTTTGGCAACTTCTCACAACACTTAAAATTTGACGCAGAGCTAACTTCTACTGTTGTTTGACAGGTACAAGTCCAGTTATTATTACAACGTTATAAACGTTTCCATATCGTTGTTCCAAGTGGTTAAACATTAAACTTCTATCAACCCACTTTCACAGCTTGTAATAAAACAGGAAAAATGGGTTCACAAAAATTCCTCTAAACCAAAAGTGGATCGTCGTACAGCAATTTCCTTGCCGCCATAGAACAATAAAGACTTAATCTTAAATATCATGAAAACAAATTGTGCGGCCAGTTGGTTTTAAGACCACGAGGACTCTTTGAAATAACGGTATTTACGTATTATGCAAATTAGGAAACCTCAACCTTAGCGTGCAAATACAGTGCAAATGTGAACCGAACAATGTTGTTTTCCATCAGAGAAACACAAAAATAGTTTCAAACTACAGCAGAATACAAAATTATACTAGTATACGTGAGTATACAGCAGTATTGAAATTGTTGATAGCCTTCAAAGTGCCCATTAACTGTCCTCGATGCACACAAAATCCTGCAAAATACTGCTTCGTTCAACGACCGCTAATTTTGCTCGAGAAGTAAGTTTACAAAAGAGTCTTCATCTGTAATTATTAATCTGACAATAAAGCATCAAAAACACGACATATTGAATGCGTATATTGTTAATTCAGAGCTTACTGCCTTGAACTGATACAGACTCGGATATCAGTGACTGCCATCTTGGTGTACATGTATGCTTACATTTGTACTTGCGGCCTTTTCGACACTCAGTCGCTCGTCACTCATTTAAATTTCATCTATGCTTATCACTGAGAGTGCATTGAGGAAGCCTGGAAGCGTCAATCTGCTTGAGTATGGGTAAATACTTGAATCAAAACACTGATTTCCTTCACGCTTTCGCCATGGTAGCTCGCCATGATACATGTGTCAGGATGGTATCCGCTGACCAGACAAACATGAACCATACCATATGCACGGCTGTAATTACAAATGACGCGTGTTTGTTTTTATGCCGACAACACTCGCGTGGCAAGTCTGGTTTAACTATACTAATACATTTTTTGTTCTTTGTTTGTCTGTTTGTTTTCATAAAACGAAATAGTAGTTTCTGCGTTTCTTGCGTATGACTATCCGGGTTATGAGGAGTTGCCACACCAAATAATTTTGAGAGTGATGTTGATTTCATCAATATTGACATATCAGTGTTGAATACTGAACATGTGATATGTTATATTATCATTTTAAATGAAATAGCTGTAGCATTTACAGAAGCTTTATTCCACTGAGGAATCTTATCTAAATGAGGGTATAAAACTATGTTTAGCTCTCGAATTGGAGGTTTTTGATTTGGCCCGGCAAAGATTGCGTGCCGTGATTCAGGGGCGTTAAAGCGTTCTTCTTTTACCTCTGTTTTGTAATCACCGTGATATATCATAAAGTAGTATTCTGTCTATAATTTTTTTCTTTACTGTATTTCTTTTAAGACCCTCTTTGGGTTCGTCTGTCTACATACAGTCAACTCCCGCCTTGCGAACACCTCGCTATTACGGACACCCAACTAGTACGGACAGCACCTAAATCCCCGGCAAAAGTTACAGATATCTGACTGAAACGAACTCCGATCCCCCTATTGCGAAATCTCGCTATAACGGACATTTTATTCGGCCCCAACGTCACAATGTTGTTTTACTCTCGTTGTAACTGATATCGAGCGGCACCTTTTAATAGTTGAATTTTGTGTGTGTGTGTGTGTCATCGCCTTTGTCTTTTTGGTTGGATTTACGCTTCTTTTGTCCGCGGCCATCAATTTCAAATCCTAAGATTTCAATTATGTGTAATTGTGGAAAGGTACCGCTCGATGTCAGTTATAACGAATGTCAAACAATAACATTGTAACGTTGGGGCCGCATAAAGTGTTCATAATAGCGAAATTCAGCAATAGCGGGAGTTTGTTTCAGTCCGCATTTGAAACTTTTGTTGGGGATTTAGCTGCTGTCCGTACTAGCTGGGTGTCCGTAATAGCGAGGTGTTTGCAAGGTAAAAGAAGAACGCTTTACCGACGCTATAACGCCCCTGAATCACGTCACGCAATCTTTGCCGGGCCAAATCAAAAACATCCAATTCGAGAGCTAAACATAGTTTTATACCCTCATTTATATAAGATTCCTCAGTGGAATAAAGCTTCTGTAAATGCTACAGCTATTTCATTTAAAATGATAATATAATATATCACATGTTCAGTTCAACACTGATATGTCAATATCAATGAAATCAACATCACTCTCAAAATTATTTGGTGTGGCAACTCCTCATAACCCGGATAGTCATACGCAAGAAACGCAGAAACTACTATTTCGTTTTATGAAAACAAACAGACAAACAAAGAACAAAAAATGTATTAGTATAGTTAAACCAGACTTGCCACGCGAGTGTTGTCGGCATAAAAACAAACACGCGTCATTTGTAATTACAGCCGTGCATATGGTATGGTTCATGTTTGTCTGGTCAGCGGATACCATCCTGACACATGTATCATGGCGAGCTACCATGGCGAAAGCGTGAAGGAAATCAGTGTTTTGATTCAAGTATTTACCCATACTCAAGCAGATTGACGCTTCCAGGCTTCCTCGATGCACTCTCAGTGATAAGCATGGATGGGATTTAAATGAATGACGAGCGACTGAGTGTGGAAAAGGCCGCAAGTACAAATGAAAGCATACACCAAGATGGCAGTCACTGATATCAGTCTGTATCAGTTCAAGGCAGTAAGCTCTGAATTAACAATATACGCATTATGTCGTGTTTTTTATGCTTCATTGTCAGATTAATAATTACAGATGAAGACTCTTTTGTAAACTTACTTTTCGAGCAAAATTAGCAGTCATTGAACGAAACAGTATTTTGCAGGATTTTGTGTGCATCGAGGACAGTTAATGGGCACTTTGAAGGCTATCATCAATTTCAATACTGCTGTATACTGATGTACACTAGTATAATTTTGTATTCTGCTGTAGTTTGAAATTATTTTTGTATTTCTCTGATGGAAAACAACATTGTTCGGTTCACATTTGCACTGTATTTGCACGCTAAGGTTGAGGTTCCTAATTTGCATAATTCGTAAATACCGTTATTTCAAAGAGTCCTCGTGGTCTTAAAACCAACTGGCCGCACAATTTTTTTTCATGATATTTAAGATTAAGTCTTTATTGTTCTATGGCTGCAAGAAAATTGCTGTACGACGATCCACTTTTGGTTTAGAGGAATTTTTGTGAACCCATTTTTCCTGTTTTATTACAAGCTGTGAAAGTGGGTTGATAGAAGTTTAATGTTTAACCACTTGGAACAACGATATGGAAACTTTTATAACGTTGTAATAATAACTGGACTTGTACCTGTCAAACAACAGTAGAATTTAGCTCTGCATCAAATTTTAAGTGTTGTGAGAAGTTGCCAAAGTTAGTGAAATTTTTAATTTTTCATACTAAAAAAATATCAAATTTGGACCCCCCTGTAAATTGCCGAAGAAAACATTTTGAGACCAAACGAAATGTATTTTTATAGTTACTAGATAAAGTGTAATTCACATGCAAGAATTGAAGAAAATCTGTTTCATGACCAATTTTGGTTATGAGGATCTAAGGCGGACAGCCACTTAAAAGGTCAAACTAGTTCTTTTTGCTGATCACTGCATTAATTCTCATGACCTTTTCTCTTGATTATGGATTTTGCGAGGAGAAGTTTGATGTTGGTCACTTTGGAGCTTAAAAGGGTTCAGCTTCGTAGTAACAAATTTAAGCAGTACTTAGAGACACCCGAACAGGTTCAAGTTCGAGACGGCAGCACATGTACAAAACAATGCACAAGAAAGCTTCAAATAGTTTGCCATTAAAGGACCCTAGTCAGCCACACCTTTGTTTTTGTTTACATACGGGAGTTTCGGTATTATATTACACGTGGCGCGTGACCAAAAGCTAGGAAATCGCCGCGAAAGGTCAGAGGCGAGATATTTATAAAAGTATCGTTATAAAAGGTGACGGGCCTAGCACAAATCCTGCTTGTCGCAAAAAAAGCATTTCAGCCCGGATTTAGAATAGGGTTACTCCAAGTATGTGTATGAGAGATTGTTTTCTTTTTATAGATCAAAATTAAGATATAACAGGACTGTTGTTCTCAATGTTTCCGGTTCCTTGATCTCAGGAAAGTCTATGGTACTGACAGGAAATATTTACGCTTTCCAGAGCCGTTTTCTATGAGAATATTTAGTTATGCCATCGTTTGTTTGCTAGTTCTCGACATAACAATATTGTTTCTTTGGTGCATAGTTTGCAAGATCAGTAGTAGTCACTGAATGCTAGGATCACTGAGTTAATTTCTCGGTCCGTGATTTTGTGTGAGCGCAAATCTGCGGTAAATTAGCATGGCTTCCGAGATAATGTTTCTTCATCAATGATTCCATAGAATAATGGCATATTACAATTGTTTTCGACTCCTCAGAGTTTTTTCTGCGTTTAGTTGCGTGTCTTGGAGCTAGGCTGTACTTTCGTTGTTAAACGTATGGCGTTATATTGCATTCATCATGAAATCAGTTTGTGAAATATTTGAATCTCCAGTATGTTTGCTGTTTCATAACTCTCACGGCCGGATGCAACTGCTGTACATTCTTTAACGACAACAATTCGGCGAACTCAGGCTATGAGTTAGCCGTACGATTCCAACCTCACTTTTGCTCGCATTCCAAAGGTCGAAAGTCGATTCGCGAATAATAGTTTTCTTTGCATTTCCTGGCGCCTTCGGCCGTCCACGCTTGGGAAACCGTAAGGCCATAAGACCATTGACTTTGGATGTCAAAACCTTGTCCATCGGTAGCGCAAAACTACAAAAAAATCATTCAAACCGATAGACTAATAATTCAAAAAAGCAACGATAACAGTTACAGACTTTCATTTACACAACTTGGAACGATGCAGTAAGATTCTGAATCACTATGCAATGTTCGGTAATTTCGATGGCATCGAAAATGGCGGATTTCACCGTTTGAGCGCGCAGTGCATTTTGGATGACTAGGATCCTTTAATGTTTCATTAGTTTGCAAGCCCCTTTCGGTAACTTATTATTATTGTTTTTTATTTATTGTTTTTTTTAATTGTTGGCTGGGAAACAAACATTTTTTTATCCGTGAAATCTGCAAAGAACCGCAAACGATAATGCTGCTAACGGTATACGTAGGATCTACGGAAGACCTAACCAGCCAAAAAATGAACAAACATACAATAAACTGCAGGGCTTATCTGACTACGTAAAAAAAAACATCTTTGCGACACTATGGGCTCTTTGTTCCTCGGAACACGTGATGTGGCAGCGCGTGATTCGAGTGACAAGTGAGTACATAGTACGGAACCTGATATGGTGAAGGGGTCATTGTGAAATCTATTTGCGCTGGCTTCTTGCTGGCGACATTTAGTTCGCTACACCGTGCTGATGAGTTGCAATAACAACGAAACGGCTGTCCACGGTTGCGATCCTACTTTATCGATTTCTGTCGTGATGGTGTCTCGCATAGTCTTTTTTTACGTAGTCAGATCAGACCTGCAGTTTATTGTATTTTTTTATCCAGCTGGATGGGAATTTCCCTATGTGTTATGCTGGACAAAAAGGAACAGATATATTTTTCCCAGCAACGCAGAAGAACACCTGAAAATGCTTTTATATCATTTATTTTAATTTAGTGGAGTAAAATAATGCATTTTACCAAAGATTGTTCGTTGGGTGCCCCTGTTCCGTGAATAATATCCTCATCAAAAATCTACTTATGGCTTAAATTTTCTTAATGTACAGTAATTCAGCCGTCGGATATTTACGGTATACCACACTTAAATATTGCATACCTAGCATAACTTATACAGGGTTGTATTTTTGAGACGCATTTATTCCATTCACCAGACCAGTGCAAGCACTCCGCAAGTCGCTCTGTACAACATTACCGCTGACCCAACAGAACACGACGACCTCAGCGAGAAGCTTCCAGAGGTGGTGAAGGCATTACAAGCGAGAGTGCAGTACTACATGACGGGGGTAGTGCCGCCACTCAACAAACCCTTTGACCCTAGGGCAGCTGTAAAAGCATTGTCAGAAGGTGCCTGGACTCCCTGGCAAGACTAAATAAACACCTTTAGGAAGAAAATCCAACGATAAAAGAGCTTTCATTTGTTCGACGGTCCGGCATGCATAAAAGTAATAACCACATTTTATGACTCAAGTTTTGATCTTAGACAGAAAATTAACTGGAGTTAAAATTCCATTCCCCTTTGATGCGTTTTACCTTACAGTATTGTTTTATTTTAAAGAATCTTTTTACCTTACAGTATCGGAAGTGAGAGCTCTATCATAGTAGCAATTACTATCTAAATGTTGTCAACTTTGATAGCAACGTATGTTAATATGTACAATAGAAGTAATCAATAATTAGTAATAAATTACCATAATTATACAGCTTTCTTGGTATAGAATTTTGAAAAAAGCGTAAATTTTGTAAATTGTTTCTCGTTATCTAGTAGATGTTCGCTTCCATCCCTTAAAGTAATTTTAAGTAACAGGCTGCTAAAAGTGGGTGTGACCAGGGCCGTTACTACATGTAACTTTGTGGCACTTTGACTGTCAGAGAAACAGTTGTCCTTTTTACCACAAATTTTGTTTTTGTTTTTGCAAATACAGTTAAAAAGAATATTATTTAGAAAACACAATTAATATTGGAGCGTGCACCCTGCATTGCAGATAGCCCGTTTCCAGCATGTTTGAGTGTTACACATGGTAATTTCCCCTGCTAACAAAAAGGACCAGCCCGTTTTCCTCAGACACTTTGAATAAAAATTCCTTATCACGCTATAATCATTGATGTAATGCAGAGAGAGGGAAAACAAATGAAACAGTTTGTCAGGGGACAAAAATGTGACCGAAATAATTAAACTTGTCAGCCTTACCTTCAAGCTCTTCCGAAGCATCATTATCCAAGCTCTGCGTAACAAAAATCGCTGCTTTGTCTTTTGTTGAATCCCCCTTCCGCTTTCAACAAGCGAGTACTCTGGGTTATGCTTTTTTTTAACATTCTCGTTAATGTTCACACATGATCATAGTAACATAATCCTCACAACAACTGAGGACTTCATGTGAGGGTTATGTAATGGCCACCGCACTGCTGATTGATTTTTTTATTGTTATAGCTGTATTCAAAATCAATGTAACAGCCGAAGGGGCGGCTAAAATCGATACTGCAGAGAAAGAACAATAGGACTTTATGAAGATCAATAATTATTAGTTAAATAATCTTCCCTGATCTTCATGACAACTGAGAATTTGGGAGTTATGTAATGAGTGGTCACCGCACTGTGACAAGTAATAGAAATAAGTGCTAATTTCATTGTTAAAACAGGCAGCTTCGTGCGCCTACAGTATAGCGATATTTCTCGTTACGTCCCCTATTGTTATTAATGTGCCAACCAGAGAACTATTGGCTGTTGAAACAAATAGTTCTTTTGTTTAATAGTTGGCAAATTTGAATAACAAAACAAGTGACGTAATGTTTGTAAACAGAGAAATATCGCTATACCAAATAATGCTCTGAGCCTCAGTAATTATCTATTAATTCTCACTGCTACACATTGGTAGCCATGACAAGTTGGCTAATTTAAACCACCGGTTTGATATAAAGATTAATGAACATTCTCTAGAAAGAGCTAAAACTTACAAGTATCTTGGCATTGATTTGGATGAGAGCTTATCGTGGGACTCCCATATTGACAATATTGTTAAAAAAGCATCCGCTGGCCTCGGGGCTATCAAACGTGTCAGGAATTTGGTTCCCCGTGAGACTCTTATTATGATCTATAAAGCTCTCGTCCAACCATACTTTGATTATTGTAGCTCCGTATGGGGCAGTATAGGTGTGTGTCAGTCTGAGAGACTCCAAAAACTCCAAAATAGGGCTGCACGTTTAATCACTTTCTCTGACTTAAATGTTAGATCTTCCACTTTACTCGGTGACCTTGGTTGGGATTCTCTGGAGCGAAGGCGTTCAAAGCAACTAGCAATTATTCTGTTTAAGACTCTCCACAATCTTTCTCCGACTCGTCTAAATAGTGTTGTTAAAGCTACATCCAGTGTTCACTCACATAATCTAAGAAATTCAAAATACAACCTTTTCGTTCCTAGACCGAGTACTGAAGCAGGCAAACGAAGTTTTCAATATCGCGGTTCTTTTCTCTGGAACAGCTTACCTTTGAGCGCTAAGATACAGCCCACTGTTAGCTCTTTTAAATCATGCATTTAATTTTTATCTAATTAAATGATAGTTAATAAAGGATAGTTTTTATCGTTTTTAATACAATTTTATATAGATAATTAATTTAGTTAGATAATTTAAATTAGTTAAGTACTTAATCTATTGTTGTTAAAAAACACGGCTCGATGGAAGAGCATGTATTATGAATTGACACCGTGTATAAATAAAGTTTACC
Source organism: Dendrophyllia cribrosa (assembly GCA_024195265.1). NCBI lineage: Eukaryota > Metazoa > Cnidaria > Anthozoa > Scleractinia > Dendrophylliidae > Dendrophyllia > Dendrophyllia cribrosa. The sequence continues at coordinate 9,181,059 of JAJLRJ010000003.1, forward strand.
TACCTACCTACCTACAGGCTGCAAACATGTACAAATTCCCCGAATTACAAAGAAATGTACCAAATAATATAGCATCAACTTTTCTTGTTTTAAACTTTATTCATAACACAAACAGCAAACGTTTAAATTAATAAAAGTTATACCAACAGAATACATAAACACTGAAATAATAATTTAAATAATATATAATACTCTTACGATAATAATAAAGTAGTAGTTGTCGAGCACAACATATCTTAGCTTACATCGAAAATTGGAAAAAAAAAATGAAATAAATAGCACAGGAGATTGAAACATCTTCACACCATTCACTTTTGTGTATCTTTTGATGTTATCTTTTGATAAAATGGTCGAAGTTGCATTGCTCTGAGTGCATTTACTGGTAGTATAAGTAATATTTGCAAATGTAATAGGCAGAAATTGAATTTTAGCACATTGCACTTTTGAGTGACTGTTGCTTTATTTACGGAAAAAATTACCATTCCGAATCTGCGCAGAAATACTTGTAATATGCGTGAATGCCACTGCCACTGAGATAGGAGCTTCTTGTCTTGATACCTTTATGTATTTAATTCAGTTATTTTCAAATGAAATTATTGAATGGTTATTACTTGGGGTGGAATTCAATGGATATGTTGTATTAATGCAGCAACATGCCTTGGACAAAATTTCTGTTTGCACGCAGTACGTTGACAAATTATTAGAGTGATAGAAAACGTATATCAAAATAATGGGCTTCTACGATTTAACCACTTCTACAAGTTGCTGCACCACATGCTGAAATTTCAGAAAAAAATAGGGGAAGACTGGTGATATCGGTTTCGAACGTGTTATGTTGGGACACTGGCCAGGGAAAGGACGAGATAGATAGGGCGTGGTGCTTGACCGGGGCAAATAGCAATGGCGGAATGCCATTGGTCGGCATTTATCCGGATCGAATTGAGCTAAGTTAAGCAAAGCTAAGCTAAGCTAAGCCAAACTAAACTAACCTTAGCTAAGCTGCAATTCTTTACCCACAACTTGTTGTGCGTAAATGTTGCATATGTCCGAGCCTTTGGAGAGGTTTTGTCACAATCGGGCATTTACTGCATACAATATTTAACATGTACAGACCTTTTTCGTTCCTCTTAACTTAATCGTTAATTTAACTTAAGTTAATTGTCGCAAATTTCGCCGATAGACTTAAATCTTGCCTCCATGTTTGCTTGCCAGATCCTCACAAATGGTCTTTGTGGGATTAGCAAGCGGATTTCAGTTACTGAGATTCGCTCGGCAGTTCCCATGATAACATATTCTTTTTGAAGTGAGAGATTTGGGCATTGACAATAATTATTCTTGACAATTATTTCCTGTCGTTCCCTGAGCTCCACCAAGTTTCTAAAGGCAGTTTTTATGTTCACCAAGTATTTCCTTTCTTGTGTGGCACCATCAAACGTTGATTGTAATATTCTTGCTCGGATAACTGGTAAAAACCAAAATGAAAGAAAATGGATTATGTCAAAAATTAGGCCACAATCATTAGATGAAATTAGCCTAGTCAAAATAGGACATGCAGGGAAGAGATGGAAATCTAAAATCCTCTAAGCACACATAAAACATATATTTACCGAAATCGCTTTCACAGTAGCTCCTGTTTCGTTTCTTTGAAATTCTGCAACGACGGCATTTTACTGAATAAAACCAAGAGAAAATCAAAATTTGTTAGCATCACATACAACATAAAGAAAACTTTTTCAGTAAAACGAAAATGATGATTTTTAACTCATTTATTTCTGTCAGCGATTTCCATTTTCGCACGCAAATGCTTGGAGTTGAATAGCACTTGCCATCCCGAGTTTCAGTAGCCAATCAGAGCGCGCCAACAAAGCTGTCCACTGTTTAAGCGCCTTCACTTCCAAGATAAATCTAATTTTTAATCTTACTAGTGGCTAAAATACTAAAATGTGAATATTGAAATAAAATAAGACGACATAATTATTTCTTGTGAAATAATCACTTTCTTCACTTCTAGCCCCGGGCTTACTTACTGATTGAGAGTAAAATCTCTCACCTGGAGGTATGGATGTTGATGGTGAGGTGGGCGGTGCACTTGTCACTTCAGCAATCTCCTCACTTCTTGTTTCAGTTGTAGATGGAATTGTTTTCTCTGTTGGACCTAACACGACAACAGATTAAAAAAGTAAATGTATGGTTATTTGTTTCACTAGAAGTGTATATGTAAGCCGGCGCCTGGATTCACAATGTCTTACAACTCATTTAGTTCAGCTCATACCACTAGGCTTTCCCATGCAAAACAGTTCAGGATTATAGACTGAGTCAAAACAGATCATCACGCACATATTAAGGTGGCTCCAAGCATTTTTTTGGGGGGGTCACACTTCTCTTTTTTAATGCGCTTATACATAATCTTACTTTCGCTTAATGAATCTGAATTTGATACCAGATGTTAGGCTTGGATGAAAGTTTTGGGCGATGCTCCTTTTATGCTAATCAGCGTTTTCATAGCAACGGTAAACAAACATGGCGAAAAACAGTTTTTCCTAATTATCTTTCGATTTTGGGGCTACCCGCGACAAGCGAATAAATGCACTATAATCTACATAGCGTAGCACACTTAATGGGAATATTTCAAACTAATTAAACTGTTCGATTTTAAATAAATCGCTGAAACATTTTTAACACGTGTTTTATAAGCGGTCAAAACATTCCATAGTTCTCACAAATTATCATTAAATTACCACAGAAAATTTCCTCAGACTTAAATTATTACTCCCTGCACTGAAATAGCTCTGACTAACTCCTCGGCAGTAGAGAGATCGAGCTTTTCATTCAAATGCAGTTTTACTTGATGTTTTCACTCTTTAAACTGCATTTGAATGTCAGAGCTATTTGCAGGGAGTAATAATTTAAGTCTGAGGAAACTTTCTGTGGTATTTTAATGATAATTTGTGAGACCTTAATGGAATGTTTTGACCGCTTATATTTCAAACATGAAAAAATACGTGTTAAAAATGTTTTAGCGATTTATTCGAATTCGAACAGTTTAATTTGTTTAAAATTTTCCCATTTAGTGTGCTACACTATGTAGATTATAGCGCATTTATTCGCTTGTCGCGGGTAGCCCAAAAATCGAAAGATATTCAGGAAAAACTGTTTTTCGCCATATTTGTTTACCGTTGCTATGGAAACGCTGATTAGCATAAAAAGAAAGTATCATCCAAACCTTTCATCCAAGCCTAACATCTGGTATCAAATTCAGATTCATTGAGCTAAAGTAAGATTATGTATAAGCGCATCCAAAAAGGGAAGTATGACCCCCAAAAAAAAAACTACTTGGAGCCACCTTAAACGTAGCATTACAACGAACACAATGACGCAATATAATTTAATTTGAATGTTTTCGTTTTCTAACCCGACGCGGTCCTTATTTTCTTTGACTTTTTTTTAATTTATACAGATTACATTAAAATACATCGATCACGGTAACTTGCCGGCCAGGTCATTTTTGACCGACATACTCAGGTTTGAATACATGTAGGTATTTTCGGTTTAGTTGCCTCTCTTGTCCTGTCGTTAACTTTATGCTCAACATTGTGCTTTGAGATTTTCAATGTGAGGTGATCAGACATACACACAATTGTTAAGTGAATTTGTAATAAAATACAGCATTTTTCAAATCGAGTTTTCAATAAAGCCCCTCGAGATCTATCAAAGCGAAGGCTTTGTGCCACGGTAAAACTATCCATGACAAAATGTTTTGCTTGCAAGTAACCTCATTTTTGTAGTGTTACCCACTATTGTACCAGGTTTTGAATAATATGTCATTTTTATCTCAAATCGCCTTTGAATCAACCAGAGCTGATGATTTAACTTTATATATACCTGCAGTACTCCCAGGCTCTGTTCTTACGAGTGTTGCCATCTGCGTTGTCTTCATCACCGGGCATCGTTTCTTCCCCAATTCCGGCATCCGTCGCACCATTGATCCCTTCCATTCCTCAACGTAACTTTCTCGACTGATCTCAGCAATGGTTTTTGTTGAGCCCACGCGGGTGGACAGCTGACCCATTAGAAGGTAGTGCTTGCCAGGGAGGAGTAGAGGACAGCGGCAAAGATTGCTTAGTATCCAGACACTTCTGAGTGTTGCTAACGAGCTGGTCATTTTAAATACATGAATGAGTCTGACACGGTAGGTCGTGTCTAGAGATAACTCGTTAATTGCTTCGGACACAATCTTGACGTGGACGACTGTTAAAACAGAAATGGATGTGAATGTAAAATAAAGTTATTTATAACAAAACCATAAAGAAGAACAAGAAAATAACGTGTTTTGATGACTTTAATTTTTGTTACATCCAGGGGAGCAGGGGTGGCGCAGTGGTGAGAGCACTCGCCTCCCACCAATGTGGCCCGGGTTCGATTCACCGGCAGGCCCGGCGTCTTATGTGGGTTGAGTTTGTTGTTGGTTCTCTCCTTGCTCCGAGAGGTTTTTCTCCGGGTACTCCGGTTTTCCTCTCTCCTCAAAAACCAACACTTCCAAATTCCAATTAGATCTGGAAAGTGTCCACAATTAGTGCTCGCATTTTATCACATCATTTGAGCTAGATAGGCCGCCTTGATGTTAACTTATAACTGAGTAAATCACCTAATTAACCAGTTTCGTCCTTACCAAAATCACTTGTACAGTAAGCTCGGGTTCGTTTAATGCCATTCTCGCAGGGGCCGCATCGATCTATTCAAAATATAGTTACAAACAAATTCATATTTAATTGGTTTTAAAAACTGATAATTTAGCTCACAGTTTCGGACACCGTATTGCATGAGTGCTTAAGCTACATTCTCTTACTAAACTAACAAAGTCGCGGTAAAAGCTGAAAGTGTTATTTGCTGGTTTTAGTACCGATTTCAGTATCTATATCTTCAACGCAATCATAGAAATCGCGCGCTCTGATTGGCTGAGAAATGCTTATATACGTATAACTACTTTACGATTTCTAGCAGGCGTGGACTGTCTGGAATTTAATAATATAGCCAATATGCTTGTTCTAATCACAAGGAATGCAAAAACAACTCTTAAACAACTTACTTGCTACCGGAGTCGCTACTACAGACAGTGTTGTTGTAGTATCAGCCGTCATTGTCAAATGCCGAGTTGAAGCTTCCCTCTTGTCACTTGAAGTTGCAGGGCTTTCAATCAGCGTACTAATCTGTGATGTCGCTGTAAGTCAAAATGAATGTAATTTGTTTTCGTGTTAAGTGCATCACTTTTCACTCGTGGCGGAGCACACGAGTTGTAAATCCGGCTGTGACTTTTCTTCTTTTTTTCGTTTCACATTAGCGCATGCAAATTTATGCACGCATATTTAAGTTTATGTCGACGACTATATGGCTTTCAGCCATGAAATACAAACCGCAAAAGTTCTCCGTGTGTTGACTTGAGAATCAAAATAAAGAATTACAGCGTACAATTGCACGTTTTCAAGACAATGCAAGATGTTCATGGATGGATAGGACCTTTTGATATTGTGTTCGCCGCTTATTCCTGTGGGATTTTTGCTCCCGTAAGTTTTGTGTTTTATATAACTTGCCATTTGCTTAGCGGTCGTCGGCTAATGAATGTTGTGAATGTAGTGTAATTTTACTTTTAAACCCGTGTATACATGAAAGCGTAATGAACGGGTTATCGGTAACGGTGGCTAAATAAAACTCACTCACTCGCTCGCTCCTTTATCAGCTGTAAACTTAGTGAGTAAATGCTTTGCTACGAATACATTTCGTAACAACAACAACGTGAATCCAGCGATAACAATAATTAATTTGATGTAAACTAATACAGACAACAATAAGCTTACAGACGTTTCGCATTTGGAGTTATTAGTGCAACATTTAAATCGATCTAAAATGATTTTGCCACCGAAACACGCGTTTTGATACGTATCTACCTTAAAATAATAAAATTTAGTCTCATTTGAGTATTTGTTCCTCGATAGCGTAGTGGATTGATGTTATGGCTTAGCCCCAGAAGGCCCGAGTTCGAGTCTCGCTCAAGTGCTTTTTTTTTTCCTTCTTCTTTTTTTCTTCGGACTGGACATTATGAAAGTGATGTACATTTTTTTCCGTTCGTCAAAAATCCTTACGTTTAATTTTTTTGAAAAATATCGAACCATGTCAGTGTGAAAACGTAAGCCTACCGCAATATTGCGTTACGCGTTAGCATTTCTTCTTCACGGGTCGACTCTTAGGAGCCTTTGATTAATAGACATAATTTTAAGCTTATGTTTCTCCGTAAAAGCACTCAAAACACTCGGGAATCAATGCTGCAATGAGTTAAAGGCACCACGAGTTAAAGCTGTGTACAGCTTCATGTTTATTAATGAATAATGCACCCAAGAGTGTGAAGAAAATGTGGTGACGTCGGTCACGTGTTATTTGCTTTATCGTTAGCATAACACAGCTTGTGCATTATATTTATTTCATGGTTTCTATTTCTGACTGGTACATTGCACTATATCCGTTTGCTGTGATTGGCCAGTTTTAGTATTTTGGCGGTCAGTTTTAAAATGACTTAGAGTCCAGAATCAACAGTATATTGTTCTTTGATTTGAATCGTAATCTGTGGCGTTGGAAGACGAAATCATGGATAACATCATTGAATCATTTCAAAATTTGAAGTCGGCAATATACATGTTGTAGTTAATTTTTTATTTCAGGTAATTTTTGTTTTTCCTGTGTTTCAAATTTATTAGCATATATTACCATACCCCAAAACAATAGAAAAATAAAAATTACCTGAGATAAAAAATTAACTACAACATACACATCTGGAATTTAGAATTCTCTTTGACAGTGTCAATTTACACAAGCGGGGTATTTTTCAATCGCATGCTGGCTGTTGATTACCTAACAATGCCAGGCTCAACTGAAGTTCGCTTTTATTGTCTGTCCAGATTGATTCATAGAACGAGTTGATCTAATAGAGTAATGTCTATTTCAGACTTCAAAATAATTGATCAGTAGAATTAAATTCAACCGGACTTGAAATCCGGAGGTCCCGAGTTCAAGTCCCGCTCTGACCACTAGCTGGAGTTGTTTTACGGTAGACCCGAGTTCAACTCTTCGCCCACGCTTGTAAAATAGGGTTGCCTCTTGCCAGTTGGGATTTTTAGCATGTAGTATGTTCAATTTGCAATATTTGTTTCCATATTTGAGTGGCGTGCCTGTGAATTAGCTATATACATAGCTAAGTGCTCATCCACTATAAAAAAACATCATTTACATTTACATTTTTTTAAATTAAAGTAGCTGACATACCTGTAGTTGTTGTTTTCGTCTTCGTGAACTGTAAAGATGGAGCCAGTCTTGGAGTAGGAACCATAGAATTCCTTGAGCAGTAATCTTTCATCTGCTTCGTTTCGTTCTCTAATGTCACATCCCATTCAGCCACGAAGCTTTGGCTATCAACTTCTAAAAATGACATTGTCCCCCTCGTGGGCATGTGTTTGCCGAACACGAGATAATGTCTTTTTAACAAAAGCGCTACTTTGCAGTTACAGCCTCTATTATAAAATCGTATCTCCAGCTTCACCTTCATTGGTTGATTTTTCTTGAACACATTCTTTACTTTGACGAAATGCGCCGTTTGACTTCCATTTATGATTGCTTCCGATCGGATTCGGACAAGTACAGCTGTTATGAAAATGATGAAAAATAGAAAATAATTTCGCTCGCACTAATTGAGTTACCAGTTTAATTTAAACATTCATGACATTCAAAGGGTGCTTTTGATTGGCCTTATACAAAGACCTCCTTATTGAACAAGTCCTTAATTTGGAAATTCCCTGCTTTGGTAACTAAGGGGGTGTTTACATGACACCGGGGCGACTTTCGCGCCGGGGCGAGTTCACTCCGGTTCCCTCTTATGGCTCTACATTTGTTTACATGTGGTGGTATCATGTAAACAAATGTAGAGCCATAAGAGGGAACCGGAGTGAACTCGCCCCGGCGCGAAAGTCGCCCCGGTGTCATGTAAACACCCCCTAAGAACGTAATTGATGAAAGAGTAGGAATCCGACTAGGAATCATTCACATACCATAATCGCTGGAACAGTACTTTTCTTTAAGTCTTTGAGATAAATCACACGGAGGACACTGAGATGCTGAAAAAAAAGATTATAGAGATGATTAGTTTTTATTCGTAGAGGTAACAAATGTAATAGCGGAGCTGCGGAGCCCCATACTCATAGAACCTATGCCCGTCATTTTTCATGGTCATGGCTAGCGGAAAGTTTCGCGGGCGCGCGTCCGTAACATATGTGTCCGTGCGCACGTCGGAGCGTCGCGCCAGGCTGGCTCGCGGACGCGTATGACATTGAAAAACATGCGCATATGACGCCACACAACATCCGGGATCTTAGCAATTTTGAAACCAAAGCGAGGCTTTGTTTTTCGCGCGGCTACACGGCCGAATGTCACGTCAGCTCGGTAAACACTTTTGATGTTTTGTTGTGTTTAGCAGAGAAAGCTGTTTCAAATGAAAGTTGTTGTTTCCCTGCATTTTTTCGCGGTTTGCTACTCAAGACAGGGTACTAATTAAAGGATACTCAGAAGCCGCTATAGTGGAAAAAGAAGAGCTTTCAGGGATAAAATCTTGCTTCGAGGAACTTCATACGTTTTTATCAATGCGGGAGCAATGCGGAGAGATGTTTCTCACTTTGGTCGGATTTCCGAAATGAAGAAGCGGAGATGTAAAGAATTTCCAGAAGTCGAGGGACTTAAAGGTAAATTTTAGATGGGAATTTATGTTGATATCAATCTGTGATTGACTTTTTATTTGTGTTCTCGTTAGTTTTGGAGAATTGTTTATAAAACGTGCTCAAATTCAGTCGTTTTGATTTCTTTCATCGAAGACAGCTCGGCCTCCTGTTTTTGAGAATTGCTAAAACTGAAAAATAGCCCGGTCGTCAATTCTTGTGCTTCCGACCTTTCACCTTAATTAAAATTATCATCGGCTTTCTGTTCAGAGAGCTACGCTGTTAGGCTCAGTCAGCCATAAAACTACAAAATGTCCATAACTTTGCCTACTGTCTTGAAATATCACGACAACATGGTAAGTCACGAGAAACAGCATGGCAAGTTAGGATCTTAAAATACATGTAGGAATGAGAAGATTTTAACTACACACCACGATGACTATGTCTTATCATAAGAGGTTGCTTACGTTTTTCTTCTAGAGTAGTTGTTGGAGCTGATGCTGCTACCTCATTCACCGACGTTGGTTTCACGTTGGGTGTAAGAAACGTCCGTTTTTCTCCTTCTAGAGGGGATGAAGACCTGGTTAAGGTTTGACCTGTTTTGGTAATTGTTTGTTGTGTAATGCTTCTTAAAACCATACTTGAAGATGCATCAGTCGAGATGGGGGTCCGAGGGACACTGACCAAAACTGACGTCGATGGCAGTGATGACGTCTTAAGTGATAACAACGATGAACCTTTTAAATAATGCATATCATCGGTCATAAGTTCGTCTTTCGTTTTTTCGTCTGTTCCTGTTTTGGTAATTGTTTGTTGCGTTATGCTACTTAAAACAATACTTGAAGATGCATCAGTCGAGATGGGAGTCCGAGGGACACTGACCAAAGCTGACGTCGATGGTAGTAATGACGTATTTAATGATAACAACGATAAACCTTTTACAGAATACACATCATCGGTCATAAGTTCGTCTTTTGAAGTTATGCTAAACTCTGAAGAAATCGATGATGGGTTGAGTCGCTTTGACGACAAACGTGTCGCAGAATACATTTGGCTGTCCAGTGCTGAGCTTAAATGAGACGAAATTGACGATAGCATGGGCTGTTTTGGCGACGTCCCTGGTAAGACGTTCACAAAGCTAGTAAAGGACTTTTCGTTCAGTGATGAACTTAAGTACGAAGACGTTAACGATGGTGTAGGTTGCCTTAAATGTAAAGTTGCTAAAGAATCCTTACGAGAGGTCATGGTTTCTTCTTTCAATGCTGACATTATGGATATTGTAGGCAGTCTTGACGGAGAAGCTGCGAAGGAATCCATATGGTTGGAAATGAATCCTTCTTGCAGTGATGAGGTAAAGTGCGGAAATGTTGATGAAATTGACGCCAGTCTTGTCATAGAGATTGCGTGCCTAGAATTGGCTTCGCTGTTCATTGCTGGGCCTAAATGCGGAGATATTGAGGATGAAATAGGTTGCGCTAACGAAGAAGTTATTAAAGAATCCACATTTTGGGACATGGTTTCTTCTTTCATGGATGACCTTAACTGTGCAAACAATATTGAAGATGCCAAGGACCTTATGCTCGTGGTCATGAGTCCTTTAGGCGCTGACGTAAAATGCGAAAATATCGGTGAATGCATAGGTTGCTGGCTGTCCATGGCTTCTTTTCTCGCAGAGCTAAAATGTGATGAAAATGATGGTGACATAGATATTCTTGCCGACGAACTTACTAAAGAGTTGATATGGCTGACCGAGGCGTCGTCTGACAGTTCTTTGTTAAATTGCGCAAATGATGATAAAATCATGTCTTGTCGTGAAAAGGAACGTGCCATTTGGCTGGCCATGGCGTTCTCTTCAATTTCTGACCTAAAGCTCGGAGATACTGAAAATGACGTGGGTTGCGTTGACAGCGAGCTTGTTAGGTAGTCTTTCCATGTGTTCATGTCTTGACCCTTCGGAAAGATTAAATGTGGATACACTGTCGACGGTAGGAGTTGCAACAGCGATGGACTTGTAAAGGAATCCATAGCTGTGGTCATGACTTCTTCTATCATTGCTGTGCTTAACGGCGTAATTATTGATGAAATGGGCGAAGACAAACTTGAAGCTAAAAACATTTGGCCGGTGATAGCCTTTTTGGCTGTCGAGTTTAAGTTTGGAGACACTGATGATAGGTTGAGTTGAATTAGGGGTGTAGTTGATGTAGAATATACGTGGCTGGCCATGGTGACGCTTGCGTTTAGTGAAGGACTAAAGTTTGTAGTGATCGATGGTATTTTAGGTTTCCTGGACAAAGAACTATTTGTTAAATCAAAACGAACTGTCATTGTTCTTTGTTTTGGTGCAAAACTAAACTTTACTAACATTGATGATTGCATAGTTTCCCTTGATGAAGGCAAGAAATCCGTATGACTAGTAATGCCCTCTTCATTCATTGCTGGCGACATACTTGCTAAGGAGCCTTTCTTTGTTAAGCTTACATACCCAATCATTGGAGACGAACTTGTTGTGGACACCATTTGTGTAGTCAACGTTTCTTCATAATGCATTGCTAAACTTAAATGCGGAGTCAGTGAGGATATTATTGGTTGTTTTGAAGACGGATTTTCTGCGAAATCAGGAAGTCTGGTCATGGCATCTTCCTTTAGTACAGAACTAAACTTTGCAGGCATTGATGTTGTCATACACCTAAAACTTCTTGTCAATGCTTCTCTCAGTGGTGAATTAAAATGTAGAGGGATTGATGGTTGCGTAGGAGATGTTAAGGACGAACTTGCTAAGGAACCATTATGGCGCGCCGTGACTGCTGAATTTTGAAAGGTGGCTGAGGCTTCTTTAGGTACTGAACTGAAGTGAATAAACTTAGGTAATGTTGATGATTGCATGGGTCGCCTCGTCGAAGAATCCATCCGACTGGTAAGAGGCGCCTTTTCGGTCCGTGTTTGCATGGGTTGCCTAGGCCACAGACTAGTGAAGGTTTCTTCTTGTCTTATTATGGCTTCCGCATTTAAATCAAAATGTGGTGACAATGAGTACGAAATTGAATTCATTGACGACAAACTTAGAATAGAATCCAAATGTGTAGTCATAGGTTCTCCTTGCTGTTTCGACCTTAACTGCGTTGATGCCATCATGCGTTGGTGTGATGGCGAACTTGCTACGGATTCCACTTCTGTTGTGAAAGCTCTGGCTGCCATTTCTGAATGCAAAGTATGTTTGGATATGGATTCTTTTTTGGGCGTTGGTTTATAATGCTGAGGTGTTGAAGATAACATTAGTGGTGTTGCCGACAAACGTGCAAAGGAATCCTCATAATGGCTGATCGTGGCTTCTTGTTTTATTGTTGGGCCTAAATGCGGATATACTGATGATCGCTTAGATTGCCATGATAGGGAAAGTGGCAAATGGGATAATAAACTTGTCAGAAAATCCATATTCTTGGTATTGGCTACTTTGTTTGGTGAGAAATTAGAATAAGGAGACATCGATGATTGGCTAAACGGCGAACTTAATACCGACTCTATGTGTTTGGTAACGGTTTCTTTTGTTAATGGCCAGGTATACTGCACCGACATTGAAGAAGATGTAGAACGCCTTGCAGAGCTTGTTATAGAAAACGAATCCTCAGTTATGGCTTCTCTTGTCATCGCTGAGCTCGACTGTGCAGTCATCGGCCGCTGCGCTGATTGCCGTGATGACGAGAATGATAAAGATTGCATATGGCTGATCATAAGTTCATCTGGGGCTGCGCTTAGTGGCAAAGACATCGATGGAGTATGTTGCCTTGACGACGAAATTGACAAGGTATTCAAATCTTGTAACGATAAAAATAAAATATGTTCTCTTGACCACAAACCTGTGACGGACTCTCTTAATGTGGACGAAGCTTCTTTTACTGCGGAACTAATCTGCGACATATCCGATGATTGTATTGGTTGCCTTAAAGATGGGTTTGTTGTAAGCTGCATCTGTCTGGTCGTAACGTTTGCTATCTCTGTAACCTGCAATGACATTGACATTTGGCTGGAAATTGCTTCCTGCTTCAGTGCTGACCTAACATACGAAAGCAATGAAGAAGGCACGGGTTCCCTTAACGTCGAGCGAGTTGAGAATTCCGTGCGTGTAGTCATTGTCTCTTCTTTTAGGAGTAGCTTACTTTGTGAAGACATTGATGAAGGCATGTGTGGCCTTAAAGAGGAAATTGTCGCGGATTGCATATGGTCGGAATTTGCTTCTTTCAATACTGAGCTAAACTGCGGAGAAGACGATGATAGTGTCCATTGATTTAAGAAAACGCTTAACGATGAAATCATATGAGGAAGAGATCCTCCTTGAATAGCGACGGGAGACTGGAAGGAAGGCAAAGTTAATGAACAATTGTTTGAATGTAGTTCTGATGTTTCTTTTGATTTCATTGATGATGACTTATGCTGACTTGACGACGAACTAGTTATGAGATGACTTGCTCTGGCTTGATGCTTCCTTGTGGAGCTGAGTAACTGTGGTGACGATGAAGTGATATAATGACGGTCACTTTCAGTGATCGTGGAAGTTTGAAAAATACTGGAGGAAAGAAGTAATGAATTTATTTCAGCTAAAGGCACTGTTGATACACGTTTTGACGTTTCAAGTGCTAGTATTAATGTTGATGATGGTTCCCATGACGACGAACTTGCTAACGGATACATAGATACCCTTTTCACTCCTAAAGGCAAGGTCGAGGATATTGTAAAGTTTGACTTAATCTCATGACTTCCTTTATTAACGTTCGATGGCAGACTGTAGCTTTGTGAGGATTTCAAATGGTGAATATTTACCGATGCTATGCTTGTTATTGATCGCAAAACACCAGTGACTGTCGTGGTTTCCAAAGGTAGAGTCGTTTTGGTGGCAGGGACACTTTCTGTTGTCCCTTTTACGGTCTTAAATCGTTCTGAAATCTTTCCAGCAGAATCCACTTCTTCAGTTTGAACTACTGCTGTTTGCACATATTTTGTACGTTTGTCTCGTGTAGATGACAATCTGAATGTCGCAGGCGACCAACCTACCACGGTGCCAGCAAAATCAGTTCTCTTTCTTTTTTCTTCCATTTCTGTCTTTACAGTAGTAAAATCCTCAAGCGTTTTAAGGTGATCAATTGTTATCATAGAGGGCGGCAAGCCTAAAGATTTAGTTGCCTTTTTGAGCATAGGATGCCCCGACTCTGCTTTGTTAATACCCAAGGATTTTGTTCCAACAGGAGCACTCGTTTGTAGTTGAAGGTGTTTAATTAGGGTTTGATTCGGTGGTAAGGTAGAATTTGTCGTGCCAAGTAAAAAATCACGTTTAAGCTGAACTGAAGATTGCTCGAGAGTCTTCCGTACTTGTGACGAAGGCATCCTTGAGCCACGTGTCATCGTTAGCCTTGAAGATGTTTGTCCTTTGACTGTTTTCGTCGTTCTGAATTCACCCACAGTTGTGTTGATAGAAATGAGTGATTGTTCTGAATCAATAGATGAGGCCGAAGACCCATTCTGTGAACTCACTGTAGTCGAATTCTGTTCAGCAGTACCAATAGAAGGACTATAAATCGAGGCCGCCTTGTCTAGGATGGAAAATGGTGTCGCTACAGACACATTCGTGACAAAAAAACTCCTTTTTCTTGGATATAATGTAGAATTAAGCCCATCAGATATACTAGCCGTGTTTAAGTGAGACGAAGATGATGCTGTTGAAACACTGAAAGGAGAAGAAGCCGTTCGAGTTGCTTTGTACGAATCGGTAATCACCTCCCCAGGAGTAATCGAAAAAATGGAATGAATTTTATCACTTGTTGCTGTAGACTCTCTCATTGGAACTATCAGCGATGATGACGAGAATGTTTCATTTCTTTTCATTTCTGACGTGATTAGGCTTGTTTCTGGTTCAACAAAGAAAGGAAACAAATTGATTACTAACTTTGACAAAACAAAATTAATATTTTTAAAAGTAAGTCTTATACGTACAAATTCTGCCCAGTTTAAACTTGCAATACAAGGTACATTTGTTGCATGGATCTGGTGTCTCTTTTGGCGCTCACCGACATTTAGTATTCATTATCAATAGTTCGTATCACTCAATTTTCTATTCACTACCACCATGTAGGGCCACAATAAACCTCTATTTTTATTGCTGTTGTTGAGAGTAAAGGATAGAAACTAGAATATTAATACTAGTGTATCCAAAAGATAGTAATTGCTGCGGTAAATTTGTTGTAATAATGCTGTTTTATCGCCTCGCTGGTATTACAGAATTTTCTCTTTCGTTTTTTGAGGGGAAGCAAAGCAAATGTAACCGGGATGAATCGACGAAAACTCCAGCTGATAAGACTAATTTTGTTTTGTAATTCACGCATTAAGTTCTTGCAATGTCTGTAGAATATTGTTGAGCAAAGGACGCGTTCACCACGAGGAAGGTGTGAAAATTTAGGTTTAACTTAATTATTGATAATGAATATGTTGCGTTACTAGCTAGCCGTATCGTGTTCGCGTCTCCACGCGCTCAGCTCAGGTTTCGTGTCCCCACGCGCTCAGCTCAGTCTCATCGACCGCTGTCGGAGTGATTTCAAAATAAATTTGTCTTTTATTCCGTACAATCTTCGAAAATCTTTGCTATCCAACGGTCCTATCACCATGCCTCACAGTCCTCGCTCAACTCGCGGTAGTCTTCGACACTTCAGTTCCGATTACGACTGGCACATGTTGGACCAAAATATTACAAATCTCGCAGCCAACAGCTTGAAGCAGCAAGCGAGGCTATTGTTCGTGGCGCAGTAAATTCTGGCCCAAAATGTGTGCGTGGCGCAGTGAATTCTGGCCCAAAATGTGTGCGTGGCGCAGTGAATTCTGGTAAAAAGCGATCAAATCGAGATTTTTCGTAGCTTATATTTTTTTCTCATATATTTCTCTTAAATCCTGATTATGTTGCTGCTCACTCGCTACGCTCGTTCCGCAGCAATGAGAGGTAGGGTGTTCAATTGTAGTTGAAATGTTTGGCTTCGAAACAAGCTCGTAACAAATGCAATAGGATTAGGACCGTGTATAGACCTGTTTGGTCAGGGAAATGAAAACAGTAGTAATAATAATATAGAAAAGCTTAACAAAAGGAACAAATGAAGTACAACTGGTATGAATTTTTGAAGTACATTAGCCCATCCTTCATCCATCCTCCCAACCAATGCCATAGATAAGTCGTAGAGATAACACAAGAATAAATGGTGGCGAGGGAGAAGTAACAAAATAATCACACCTTCTTTAGGGCATTCCTGTACGTTGCACAGCTCCACTGCGTACCTTTCACCAGGGCAATCCGATTTGACAGCAGACGAGCTAGGTTTCTTGCAGTAACGAAACCTTATCCTTGCGCCTCCTCCACACGAGGCACTACAATCATCCCAATGACCCCACTCTGACCATTTAGCCGTCATCTTATCACATGGTACATCGTTACACCGCTGAACGTCTGTCTCTCTTTCTCGGAAAGACGACACGGCGCGGTCGCCGCGTTGTCGAGCACGCACTTTGATTCCGCCACCGCAGGTGGCGGAGCAGGCCGTCCAGCTCCCCCAATCCATCAGCGAATCCGAGTTATCGTCTTGGGAAAAAGAGCCAACTGTCGTTGCATCTAAAATTAGTTAGGGCAAAACATTTATTAGAGGTAACTTGTTTTTCTCAAAGCTTTAACAGTCGGACATTCACGCAAATTTATACCCCTACAGTGGTACAAGGGCGGGGGGGGGGGGGGGGGGGGTTCGACTCCCTCCCCCCCCCCCCCCCACCCTATGCCGTTTTAAGCACTTCCCCACTTTAGATGTTAAGCGCTTTTGAGCATCAAAACATATTACATACCTTGTGCAACTTCTTTATCACTCAGCGGTTCCCAGTACTCAAAGCTTGTGTTGAGTTTGCCCGTAATAAGCAAAGACTGTGGATGTAAGTAGGATGTTGGGATGTTCATGTTAGTCGTATATTCTCGTTTGATAAAGCAACAGTGAATAATACAACATTATAAAATCGAATGCCAGTTTGAGCGGGGCAAACCGTCACACCCATTTCCTTAAATACGTCCGAGATTCCGGTGTTTGAGAAATGAGTGCGAGTTCTAAAAAAACACTTAGGCGTCAGTTGTAAAAGATTTTCTGATTGCAAATGGATTACCGTAGTGTTCCGATAGTAGCGACCCTCGTTACTTTCGGAATTAGCAGCCTTTGGGGGTCGCTACTTTCGGGGGGTCGTTACTATCGGAACTCTACGGTAGCTGAATCACATTTTTACGGATAAAGTAAAAAAAAATCCTTTTTAATTTCTTTAATTCATCAACAATTACAACTTGAAATATTTGTTTTTAACAGAAAACAGCTGCCTTGATTGTTTTGGTTCGAGCGCCTTTTTTATTTAAAGTAGAACGAACTCGTCCCCAGGGTCTTCTCCTTTTTCAAAATGGCGGAGCGGGCGTAAATACTCCAGATACCATGCACCTCTTCAGAACCTTTAATTTCATTAGACCTGTGTATCATGCAGATGTATTGATTTCAGGGTTTGGGTCCATTGTTCTGTTGTTTGTTGCATTGTGTTCCCAGCCAATCCTGTGAGGCGTTTCAAGACGTACATGCCGCCTCAAATACTCTAAACATCTTGGGAGCATTTTGTTGCCTACAACATGATGAAATGTCCTGTTTTCGTTTGAACAACGGTTCCACATTGTCTGAAAACAAACACGGCTACCAATCACTGGAAACAACCCCTGAAAACACCATTTCATTGCGTTTCACGTGACAAAATACTTTTGGATTCTTGGAGTATTTTGGCAGTCATGTCAGGGTTGTGCCTAAATCATACCGTCCAGAAGGACGTCGGACACCTTATTGAGACTTCTATAACGTAGTCAATAAATTTTTAAGTGTAAAAAAGAAAATCTAAAATCCTCACTCAGGAGTGAACCTGTGACCTCAGCTAGGCTAAAGCTTACATAGCCTACCGTACCACTGTTCCACCTAGCTTCTCAGGTTGCTTAGTCTTAAATTTAACTGTATAAACTGCTACCCCTAACCTCAACTGAAAGCTAACCAGTTACTCCGTTATATAAGTCTCAATAAGGTGTCCGACGTCCTTCTGGACGGTATGATTTGGGCTTGACCCCATGTCAGGGTTTTTACAGGCCCTGCGGACGAGGTTGAAGGTAGAAAAGAGCAAAATTGGTAGGTATCTTGATACCGTTAAAAGGAAGAGTGACTAAAAAGAAATACAATACACACTGCGGTTATAAACATGACAAAACAACGCATGTTGTAAAAAACTTTGATTAATGACTTGACGTTTCGTATGCTTCAACATACAACGAATTTGCTGTCTGATCAGCCTTGCATGTTAAAGTTTTTTATCTTCAGAAGTGACGGTTGGATATAATACAATAAATTTAAATGCTACGGAGAAAGACTGGAACCTAATTTAAAAGAAATGACAAAAG
This sequence comes from Dendrophyllia cribrosa, assembly GCA_024195265.1. Classification (NCBI taxonomy): domain Eukaryota; kingdom Metazoa; phylum Cnidaria; class Anthozoa; order Scleractinia; family Dendrophylliidae; genus Dendrophyllia; species Dendrophyllia cribrosa. Next base: position 9,199,290 of record JAJLRJ010000003.1, read on the forward strand.
TGAAAAAAAGATAATATACAGACCTATCTTAAAGTCTGCTAGAAAATATAAACATATAAACAAAGCTAGCAAAGAAAAAGTTTCTCACTAACCGTTACGTAAAAATCCTCTTTTGTGGGTCCGGATATCTGGATAGTTTCCTTGATGTTGTCCGATAATCTTTTGTATTGTACGTCCACATCACCCACTTTGTACAAACCAGACCAGTTTACAATCCGATGACCGTTGACAACATACTCCCCATTTTGTCTTTTTATTGCTGAAATGTTAGAAAATATATGAATGATCGTTGAATAAGAATTAAGTACATTGTACAAAAAGGAATATATCATGTTAAACCTGTCATTTTCCCACAGCCCGCGCTCCTCCCTGTCAGTGACCAGCAAAGACAGAGGTAATCTAAAGCATGCGCACTAGGCTTGAAATGTCATGTTCGTGCTGAATCTTGTACTTGTATTTATTGTAATTCCCGTACATGTGGATATTGTAAATAGGCGTACTATCTTTGTTTTTCTTTTAAGTACTAATGATAAGTAAATTTGTTTGCAACCTATGTGTGATTATAGATAAGATGGCCACTAATTATAGTTTGAAAAGAGGGCGTTTTTGTACAATGGTTTGCTGATTTCTTTCGTTAGCTAGCTGATAGCGTGGACTGCCTACCTTTTTAAAATCGTACTTTAACCATTTTTTACTTCCTTTGTTCGCTTGTCATCATAAACTATTGTTTTGTTCCGTGAAATTCAAAGCATTCTTTGAATATCCCTTTCCACTCTATTTCTTTTTCTTTCTTTTTTTTTTTTTTTGCTGTAAAAGTCCACTTTGAGAAAGCAATTTAGTCGATCAAAGAGCATTATAGAGTGAAAATGACAGAGATAATATTACCTAGATAATTCCAGGTTTCATCTGACAAAAACACGCTCGTTGATCCCTTGGGGATAACCATTACGTCAGCGTACCCTATTTGCAAACATAATGAAAAAAAAAAAAAACACTCGTTAACTTTTCTCAATGACCGCTTTTACTCCCAGACGCAAAACGTAAGTTCATGCACCTTGTTCTCACGTTATGAATGTGATTGAAAAGCTGTAATTGTGGCCATTCTATCAAATGAAAAGTGCTTTTCTGCGGTGCTGGACTCTCCAGAACAGGTTACGGCCACGGCTTGACTAAATTATTGTTTGTAACCGCTAAGAATGATAGCGGGCGCATTTATTATATATAAAAACTCGCTCTTAACATGAAGCTTAAAATCATAAAGTTATGTTCTTCTTTTCAAACTTTTCAACTCCTTTCACTTAATTTTCTCTATTTCTAAAAACACTTCGGCTACATTTAGTACATATTATACAAGCATACGTTGCATTTGAACGCGACAGAATTCATTCTTACCCGACATTTTTTCAAACTGAGTTGGTGACCTTTCTATTCTTCCGCTGACCGGCTCGCAGGTAGTAGAATTTCCACCACACACACGACACTTGTCCAGGTAGACACCAGACTCTATAACGTTATCACATCCCACTGGCTTAAAAAGACAACGACACAGCAAAGCGGATTTATACGAAAACGTATTTGATAAAAGCGAATTAAGTAGATCATCACCACGAAATGAGCAATGCAGATTACTGCGCCTTTCAATAACATGCGGAATTTGAAATTCAAATCTCCACCAACGGTGCGTTATTCGCTGCCGTCAATCATAATTAATACGAAAGCCAACGGACCATGTAAAAAAGTAACAACAAAATGGATCGAAATCTACCAATCATAATGCACGGGCGCGACCTTTTGAACTCATTGAAGTGAGGATCTGTTTCCTAAGAGGTAAGCGAAGATGATTGACGGCAGTGTAAAACGCAACTGTTGGTGGAAATTTGAATTTCAAATTCCACATATTATTGAAAGGCGCAGTAAAAGTATGCAACTTCTCGACATTGAGATATTGGCATGTATACAAAGGCGTATCATTCTAGAATCAGAGAAATAGAAATGAAATCAAGACAAATAGATTATTTAGATGTGGGAAAAATCTGAGACCTTTCGGAGTTCAAATGGAAGGGTTTTGCCCGATTCCACGGCGATAGCGTTAATTTGATTTATGTCAACCGACGTTTTTCAAGATTCTTAGCCTGCGTGACATATCTCGTGACAGAAAAACGGTTGAAGAACAATAGTGGATACATTAAAAAATAGGTCAGTTGTTTTTGCGTTGTTTCAAGAACAATATAAATGGATACATTAAAAATAGGTCGGTTGTTTTTGCGTTGTTTCAAAAACAATCTGTTTCCCCTTTGGGTAAAGCATTTAACTAATCTCCACTACAAAATCTTGATATGGCTAAGGGTTTCTTCAACCTTTGTTTGACAGGAATGTTTTTCCAACTTTAAAAAATTCGTTATTTTTTTATTTTTTTTTTTTTGACACCACGTGACCTACACATACATTTTACAACATTATACAAAATAATAATATAACAGTTAAACTAAGGCAATTAAGTACTATGCTTAACTTTACAAAAGAGCTTAACTTTACAAAAGAGCTTAATTACACGCTAAAAAGGCTTATTGATATAATAAACTAGCTCAAGGGTCAAATTTCGGAGTCTAAATAATGATTAAATAAGTTTACTAATTACGCCTAAGCCTAGTTTTTTTACACTGAAAGTGGTGTAAAAGCTAACGCATTGCTTATGCAGAGAGTGGTCCACTTCGCTTCATACTTTTTGTTGTTTGAGTTTTTAATAGCAATTTGTCTTTCGCATTTGATTTTACTTTCCAATAAGGCAAGAAAGACCTTCATGCTAGGGGTCTCCGATTGGTTTCTTGCGAGATATAGATGATATTTAGCTATAAGAAGATAGTGATTAAATGCGTGAAACTTGGTATTTTCAGGTTTGTATCCATAAAGGATTTCGCAAGAGTTAGGCTTTAAGTTGTCCGAGCGCCTTATATTCCACCATTTTATAACGTCTTCCCAAAAAGACTTAACTTTGGGGCACTCACAAAACCTATGAAGGAGTGTTTCGTTTTGGCCATTGCAGTGGTCGCAAAATGGTGACTCTTTTTTTTTCATTCTATGGAGTGATAGATTGGTAGGTATGATGTTGTGTATAAGTTTATATTGGAAGCTCCTCATTTTACTTTCAATGGTGACTTTAAATGGAAGTTCATAGACATCTTTTACGTTTGGCACTAGATTACTTAGAGTGATTTCGACTGTTGGCGGAGAAAAGGACTTTTCCGCTAGCATCAAGCGGGCTTGTTTCGCGGTGACGGTGTCATGATCAGCGTTGGAGGGTTCACTAACATCCCTGGCAATACTGCTCGTGATTTCGTTTTTCCACGCTTTAGGGATTGCCGCTATGACGCCACCATAGTCGAGGAAGGTGCATCGAACGTTGAATTTGCGTTTAAAATTCGTTATTGATTCTTCCCTTTAACAAAAATGTTTCTCGCAGTTTCTTTACATTTGCTTCACTAGTTAGTTTTATTTCTCTTTTATTCACTCTTAATTACTTTTCGGTAGTTTTCTGCAGGTTTTCGAAATCCAAGAAGGTGGCCAGAGATCCAAGATGGCGGATTGAAGAACCTTATCTTATGATTGAAACTTTTTCACGACAAATCCGCTCTGTGTTGGGCTACACGTTTAAACGTGTTTTAGCTAACATTTCACGAATTAAATTAATTACCTTACACCGTCCACGCAAACAAACACCGTGGGGCTCTTTGGAGCACTGGGTCCCGTCCTTTGCTTTTCCAAAGTAATAAAATAATTCTCCTCCGTAAGGATAGCAGAACAACAAGCACTGATTGTCACCTAGTAGTGAATCGAAAGTACGCCAATAAGTATTTAAAATGCCGAGCGTGTTCCACTGGGTGAAGTGAGTTTCAAGATTGTTTGTCTTTTTTCCCAAACCCCGAAATGGCAATAAAACGGTTTTCAAATGAGTATCGAAAAACATTTGGGTTTGCATTGTTACGCAAAACCAACCATGACTTGCTCGCACGTGTTTTCCTGTGCTTGGCACCGGTTACATGTATTCACTTCGAGTTATGAGTGGTTCATTTTTTTATATATATATATATATATATATATATATATATATATATATATATATATATATATATATATATATATATATATATATATATATATATTTTATTAATTTTTTCAATTTTACAGGTTTAATTGAAGTAATTTACAAAAAACAAATACATAAAAATACATAAATACATAAAAAAAAAACTAAATAAGCGAAGAGAAAGAAAAAGGGATGGCTGCAAAAGCTATTTAAAACCGAAAATTTCAACTTAGTGTTTCTGGACTGAAGACCTTTGAGCTGCAAATCCGACCACGTATAAAACTTCCATCGGCCTTAACCATATCACAAATTCTATGTATGCCAATCTCAACCAAATCCAAATAATAACAAGATTTTTTGTTAACGAGGATGTTCTTGTTGTTCCAAACTATCTCATTCAAAATATCCTCTACTTGATCAGGCATGGTCGTATTGAATCTAGACCATAATGTCAGACATTCATCGTAAAAAGGACTAACTTTTATAGGAAGATCGCCAAGACTAAAGTTACACTTCAAAAGATAAGGGCCTCCGACCGGCTTTAAAAGTGCGTCTAAGACAAGTTTCCAATCGGCAACATATTCCGGGTCCACATAGCGTTTAAAAAAAGACATCTTCTGGGCTTGAATAAGAGATTCCAAGTGTATCATTTTTAGACCCCCATTTTCAATATTATTTATTAGAGCCCTTCTCTTGACTTTATCCTTGCCTTTCCATATAAAGTCGTAGATGATTTTGTTAGCACTCTTGATTATTTCATTACAGAGAGGTAACTGTGATGCACGATAGAGAAACTTCGAGATAGCAAATTTTTTAACGATTTGGACTCTACCTAAAACAGTTCATTAGTGGTTCATTAGATTGTTTGTGTATGTTGTGATTAGTCAGAGTGATTTCTTTGGTTTTGGTTTTTCGATACTCAATTGAAAACTTCTCTAAAGCCCCGTCTACACGAGCAATTTTTATGTGGCAATTTTTATTTGCCCGTGTAGATGATGAAAAATGACCAATTTTTATGTGACTACTGTATTTGCTGAAAAGCTGGCGTGTTAGTTTTTATGTGGCAAATAAAAATTGCCACATACCGATAATTGTCCGTGTGGACGAGACGCCACATAAAATCTGACAATTATATCGACGTCATCTGTATAACCCAGTCCCTCCGCTGTGCGAAATTATTACTGACGCAAATTAACAACAAATATTTGTCGATCATCTACACGGGCAAATAAAAATTGCCACATACAGTTGCCACATAAAAATTGCTCATGTAGACGGGGCTTAAGAGGTGATAAGATTCAATCGAGGGGAGACAAAATTCGTTGATTGAGGCAACACATGCATTGTCAAGTGTATTTTTTTTACAGTGAGCCTCTCGTAATTGGGTGCTCCCTTTGGACAATGTTTAACATCTGTGTGGGACTCTGGAGGACCGGCAGTCTTCCCTCGTGGAAAATGAAAACAAATCTAGCGTTTGTAAATGGCACCTTACATGAGCTGAGGTTTCTGCCTTCAGCAGGTATCTCTTAACACCTTTTTACATCACCACCTCGACATTCAGTACCAAGCCTTGCTTGTACGTAATTCTTTGTAAACGTTTGAAAACTTCATATTGTTATGGAGTGGGTATTTTCTTCGCTTTTCTCCTTTGAGAATACATTGATGAAATTCTTCCAGGTTTCTACTTCGCAAGCGAGGTTTGTTGTTGAAATTGTTACTCTCACGAAATTTGCACAAGGGCTATAGATGATTTTAACGGCGGCTATACAGGCCCCGGTTGTCAGAAGATGGATAGCGCTACCCACCGGGTAAATGTTGGTCCTGGTGGTCAGAAACAACAGAAATCGTTTACATAAAAATAGAGTTCATATCCCAAATGATGGAAATTTCATTGTTCTGACAACCAACATGGCTGCAATGAAAGCCATCTGTTGAATCTAAACGTCGACACGACTCAATAGTTTCCTGGAAAGCGGCAAAGGTTATTTGCCGTTTTCTCAGATAGAGTGGACATATAATAACATGTCTACATCATGCTCCAAAAACTTTATGAAAATGAAGAACACTTGAAAACGATTGTATCTTACAGTTTATGGCTGTAAGATCAGTTCTTAGCACTTGCACTAATAAGGGGTAAAATGCTTCTCCCTGCACTGCGTAACAGTTTTTTCATTACTGTTAATTTAAAGTTTTGAACAGACTAGTAAAACTAATGTTATTTGTGATACCTCTAATATATGACATCCACTTTGCTCTTTGGCCGTTTATGAATATATCTCTGCCATTAAACATCCCGCACTGCACATCGCGAAAACTCTCGCCTCCTGGAGGACATGCCTGCAACATAAAAAGATGAAATTATATGGATTGCCGAAACGTCTACACACAGCTAGCTAGGAATACCCACGAGGAGCCCTACATGGATAAAACATAATAAAATTGAATTAAGCTTCGTATGTTGTTTGTGCTTTTAACAGCCGAATGAATTATTTAGACGCGCAGTCAACTATTGCCACTGAGGTCTAGAACCGAAAAATCTTCGGCAACCGTACGAAACTCTCGGCATGCGATCGGAAAACCACGATTGATCTCCGACAGGAGCCCATTACCCGGAGCGTGCAACTACCATAAATTCGTGCAACGGCGTTTTTACAAGTAGGTTTATTTTTAGATAAGCCTTTCCCACGAATTGGTTTCGGAAAGCCAATCACAAGCAATTACATAATTAATAACTATTCACATGTTCACATTCCTGTGTGGCGAATGTCTGATTTCCAGTCGCTTTGTGAATATGTGAATGTTATTAATTATGCAATTGCAAAAAACCTTTCAAAAATAAAATTCACCAATTTTTACTTGCGGTACTTGGTAATGAGGATGATTATGCTGAGGTCTCTACGTTAATGTCAAAAATTACCAATTATCATTAATCAAACTCCAGCTATTATTATTACTTCCTTATCTTCTATGTGTTATTATAGGTTCTTGCACTACTCATGTAAATGCTAGCTATCTGTGAATGTGTGTGTATACCTATTTATTTATTTATTTATTTATTTTATTTATTTATTTATTATTATTATTATTATTGTTATTTTTAATTAATTATTTATTTATTATTATTTACCTGATTTTACTAATAATTTATGTTTGCTAAATTTGATTGTAAATTATACAACCTGCCTCGATTAGCTTTGCTATATGCGGGTTGTATATTTCTCTAATTTGTTAAATTTAAATTATTGAAATAAAATGATGATGATGAAAAAAAAATGATGATGATGCTTGTGATTGGTTTTCCGAAACCAATTCACGGGAAAGGCTTATCTAAAAATAAACCTACTTGTAAAAACGCCGTTTCACAGGCGCAGTATGGAAGTTGCACGTTCCGGGATTATGGGCTCCTGTCTCCGACACGCAATAGCAGACAGCGTCTAAATTATTCGAATTCAAATGGCTATCACTTGAACAAAACGAACAACGTATGAAGCAACGGTAAATGTTTGATCGCAACCCGAAAGTAATCACTCTGGCTAATCACAACGTACAGACGCAGGCAATTTTAATGAACCAATGAGAACTTGAAGCAAATACATGTGGTCAGTGCCAAGCGCGGGAAAGCGCCCACATTTCGTTTTGTTTTTACTTCTGATTGGTCAAAAAAGTGGCGCGAAATTGTTAAATCAATCGCAAAGCGTAGCAATGCAAAACCAAAGCAATCGCGAAGCAAAATGTATATGCCTATTATTACCTGTGTGTTACATGTCTGATATATAATTGGCTTCTCCACACACAATGCTTTATTTTCCCTAGGTAAAGAAATATTGTGACAATGTATTCATGGTTGGTACGCTTTTGTTTTGTCATCAACACTCTATTCTATATAATGCTTTGTAAAATTCATTAATTATTCATGAGAGTGAAAACCAATCCCAGCACAGTATTCAGATCACATGTGCACAACTGTAAACCCCAATACTTATCAACTGTCTTAAAGCACGGGGAGGGATTGAATAGGTAGCAGGGAAAGGCTGGGGTTGATGAATTATTAAACAGTAGAATTAACTTTTGATACAGACTCCAGCTGCTCAGCTAATTAGTATGCATTAACTTTTAATACAGACTCCTGCTCCGCTAATTAGTATGCATTAACTTTTGATACAGATCTGTACTGATTAACATAAAAAACACAATGGACATATTTTCGTCATAGAATTTAATTTAATTTACCCGTCAACTTTACTCTCGGAACATAAACACAAAATGTGATGAAATATTGCTTCAAAGAAAGTCGTTTTACCTCCTATCACTTTTCTCCAGTATGTTAAACGCCATTTTCCCCTATACATTTCGCAAATGGCGATTAATGCCGCAAACAAGTAGGTACAGCTTCTTATGACGGTAGCGTTCCCCGGTTTGCTTCGCCACTTCACAAATGAATTTGCTGAGCCAGAAGTTTAAACTGTTTGCGGACATGTGCTCCAGCGGGACTGACAGATCCTCGACATTGGTTGACTCAAATCCGTTCCAACTGATCTTTTTTGTTCATTCTCGTATTCTGCCAGGCAGTAAAAACGTTCACCGCCCATTTTGTATTGTATTTGGTATTTGTAGGTACTGTTTCAGGCAGTAAGGTCATTTCTTCCTCTTCAGTTTTCGGAGGTTGAAAACGAGCAGCTGTTGCCATACGGTTTGGCAGTGACTGAAAGTTGTTAATAGTTCTATTATTGTCCCATGCACTCTCTCCTGCGGGACGTACAGCATTTTGGCATGTATGTCCAATTACCGAATCGCATAACAATACTTTGCATTCAATTTATTGTTTTCATTTCACAAGTAGGATAAAATATTCGCGTCCGATCTGTATGGGCGTTTACAATGGCTCGCCTTCGGCTCGCCATTGTAAACGCCCATACAGATCTCCCGCTCATATTTTATCTACTACTTACAGTATAATAAACACCTTTTATTAGCCGAGTACCATAAGTTACGGACCGAGTTTTGTTCCCTCGATTTATGGCCCAAACGCGCTTCGCGCCCGGGCCATAACTCAATGGAAAAAAAAACAAGGAGCCGTAACTTACGGAACGGACCGTGAAAAACGAGGCTAATAAGATATTTATTATATCTCTAAATCGGAGATAAAGGAAAACTTTCAAGTCAAAAGATAGACGGCTTCATTTGACTGACGTACGTCACAAGAAAGCAAAGAGCAAATTTAATTAGCCTTGTGATCGGTCCTCGATTCGGAGTGAACTTGCGTGGCTCTTGAATGAAAACTAAAAAACGAGGCACTTAGTATTCTTCCATGTGTTCAGTAGGACGACTGAAACCTGACACATTATAGTTTTCTTTGGAAATAATTCTTAGTTGCTGGCGAAGACAAGTTTGGAAAAGAAGAATGACAAAGCCGCGATAAAATCGCCAAAACAACGTGTTTGTCCAACTGGAAAATGTGGCAGCATTTCAGTTTACAGCGGTGAACGAAGAAACTCTCAAACTTCAAAAAGGACACTGAAATTATCTTCTCATCAAATACTGCAAGTTGTTTTTGGCTTTTTGTTGTGCTTTAGTGGCTTCATGCCGAACTTTGTGCATGGATGAGTTTGAATTTCAATCGCACCTGACAAATTTTCGGCGTGAGCTGCAGCAAGAGCGTGCTTGCGAATACGCAAAAATTGTTTTAATGGAGGTGGATTCATGGAATCCACCGCAAGGACAAAAATTTCGCTGAGGAATCAAGGTACACTTTTAGCGTAATTCTGTAGCTTCAAGTTTGTTCTTATTAGAGCCACTGCCACAAACGATAACTCTGAACTTAAGTTTATAACTTGACTAGAACTTGATCAAACTAAGCTTATATGATAAAGTTTGCCGATGGAAGCCGTTTCAAGTTGTTTTGCAGCTTTATGGTTTTCATAGAGAAGCCCTTTCTTACGAAGAAAGGTACTCTTTTGTCAATGCTGAATTAAACTGTTAGAGTTAAACAAATTTGCCGAGTTACTCGAGTTTTTACAACTTAGAGCCTAAAAGCTAAATACCAAAACGATAAGCATGTAAGCTTACTCGAGAAAATTGTCAATGCTTTTTGATTCGCGGCTTATCAGTTTATTGTTAAAGTTATAGCTTAGTTAATTTCGTTGAAAAGAGTTTTTGTAGCCTGAAATGTTAATCTATTTAGCTCCAAACGTTTCCTCTGGATAATTTTTAATGTAGAAAACAGCTTTTGTAAGCGGATGCTAGGCCGATGCTGGGAATCAAATTTTGGGGGCCGTACTGTAAAATACGGACCAGAAAATTGACTAATCATGATTGGGCAATTTTCCGGTCTAGCGCGTACTAACTGAGAGATATAATAAGTAAAAATAAGCCAAGATCAGAAAAATCAGTCAAACTAAACATTACTTCTGTTTTCAATTAATGCCCTGGTATTTAATAACTTATAAACATAAATTATTATAGTCATTATATGAATAAACTGTATTGAGGTTCACAATACTATATATAAAAATACTTTTACTGGTGCTAGATCGATGAATACTTTCTCACTTATGAGTATTCATTTGCACCTACTCTAAATATTATAAAGAACCTCATCAAATAAACTAATTTGTTAAGAAATGACTGAATTACGAGTTAACCTGTGAGTTAGAATAACATTACCAGCTCGTCATTTTGGTGAAATGCTCGGATGTATTTTTAATTATTTATTTTGATAGAAAACAATTTCGTGAAAATAAGTGTGAGTATAGTGTCAGGGTAGCGCGTTGTAAGATCATTATACTAATAACTAAAACTAGCGGCTAAGTGGAGGATATTCTCAAATAAGTACAATGGGTTTGAATCCTCTCGATCCTGTATGTAGATTTTTTTAACAGCTTTTTTATTTTCCTTTCTAGTAAAAACGCCATCTTAAAGTAGGCGAAAAGAAATTTATTACCATAGAAGGAACGGATTGTCAAAATCGAATTAACAAGATTCATTTTATCTTACCGGAGGCATAGTTGTCCTCTAAATTGAATCCCAATGCCGCATGTTCTGGAGCAAGGACTCCAGACCGACCATTCGTAAAATTCCTCCTCATCTGCTAAATTCTTTTCAAACTTCTGGCTTTCCTCTTCAAGCCTCTCAACTTCGGCTTGCTTTTATATGAAAAGAGAACAGTGAGCTAAATAATCACGCAGTTTGTCGAGAGACCCTAGTCACACTCAAGACAAGTTGCAAATATAAATGTGAGTGCAAAATGAGTTAGTTATATTATCGTAGAGACTCAAGCACGCGGGCATTTTAAAACACACCCCAATTCTAAAGCCCCCGCTAAACGTTGTAACATTGTTGTACAGCATTTGTTGTGCGACAATGCCACAGAGTAGCTCTTCCAGTTTTCCGGTATCAAATTGGAGTTTAGAAATGTTGGTTTTGTGGAGATAGGAAACCAGAGTACCCGGAAAAAACCCTTGGAGTAGGAGTAGGGACGAGACCCAATAACAAACTTAACCCACTTATGGCGTCGCCTCCTGTATTCGAACCTGGACCACACTTGTGGGAGGCGAGTGCTCTCACCACTGCCATCCTTACTCCTTGATACATTGTAATAAGGTCTATTGTAAGCTCACATGAAATGCAGATTATAAACATAATTAATGATCGAATTGAAAGGTCAATTTTCAGAATCTCACGGTGTATTAGCATTCCCTACCGATGATCTTTCATTCTTGTTGTTATATCGCACAAGGGCGCTGACAACTCGCTGACAACTTAATCCAGTGGTTTTATAGTTAGAATTACGTGCCATGGATACTTTATTGGATCACAAGACATGCAAAACATTTGAAGGCAACAAACAGGCCAAAAATTGCTATTTCGCCTTGGTTTATCCCTTGAAGACATTAAAACATTCAATTAAAACGTCGTTCCGCCGATTTTGAGCTTTCATAATTGTGTGTTTTGACTTTTATACCAAGAGTTGGAATGAATTTTTGATCAAGTGCTTATGCCAACGTGTCTACGCACATTTGCCTTTAGGGCAAGAAACTGTCCCCAGGACGAGGGAGTGGGGTACTAAACTATAATGGCGACGGAGCCGGAGAGGTGCGAGTGAGGTCAAATTGTTAGACACAAAAAAAGTCCAACGGCCAATGCAGGACGTCACCTCAAAAATGTCTCTTTTCACCTCCAAACAAGTCACCAGAAAATTTCGAACCCCAAAAAATGTCCTCAGATCGCAAATTTCAAACCCAAACAGTCCTTCGCACCTCCCCGTCCCTATTATACCCGAGTACCCCCCCCCCCCCCCCCCCCCACCCCCACCACCACCACCGCGGCAAGGTAATGATAATAATAATAATAATAATAATAATAATAATAATAATAATAATAATGATAATAGCACTACATTCTTGCACAGTTTGGTCCGGTAAAGGTATTGAAAACATTTCTAGAGTTCTGGAACCTATTATTAAAATATAATATATAAGCCATCATCGATAAACTTGTTCTTAATTAAAGTGCTGTATCCCAGTAATTAATAACATAGTTCAGTGTCGTAACATGTATCAAAACTTTTCTTGATGGGGAGAGTGAGAGATATACAATCGCTAAAATTCTGTCGGTTTGATTTAGGAATCGTATAACTTTTGACATATTTTGAGTGAAACGATATAGGCTGCGAGGTAAAAAACTATTTTGATGATGTAAATCAAGAGTTCATACCTCAAAAAATAACTCTTGTATTAATTATTTTAAAACGTGTCCCGGGAATTCGGTTTTAGTTTTGTTCTCATTCTGACATTCTTACCCCCACCCCTCCCTCCAAAACGATGGAGTTTGACATTCTTATCGATGGAGCCGGTCTAGTCTCGCTGTAGTCTGGATTCGCCACCAGGAGAGACGACTTCTATTCTAGAAATGTTTCCAAATTGCGGTTTAGTTCTGTTCCTTTTATGTACGGAAACTATTTCTCGATTTCTTGGTAAAAGATGACAGAGCTCAGTTTCACTAATTTCAATTTATTACAATTTCATTAAACACTTGTCGAATACGCCTGAGCAGTGTAAGTCATATAGAAAGGTAATTCTTTTCCCGTGTTTGTGCGGGATGGTTTCGGAGGAACTATATAATTCCAATAAAGGCTTCTGAAAGTTTTTTTTCTTGTGGTTCTGCTCGCACTTGTTCTTTTAGAGACATTTGATAAAATTTGTCAGAGTCCATTCTGTATTCTGTGGGGTGTTAAAATTAATGTCTGACGGAATAAAAGGCTCGTGCGGTATTTAGACCAACCTTATAAAATTCACTAATCCCCAATAAGCTAATTTATCTCTAATGTTTGAGATTTCTGAATAAACATTAAGGTGGTTTTAAGGATATAATATGGACTTCGAATTTTTCTCATACACAAGACGAATATTGCCATTCAATATTTTGTACGGTAGGAAATCAATGGTGATGTTATACTCACTCCATTTATTATGATCGGACATCCGAAGAGCACCATGATAGCAAGGCAGAACCTAAAAAATATCAAAATCATAACGTATCAAGAAAAGCGGAATATGACAAGAGATTTGACGCACGCCAACTAGGTGACCAAGATCACCTATTCCCTACCTTTTGGAAGCGTCCATGGTCAGCCCGGCTTTCATGTTTAGTGAACTTATCAGACCTTGCGTGCGTTAAATAACTCTACATATCTATACTGATTTTGACTTCTCATCTATCCCAGCTCCATTAAAAGAGATATTCATAAACTACTATATTGAATAACGATCATATATCGATGATAAGATTGGAAAGGGTACTGACCTGTATTAAGTGTAATACAATATTCTTGATGACTGACATTGCATGATAGACTAAGTTTAGCAGGAAATCTTTGCGGGAGTTTATCTTGCACTGATTGGTCAAATTTGAGAGGCTTTGCAGGATCTTATTTGATCTGATGTGATATTAATTTTTTTCATTAATCCACAAATATTAAAACTAATGTTTGAAAACGTATGCACTCTCTTTTTAAATAAGAACGTCTACTTTTTAAGCTGAGGCTGAGCTAGCTACTTAATTAATTTAACACTGACTAAACTATTTTTTAGCTCCTTGTAAACATGGTACTGAAATAACTCAACGTTGACCGTTTTAGTAAACCTGTTTTCACAACAGCACCGTAACATGTTTAGAGCTGTAAACGTGTTTCAACGAAACGCGTTCCCCGTAAACATGTTTGCAATATCATTGTTCACATTAAATGTAAGATGAAATAGGATCGCGACTCAAATGAAACAGAAACTTGATCTCTTGGACATTGTTTCTCTATGGAAACTTTTTCAGTATTTCAAAAGTAAAATTTGGAAAATGTTAAGTTTGCCATTCGTGGAATGGGAGTGAAAGTGTATTTGTTGATGTTTGGTCTGCTTATCGACGAGCGATTATATTCCGGCGACAGAATGCAGATTTACGAGCGGACATTTGAGCCATTGAGGATAGATGTGTGCCTCGAAGGTTCTTAAACCCTGACCCTTTTTAAGGGTAGAAAATCGTAAAATTGACAATTTTTCTGCACATGGAAAGTTAGGCATCAGGCATAGAATACTAGACTAAGGCTAGTTTCATTGATACGCCATCATTGTAAAATACCTTTTTTTCATTTTGATGGGTATTTAGCTAATACAAATCAAAGGTACACTAACCAAAATCACAATACCAAAAAGGATATCCTATTTCAAGGCTGAGCACCTCAAAAACCATAGTACCTATCCTGCGGCACATACCTGTATACATTGTAGCTTACACATGCATTCACTAGATAATATGTGGGTATTCCATACACGATGCAAGTTGGTTTAAGCTAACTTGATCCTAAGGCAATAAGATTTAAATTTCTGAAAATAAAGCCACACTTAGACTATATGAATGAATATATTGGTAAGTTACTTTCAATTAAGCTTCATCAATGTGGTGCAACATCAATACCCTGAACTGTACATACACAACATGTATCATCTTGAATAAATGTACTGTTCATTTATTAGGCTTTGTTATGTTGATTTTTTTTACCTTTCAATCATTTGAAGAAGCAATACTTGTATGTGAGCAGGAATAAAACCATAGTTTTGGGTGTCACTGCTGCTTTGGATTGAGTTTGATTGATCTCGATTGAATTCGTTTCATGATATCGCTTCAAAAAGGGTAACACACTCCATCTGCCAGAAGGAACAAAGCACGAATAAACACAATATTACCATTTCTAAGTTCCTTTTAAATCTTATTACCTGAGATTAAAGGCATAATTTTCTTTTTCCGTGGTCCACTTTCTCGTCGCGTCCACCATTTGGTAATTAACGCGGACCGCTCGTTCCCAGACCCCCGTTCCCCGTTTTCCGTTTCCGTATCCTTTTCCTGGTTTTTTGCTTAACTGCCTAGACTTTCTTAACTGAGTAGTCCGCTTCTCATTTCCGATCGATCTCCTCCGCAAAAGAAACGTAAGCTCGACTTGTGGGTAAGTCTACTTGACTGCCCAAAACCACGCAGTTTTAGCTGGCAGAACACGAGAACCAACTTTTTAAAAGCTTAGAATTTACCCACAGCACCACAATTAATTAAAAATGTTTCAAAGGGAAACAAACAAGCCGTGCCCGTATTTTGTATTATTTTTGAGGTGTAAACGCGTTACTTTCGCTCGCTCGGTCGATCGCTGATCGCGTGATTTGCTCGCCCGCACGACTATCCAGAGAGCAACTACTAGCAGTTTATCATTACTTCACAAAGTAAATCCCATATACAAAAATGCGACTTACTTCACAGTGGTTTTACCAGGCGTACTTATTTCCGAAGAAAAGGCCAGGGGTGGATCCGGGGGGTCTCCCACGGGGGTCTCCCACGGGGGTCTCCCACAGGGCAATGGACAACCCCCCCCCCCCCCCCCCCCCCCCCCTTCGCCAAAGGTGCTCATTAAAAATAAACCACCCGCTTTTCAAATGTGATCTGGAATTCAATATAGTTTAATTCCTGACTCGGAACTCTCATTCGGTATCAAACTTGAAATCCTCGTTTCGAATTTACGTTAATGTTCGGGACTCACAACTTAAGTTTCAATGAAATTTTAAGAGGTTTAAGGAAGGGATATATAGAAGAAAGAAAAATATTTTTTGATACCAACAGACAGTTGATACCAACGCAAGAGCAGCCAGGTTGCTTCTGGACTATTTTGGTATCCATCTATTATTATTAACTCAAATTCTAATTTTAAAACTTCATAAAATCTTCAATATTTCTTATTTCTCTAATGTTGCAAGTCCTTTGAGAAAAACTATTTCCTCCGGCCCAAACATACCCAAAAATCACGCAAACATTTACAAAACGCCCCATAACATAGAATCATAAGAGGTGAGCATAGAGTTTTTTGGACTGCTTGAAACGTGAACGAGATATTTCCATTAAAACCATGAAAAGTGGCGGGAAAATAGCATTCGGGTTGAGTACCGCCCTGAGGTACGTTTCACAGCAACCTCGTTCCGGGGATTTCTCTTCTTGATGGCTCGTTCGGTGAAAGATTTGCAAAGGTACAGACGTTGGACCTTTTTGGTATGTATTTGTAATTGCATTATGTAGGGTACTGTGTGTTTTAGAATTGATACCTTTTAGAGGTAAAAAATGTATTTAAGCAACGCCTATCAAACGAGATTCTAATACATTTTACGGTGTTTTTCGAAAATTTCCGACGACACCCTTGTCAATTTTATATGGTAGCCACAACCCCCCCCCCCCCCCCCCCAAAAAAAAAAACGGGATTCTCGCCCATATGTATTATAATCAACTCAGCATAAAAATCCCATTCAGTACATCGTTCAAGGATGATGGATTTTTTTGCTTTTTCATCATATTCAAAACGTGGGCTACCTGTGACACATATACGCGGCTCTGTCACTCATCTACATACCGCGTATTTATTCGATTAAGCGCCCTGGGTGCTTATTGAATTTTTGGACCTTGAGAGTAGGCGCTTATTCGAGGTGGGCGCTTAATCGAGGCTGGGCGCTTATTAAATTTTCACCATTTTCAGGGCGTAGTAAGTTTATTTTGCAACAAAACAATAAATAACAACAAAACGTGAAGATGTACCAAAGCAGAATTTTAACTCTTCATTGAAAGTTTCTTTAAAATAATAAGAAAACTCGGTCTTCGGGGAAGTCTCTTAGTAGTACTCGATACTCAATACTCCTCCTGTGCACTTCAGTTTTTTTGGGGGGGGGGCGGCGGGGGGTGGGGGGGGGGGGGGGGGGGAGGGGGGGTATGGGTGCTTATTCAAGGCTGGGCTCTTATTAACTTTTTCCACCTACAGCACTTTCTTCCGCAGAAGCTCCTATCAGTAAAGAAAAGTAAAAGAGAAAATGGGAGCGCAGTGAACGGGAGCGCGGGGACGTCTCCCTTCCCTCTTTACCCTTCCCCTCTTTCCCTTCCCTTCCCTTTCCTTCCCTTCCTTTTCTTCGCGCGCTTTATTTTTTACCTCTACCCAGTCTCCGCGCGTTTTTTGCCAAGCGTGGAGCGTGACCAGGAGGCCTCTGCGGAGGAGAGAGTACCTACAGGGCGGACGCTTATTCGAGGTGGGCGCTTATTTGAGGTTGGGCGCTTAATGGAATAAATACCGGTAATAAAATAGCTGAAGCATGCGTTTAATATTTCCACTGGGATGCCTCCAAGCTGTACATTCAGGAAAACAAGGAAAGGTTAAGATAAAGTCGCCCACGAGCCACAGGTGGCCACATCTGAGTGACGTCACGGTAACGAACTGGTCAGAAATTATCATTTTGAAGGCACGATATAGAGGCTTGTGTGTCGTCATGGGACATCTCGGGACACTATTTAAGGGTTTGGCAGGAGATATTTATCACTCTACGTCGGTTAGTCTTCTCGATCGTTGCCTTTTTTCGTTTAAGTTTTTATTTTAAATACTTTGAGAAATGAAATGTTATAAAAAGTATCAAGTAATGTTGTCCGCTTTTGTACCTTCCCTTGAGGTCCAGTGCCGCTGCACTTATAGAGGGAATACGTACGTTTCCAGATCTTTTTTGGCCCGCATCTTAAGGGTGGTTTTTAGTGGTTTTTCGTAGCTGGCGTGACACAATTTTGAAATATAATGTATGCGAAATGTAATTTAAAAGGATCAGGAGAATAGACAGAATATGTTATAGGATACATTTATGAGATGACTGACTAGTCAACTTACCCAAATAAACTATTTCAAATGAATGTCTCGTGTTAGTGGAGTTAAAATACCCGGTTTCTATAGCATGAAGCAACTGGGAGTATTACTACTCTCCCACCCCCCCCCCCCCCCCCCCTCTGGATGGGATGCTAGTCCATCACAGGGTTAACCAGCATTTTGTCGCCGGTACCCATTTATACACCTGGGTGGAGAGAGACAATGTGGAGTAAAGTTTCTTGTCTAAGGAAACAACAAGACGGCCGAGAACAGGCCTTGAACCACGGACCTTCAGATCTGAAGTCCAACGCGCTAACCACTACACCACCACACAGGTTAACCACTACACCACTGCACAGGCTAACCACTACACCACTGCACAGGCTAACCACTACGCCACCACACAGGCTAACCACTACACCACCACACAGGCTAACCACTACACCACTGCACAGGTTAACCACTACACCACCACACAGACTAACCACTACACCACCACACAGGCTAACCACTACACCACCGCACAGGCTAACCACTACACCACTACACAGGCTAACCACTACACCACCGCACAGACTAACCACTACACCACCACACAGGCTAACCACTACACCACCGCACAGGCTAACCACTGCACCACTGCACAGGCTAACCACTACAACACCGCACCTCCACTCAGTTTTTGCTGGACATTTATAAGTATATAGATTTTTATAAAACATCTCTAGTCTACGTTGAAATGTTTACAGACTCATTCGGACTCAGCTACTATTGTGGTATAGACAATTTGAGCTTTTATTTTATTTTTGAATGAAAACGAAGACGCACAAGAGAAGTTAATCACTAAGTCACACACTGACTTTCTAGCATGCTTTAAGGTCCAACGCGCATGGCTGAGAAAAGTGAAAGACTTAGAGCCAGAGGGAGCCCGGTAATGCGGGGGGGGGGGGGGGGGGGGGGGGGGGGGAGGGAGGATCAGAGTATAAATATCTCAGTAGAATGAACGATAGCATGTGTATAGAACACACGGGTGATAAAATAAAGACATGTGTCTAAACACAGGTTAAATACACGAAGTCACTCCTGGCCTAGACAGCGTCACTTTACTGTCTTACTAGATAACTTTCAACAAGCATACAGCGTAAATATGTTCACAGTGAAAACATGTACATATACACCGCTGTTAACACGCAAAATATTTTTTGTACAAACAACGCTTCGCAATCGGGATGAGAGTAGAAAGCAAATGGCTCTGCGTTAGCACAGCTGCCTTGAGACGCAGAGGGACAGTGCCTATAAAGAACTGTTCCAAATCAAAGGGCTCTTCAAGCCATCTCGTTAATGCGTTAGAAGGTGAGGTTAATAAAAAAATAGGCAGTCTATGACTGCATGTAGCTTACTGCGCCTGTTATTACTAAGATTATCGTAGGTTTCCCCCCCCCCCCCCCCCCCCTTGCCCCCTGGATTTCCAAGCCGAGAGACCCCCCTCTCCTCCCCGGATTTGCAATAAAGTTTTGGAAGCCCTAAATTTACAGGTAATGAGAAAAAAATATATGTAATCGCATTCAGAAGATTTTGTTTTTATAATTTTCAAAACCGTGGTGACGAGTGCTATAAATTGGTGAAACATTTTAAAAATAAATATTGCGTGACGCATCATGAACCCCCCCCGTGACTTCAAGACTAAATCGAAGTGAAATTTTTCTAGTTCCTAATAACTGCTTTGATTTTGCCATGTATTAGTTTTTCCTGGCTTCATAGTTTATTCAAAGTGTTGTCGCAAATACACAATATTTCCTTGAATGAAAATGTCTTTCCCTTGAATAAAAGAGTTAAACGCTTATCAGAATTCAGTGATTTTCTGCTTCCGGAAGGCTTAGCGATTTGTTTATCCTAATTGCAGCGCTATTGCATAATCAAACCGTAATGGCAATGATTCAGTGTTCCAAAATAGAACAAAAGCCAAATCCATACTCTTGCACAATCAAACGGGAACATTTTTAGTTAGCTGAATACGCAAAATCTCACCTCTCTTGCACACTATTGCATAATCATGACACCTCAACATTTAATAACCATTCAAAATTGAAATTTCTCTTTAATAATCAAACCGTAGTAGGAATGATTCAGTATTCCAATGACTACTGAAAAGGGACATTAACATTAATTTTGCAGAAAAGCAAATCCATTGTATAATACAATCAAATTAGGCCCCTTCACGAGCAACGCATGAAAATAGAACGCGTGTTTTATTTCCGATTTGACAGCCTTGTCAGATAAATGACCACAAGTTGCTTCTTATTGTCTAAAATTAATTGCCGACTCGCTTAAGCTACCTGCTTTGGTGGCTTAAATTTAACTAGAGTTTAACTCAATTAAGCTGACTCGCTTAACTTTAAGCAAATTGGAAAACCAACTCTTTTGCTCTTCATGGTTAGCCATCAACGTATCGCAGAACATTTTTCACAATTTTTCTTTTCACGAACATTTCGGGTTGTCACTCGCTAAGCGACTTGAAAAATTGCTCTTCAGGGTTAGTCATCCCGGGTACACAACGTATCGCAGAACATTCCTGATAATTTTTCTTTTCACGACATTTCCACTTGTCACTCGCTAAGCGACTTCAAAAATCGCTCCTCGCGGTTAATCTTCCCGAGTAGACAAGGTATCGCAGAACATTCCTGCCAATTTCTAGAATTTTCTAACAGTTTCTATTTAAGTGCTTAAAACCACAAAAACAATAAATCCAAGATAAGAAACAATCTGTCAGGCGATGAGGTCATAGCTTTAAAACATTTGCAAAACAACTCAGCTATAAACCCGCGTATAAACCTCAGAAAGCGGACAAACATACAAGGTGAAATTTCTTAGCTTCGTCGAGCGCGGAAAATGTCAGCTATAAACCTCAAAAAGCAAACAAAGATACAGGGTGAAATTTCTTAGCTTCGTCGAGCGCGGAAAATGTCAAAGCGCAACTCACCCAAATCACTGTAAATAAGAACTGTACGCGAAAAATGTCAAAGCGCAACTCACGCAAATCACTGTAAATAAGAACTGTAATACCCTTGTGGTGAGGTCATAGCTCTAAGAACTGTAATACCTTTGTGGTAACGTAACGTAAGACATAACAAGTTCATGACAATTCAATACCCTAGGGAAATTAACAATAGGTCCGGGGGTGCCCCTCAAAAATTTTAGTGGCGGTATGTGACGCACTTCTTGAAATCCTAACCTGTTTAACCCACTGTATCCTCGGTGCCCTAATATAGCTTCTATAAAAAAGAAATAAGTAACCCCCCCGGACAAATGTTAACAAAACTAAACAAAGAACCTTTGTTAACAACTTTTGCCCCTTTTTTTCGTTGTGAATCGTACATCTCGTTTATGCGCAAGCGCATTAACGAGATAAAAACCTACTCCATTCACACTGCTTCGGCAATTGTAACACTCAACCATGCGTGCTTTCATCGTTTTGCTGTTAGTGGGTTTCGCATCGTACATCAGTGCCAATAATTATGTACGAGTGTGTTACCACACAAACTGGTCTCAGTATCGCCCAGGTGCCGGCAGATTCTGGCCCGAGACCATTGATCACAAACTCTGCACCCATTTGATGTACTCATTTGCTAAGATTAACCGTGGCACTGGCACACTGGCGATGTACGAGTGGAACGATGACAAACTATACCCAAGGTTCCAAGCGCTCAAACAGAAAAACCCCGAATTGAAAACCCTCTTGGCCGTAGGAGGTTGGAACCACGAGAATGCAAACAGCCCATTTTCCAAGATGGTCCGAACTGCGGCTTCCAGAAAGGTCTGTATGTGAATCGCCTTTTCTAACCTAAAACAACATCTTGTCCATCTTTGTGAAGTCTCAGATACAATTGTTGATTGAGACTTAAATGGAATAAACATATCTAATAGCCTAAACGAACAATTTTCATCTCAAGCGCAGTTATAAGGTATCTCAGTTCCATTTGACATTGAATTGCGAAATACTGACAGAAAACTATCGCAAGGGAAAGAAACAATTAATCCTATTCAGACCGAGGGATGGGTGGGAAAAAGTGCCCCGATCACTTTGAACCCTTTAATTTTAAATGGGTTTAACTAAAACCTGGAATTGGAAGTTTTTGCGCCCTCGACGGTCTTATAAGATTTCAATAACCGTCCTAATTAGATTCAAGGAACGCTCAATAGACCATTTGTAACATGGATTTATCCAGCTTTCACTATCATAATGCTGTTCTGACTCGCTTAAATATGCAGCTCGCACTGTGTTCGGGGAATCGTCAGTCGTTTGTTTCGCCTGTTCTTTTCTTCCTTTCTTCGTATATTTTATTTATTTCCGTATTAATATTTGCATTTTTATGTTTGTTGCTAATATCAATGGCATTCTTCAACTCCAGGTATTTATCGATCACGCCGTAGGTTTCCTACGAAAGTAGGGATTTGACGGTCTCGATCTGGACTGGGAGTACCCGGGCAGAAAAGACTGAGGAGGTTCAGTCCCAGAGGATAAACAGAGGTTCACCTATATCTGCCGAGAACTGTTGGATGCCTTCAAAGCGGAATCGGCCAGGACTGAAAAGCCTCGCCTGCTACTGACTGCTGCTGTATCAGCTGGCAAGGCAACAATCGACGTAGCTTACGAGGTCGATAAACTTGGTCCTCTGTTGGACATACTTAACCTGATGACCTATGACCTTCACGGCAACTGGGACAAGGTGATGGGACATCACACAGCCATGGTTCATATATCATCAAAGAAAGACGATCTTTCTGTACCATACGCAGCCCAGTATTGGATCGACAAGGGATTTCCAGCTAATAAGATCGCACTTGGTATGGCGACCTATGGACGAGCGTTCCGCTTAAAAGACGCCAGCAACAATGGCCTTGGTGCCCCTAAGGCCGATTGGCAAAATCCCCCCAAAGGTCAGTACACCAGGGAGGCTGGATTTCTGTCCTACTACGAGATATGCAAGATGGGTTTGACTACTGTTAATGATAATGCAGTTATGGCTCCGTATGGGTACGAGGGCACAGGGTGGGTGGGCATCGATAATAAAAAAAGCCTGCAATACAAGATCGACACGGTGATCAAAGCAAAGGGTCTCATGGGAGCGATGTTCTGGGCCCTCGACTTAGACGATTTTAGCGGCAGCCAATGCGGTCAAGGCCCCTATCCTCTGATGAACTTTGTGAAAGATTATCTAGGTGGCTACGTCCCACCAACTCCTACGACGATGGCTCCACCTTCACCTCCTGTTACCACCCCTGATCCCGGTCCCGTCACCACCGCTGGACCAGGCCCCGTCACGACAGTATGACCCTGCCCTGGATCGACGTCGCCTCCAGTACCACCAACCGAGCCTCCAATGCCACCAACCGAGCCTCCAGTACCACCAACCAAGCCCCCAGGTCCCGGGGAAAATTGCGTGGCTATCCCCACCTTACGATACCCAGCCGGGCATGCATGATTGGTGCAACACCATGTGTGGTCTTGGAAATTGCCCTGCGACCCACTGCAAGTGCAGTTAGATCAAGTCGAACTGCCTGACCAATTGAAGTGCTTTAATGTAATAGTCGAGAAGGTAGAATAAAAACAGCACTGAAGGCAAACCAATCTCGTTTCCGTTTCCTTTTTCTTTTTATGCTTGTGCGCCATTATTCCACATGCAATTATGCGCACGTCCAACTGTACCGCTGGTAACTGTTGTTCGACTATCTGCAAACGCAATTAGATTAAGACAAAACGATCTTACCAAAAGCCATTTTTTTATGATGGCTTCATTTGCTACAACTGCAAGAAT
The DNA here is from genome assembly GCA_024195265.1 of Dendrophyllia cribrosa. Classification (NCBI taxonomy): domain Eukaryota; kingdom Metazoa; phylum Cnidaria; class Anthozoa; order Scleractinia; family Dendrophylliidae; genus Dendrophyllia; species Dendrophyllia cribrosa. The sequence continues at coordinate 9,223,384 of JAJLRJ010000003.1, forward strand.
CCTTCAGTTTTTGTTCTCTGTTAATTAGGAAAACACCATCGTGAAAATCGCTTATTCAGGTGCATTTATGTAATAAGGGAGCAGGGATGGCGCAGTGCACGTGGTGAGAGCGCTCGCCTCCCACCAATGTGGCCCGGGTTCGATTCTCGGACTCGGAGTCATATGTGGGTTGAGTTTATTTGTTGTCAGTTCTCGTCCTTGCTCCGAGGGTTTTTCCTCCCTCCTCAAAAAACTAACACTTCTTAATTCCAATTCGATCCGGAAACAGTGGAAGTAAGAGCCACCTCGTGGATTTCCACTGAAATTCCCATTATAAATTTTTTTTCATTTAATAGACGAAATCTTGGAAGAAGAATAACATCAGCGCTTAATAATTATGATTATAACAGCGCTCAATACTGTTTGCACAAGCCTGTCTAGTTAGGAGACAGTAACGTCTGTGTATGATAATTTGCTTACACTTATCAGTCTATATTTCACGTTGTAGCGATCAACGCCTCAGAACACATATTCCTTCTAAGTCCTTTTGAGCAGAATAACAGGCGGCCCATGCCTATTGAAATTGACTTGAGACGTTTTGGACATCACGTCATCACGTCTTCACAGCCCCTAAGAAGCGTACCTTACGAACCCTTATAAGCATGATTTAAGCAGTTGCAAAGAAACCTGAAAAAAAATTCACATTGATTTTTGTGGGGGCTTGCCGCCCACTATGCTATCGACAGATTTGTGGGTTTATGTTTGTGGGTTTATGTGATCGCGTGTCGCATGGTCTTCTGGGAGGAGTTCGTAGAGAGAACCTGGGAACGAGATTGTGTGGGCTTGTGTTGAGTGGAAATCGGCCATGTTGGCGTGTCGCACTGGCGTGGTTTTCGTTTATATTAAAGCGTTTGGTCTGTTTTCATAGAATTTGACGGCGTTTATTTTCATTGTAGTTTTCAAGGTAAGTTATTGCTTGTTCTGGTGAACTATACCGTATCAATTTGTTTTCATGCGTCGTAAATCTTGGTGCGTTTGCGTTGGAGATAAAAAGGCTTGTTTTGTTGTTTTTGACATTTTCAGCTGTTCCTGTAGTACTCATCGTTACAGCAGCTCTCGAGGTCACACTACAGGCCAACATTTCGTTTGGATGGAAGTCTGTGCAGGTTGCACTTCAATTCAAGGAAAGCTCATACGCTTACGCAAGCCAATATTCACTCGGCTTGATGCTCACTGAGGAAGCACCGTGATATTACTTAAATAGCCACTGAAAAGCAATACTAATACAGCCTGATATAGACACTGGAAATCATACTGAGTCGCATTTCACTTGCTCAGTCACCTATATTTTAAAAAATGAATGGGGTTAGTTTCTAGAGAAACTGTGGTGCTGCGTCGGTGGGGGGATGAAACACGAGAATTTAGTTTTATCGACTGAGTCGATAAGGTAAATTGACCACCGTAAAAAGATTCAAATAGCTGACGTTTCGAGCGCTAGCCCTCGAAACGTCAAGGGCTAGCGCTCGAAACGTCAGCTATTTGAATCTTTTTACGGTGGTCAATTTACCTTATCGACTCAGTCGATAAAACTAAATTCTCTATATTTTAAAAACCGTACCTGAAGATTCAAAAGATTATGGGGATGTCAGTTGAACAATATCGGTCCAGGATCGGCAGTCACGTCTTATCACGTCTGAGAGGACAATTTTGAAACATGATGTTAATGATGTTTAATTTGAATGTGTTTTACTTACCAAAGTTGAAACAAGTTGATGGACAATATAAAATGTGGAACGAAGAGAAGTTTTGGTTCACACAAATGACATTCTACAATATTTATATTCCATTGATTATAAGACAAGTGAATAACGTGGAGGAAAATCCAGGCCCTACAATATTTGATGTCATTAACCCAACAACAACAGTATGTGCTCACTCCAGTCAAAAAAATAAATCGCTCTTTTGGAGAAAATGCTGGTAACCAATGTGTACCAATGTCACTTACTGCTATTATTTACCATCATAAAGAAGATATTAATTTGACTAATTTGTGGACTTCTTCCACTTTGAATAATATTTTGGTTATAAGAAATAACCTGTACACTTCTATAAGATATTCTGTGCGAACAAATGATTATTTGCTCTTAAGAGCGCCTGTCCGTAAAAATCAGACAAATTTGAATTTTTTTGGCAAGTAATAAAAATTCGATTTCTTTCATATTTTAAAGTTAGATAGATTAAGGTATAACAAAAATCACTGGATACTTTTTTCGGCCAAATATCTTTTTATTTAAAAGAAAAATTCAAAAAATGAAAGTCCGTTAAAATCGCCATTTGAGGTGGAAAATTATTGCACAACTTTGACAGTCTCCCTTGCAAAAACAAGTAACGCTACAGCATTTAAAACATGAAAATCATATTTTGCAATCTTTAAATATCTAGTAGAGTGATTTCGGGAATTATTTTGTTGTTCTTTGCTTGCAAAATAATTTTATTTCGAAGACATACATTTTACTTCTTTAAAAGTATCTCGTAAACAAAACAATTTTTCACCATGTGCTAAACCTTCAAACGGATTAAGTTTCTGTTGGTTAATTTTTATAAAGATGATCTCAAGATTGCCGTAAAAATTTATTTGGGCAAATGATTCAGAGCGACGCTAGAGCATTTCAAACTTCGTTAAAATTAGAGTTATTTGACCTTACGAGGTCAACTATCAATTTGCGGGTCACACAAACATTTCACTTTCCACCACGTCATAAATAAGGTTAAAGAAGCCACATAGAAAAAATGTTTTGAAATTTTCTTACCTTATTTGTTGTAGAAGCCTTATCCAGAGATCATTTTCTTGCATTTTTTTCACCGTTCATCGTATGTCCCTTAGTCTTGTTTACAACGTTCCGATAAACGTCGGACGACAACAACGTAATATTAAACGGTCGGGTCAGCCAATCTTTGTTAAACTTTCGACACTTTTCAGTATCACGGCATCTATTCAAAGGGCTAAGTACTTTTTGGAGCGTTCCTCGGTTTTGTAGTGCGCAAAAAGATTTGAAATGTTACTTTGAAGTACAAACAAAACATGTCGGACGTTTGCTTTCAGTCGTTTTTTCAGTTATGTCACGCAATGCAGTTTTGTTTGCATTTAAGGGGGTAGGGGTGCGGATAAGGCAATTAAATTGAAACACTTTTGCAAGTAAACAAAATAACTGTTTAGAAATATATTTCAGCACCATTAAATTTTCTTCGTTAGTAATATGTTCTAAAATATATTAATTAGTAGCAATAGCCTTTTGCTAGCAACGATTTTCATCTCCTCTCCCCAGTCCTGCTTTCCATATTCAATATTCATATTGGATGCGTTTTTCTCGTTTCCTAAATTTACCTTCTTACCATACGAGTCGAGGTGCCGTCTACTTGATGGAGCTACCCCTGAAAGATGGGTGTACCAGGGCTTCTTGTGGATAGCATCATGCATGTGATCCCCTTTTACTATAAATTTCCAGTTGCGGATCCAGCTTGCTCGTAAGGAGAGGGGGTGGGAGGAGGAGTGAAAATGGTTCTGAAAAAAGTTCGGTCCCTCGAGCCTTTTTCTTCGCCAAAAAAGGGATGGAAAGGGGCCGCTTCCCTAGATCCGCCACTGAACTTAATTCGACAACTTTAGTTTACAACTACTTCCTTTACATTTCAAGTAAACAACGCTGCTCGACATAAAATAAGTTCGATCTCATATTCAGGTCCGGTAAATTTCAAGACAGATTTTTGATTAGAGATGTCCTTTGTGCACGAAATGTCATAACCACAAACTGCACCAACAAAGGACTTAAACGAACAAGTGCCTTCCATTTTTGTGTAATACCTGGAACTGAACTCGAATCTTTGATGTACAAAAACATGCACTTTAGCGCCGCCTTCAAGTAAACACAGACACTAGGTAATTAGCATAACCAGGTAGTGTTTACTTTTTTGTCAACTGCATTATTTAAACAGCATTTATTTTTCTTCTCGACAATTGGCGATTACTTTATTAAACTTAGTAAGTTCTTCAATTTTCAGATATTCTCTCGTTATCAACTTTAAAATCTGAGCGGGTTTCTAATTATTTTGCTCCTGCCAAAAAAAATACTTAGGTTTACTTAGTTTGTAACACCGACAATGGATTAGCCAAACATTAGTCCCATCGAGTCAAATTTTAAGTTAAAGAAAATGCAGCAAATGGTTCTGAATTAAGGCATGACATGAATTTGAAGTAAGGAAGGGAGAAGCCCCCCCCCCCCCCCCCCCCCCCCCCCCCCCCCACTCTATGGTACATACATGTCACTATCATCGACGGAAAAGAGCGACAGAGGTAAATGCTCCCACGAACCACAGGTAACCCAAACTCACAGTAGGATTATTGACAAGTAGAAAACATGCAAATAAGTGCTCTTTTGAGGCTCCCTCTCGGTCAATTAAGAGACAAAGAAAATATCAGTTGCGGCCAGTGTAACGGTTTGACAAACGTTTACGTCACTAGTTGCATTGTACAAATTGATATCTTTTGGGGAATGCATGTGGCGAATTTTAGATTGATTTTCCCTTTTTCGCATAATGTTTCATGAAGACAGTATCCTTTTGATAAAAAGAGAAAAAGAATACGAAAAAAGGACAGAAATAGCTAAATACCACAGTGATATTAATTAGGTAAAAACTAGTGATTCATTTGCATTTCACACAGTTCGTTTTTACTTACTGTGCAACGGCGAATAAATAATCTTTCCGGAGTAGAACAATAGAGAATGAAGGCACTTTTAAAAATGTGCTAACGTAACTGAAAAGTCTTTGTATTTTTTTTTCTCCGCTGCAAGAATTTTAGACATAGATTCGGTGTTTTCAAGCTCTTTAGCCGAATTAGCCCTACCCCTACCCCGCTAAAATGCCGACCAACAGCTGCATTGCGTGACGACACAAATAACTGCTGTCACGATCACGACTTAAACGGCCCGACATGTTTGTTCATTCAGTACTTCTCAAGCAGTGATTAGATTTATCTACCCGTTAACTTCAACCGAAGAACATTCTACAAATGCTATAGCCTTTAAATAAGATGCCATAATGCTGAAAAGTGTCGAAAGTTTAACAGAGGTTTGCGTGCGACCTTTCATGGCAGTCCGCGGCCAGCGTGCATCGGAAATTATAAATGAACAAGACTAAAATAGTATACGATGAACAAAGAAGGGATTTATACACAAAAATGGTCTCTGAATCTGTCTTCTACCGCAAATGAGGTAAGGAAAATTCAGTGTTTCCCAATGTGGCTATTTTAATTTCATAATGGGTTAACACAGAAGCAGAAGTTTATAGAATATTTGTGTGACCCGCAAATTGATTGTTGACCTTGCAGGGTCAAATAACTCTAATTTTAACGAAGTTTGAAATGCTCTCGCGTCGCTCTGAATCATTTGCCCAAAGAAATTTTTACGGCAATCTTGAGATCATCTTTATAAAAATTAACCAACAGAAACTTAATCCGTTTGAAGGTTTAGCACATGGTGAAAAATTGTTTTGTTTACGAGGTACTTTTAAAGAAGTAAAATGTATGTCTTCGAAATAAAATTATTTTGCAAGCAAAGAACAACAAAATAATTCTCTAAATCACTCTACTAGATATCTAAAGATTGCAAAATATGATTTTCATGTTTTAAATGCCGTAGCGTTACTTGTTTTTGCAAACGAGACTGTCAAAGTTGTGCAATAATTTTCCGCCTTAAATGGCGATTTTAACGGAATTTCTTTTTTTGCATTTTTCTTTAAAATAAAAAGATATTTGGCCGAAAAAGGTATCCAGTGATTTTTGTTATACCTTAACCTATCTAACGTTAAAATATCAAAAGAATCCAATTTTATCACTTGCCGCGATATGTTTGATATTTACAGACAGGCGCTCTTAACTGATATGCCAGTTTACTTATTGTTTCAATTTTTGACGAAGTGCATACATTACAATACAGTACAGTGATTCATTAACAAGAAGTGTGTTTATGGCATCTAACAATGGCCCATTTAGGTCTCTTCAAAATTCACTTCCAACAGGTTTTTCTCGGCTAAACTACAATTGAACAACCCCAAACTTGGTAAACGGACTAATTTTAATGCGATCTTTAAGTTGGAATACAGTCTAAACACAGGTTAAACGTCAGATAGCAGTATGACACTTTCTAACGACAGGAGCGTCTTGTTGTTTTAAACCGATGTTTGGATGTTCCCTTTTTATTTGATCACCGTTAAGGCTGGTCTGTACCTGTCAGATTCGTAATGTGACAAAATTTTTTCAAGGAAACGAAACCGATAACTGACAAGGTGCAGTTTATATGACAGCTGGTTCGAGTTGACAAATGTTCACGCTTCAGTGAGTAATTCGATCTAACTGAAGTGTATTAAGTTTTTTTTTTACAAAAAAGATTTGCTTTCTTCATATTGGAATTAAGGCAAATAATTTGTTTTAAAGTTTCAAATGAAAACTCTTTTCTTCATTTCGTATGTTTGGTGTCAATTTAGAGTTGGACAGTTGTGCGAGTGACTCGGTGTATTTAACTGACATTAAACATCTATCCACTGAATTTACACTGCTGTATTTATTGAAGGCTTTTGCGAACTCAATCTCGAACATGACAACTGCCAAAACACTTTTCTTTAACCTAACAGTGTGTGTTATATAGTCTGTCACAGTCATTCATAATTAATTGACTTCTTCATAGTAAAAATAATACAACATAAATGGAGATACACAAATTGGTGCTTTGTGTGGGTCACCTATATTTCGATCGGATACTAGATATCAATAGTTTCAGTATTGATGCATTGCGTTTTATTGGCTGAGTTTTACGGACATTAAAGTTTACATGTGGAGAACTCTCAAAGGTGCTCAAATACAAAACTGAATGCAAGGCTGGCACTACGGCAAATAGACACAAATAAACACGGGATATCTAAACGTAGCTTGAATACACAAAGAGGGCCCTGTCACAAATAGAAGAAACTACTGTTCAACTTTCAACTAACATCAAACATACACCCCCTGAGTTTATAGTGCTGTTTAAACGGAAATCATAACGGTCGTGCACAAACAGCGTATTGAGCTAGACTGTAATTGGTTGAAAGCAGAATACACATGCTCTACGTCAGCACAGCTGGCTAAAACGGTACAGCAAAAGCGACTATAAAGAACTGTTCTAAAAACTCCTTCATTCACACTGCTTCGGCAATTGTATCATTAACAGTCACTTAACCATGCGTGCTTTCATCGTTTTGCTGTTAGTGGGTTTCGCATCGTACATCAGTGCCGATGGCTATGTACGAGTGTGTTACCACACAAACTGGTCTCAGTATCGCCCAGGTGCCGGAAAATTCTGGCCTGAGAACATTGATGACGAACTCTGCACCCATTTGATGTACTCATTTGCTAAGATTAACCGTAACAACAACAAATTGGCTATGTACGAGTGGAACGATGACAAACTATACCCAAGGTTCAACGCGCTGAAACAGAAAAACCCCGATTTGAAAACCCTCCTGGCCGTAGGAGGTTGGAACCATGAAAATCACGACAGCCCATTTTCCAAGATGGTCAAAACTGCAGCTTCTAGAAAGGTATTGCTTATACGTGTCGTTTTATTTTAGTGAAAAGACCTATTTTTATTCCGGGTAAATAATCGATCTTTTTCATCCCGAAGCTTGTTATGAAATGAAAGGGTGGCATTTAAAAACTTTAGTTGTTCCGTTTGTTTTTTTTCTGGATGTTTGCAATAATTATTCCTCATCCATTTTGCACTGATCACGAGCTGCAGTTAAACGATTAACATAGCAAGCCCCAAGAATGTTCATGGAACGTTTGGTAGAGCATTTGTTTCAACCAGATTATTATCCAGCTACGGTCTCTGTAAATTGCTGTAAAATCCCAGAGATGAGATTCCCTCCTACCTCGTTTATCAGCTTGTCTTACTTATTGACCCATCTGCCTCCTTACAACATAACCCATCAATATGATTTATAACCGGGATTTTACAGTATGCAAATAATTAAAACTATACATTTAAGTCCGGGAAACACAATCGTTGTTTTATTGTCCAAAAAACTCTCAGTCTCACTTCCAGGCTCTCTGAAAGAAAAATTTGTTTTTGTGTCTTCGGTTTTTTGTTCGTTGTTCCAAAATTCCTTGTTTCTTTCGTTCGTTTTGGTAATTATGTTTGCCTTTATACTTTTTTGCTGAAATAAATATCTTTCTTCAAACGCCAGGTATTCATTGACTCTTCAATCGATATGCTGCGAACGTGGGGATTTGATGGTCTTGACCTGGACTGGGAGTACCCGGCCACACGAGGAGGATCACCCCCCGAAGATAAACAGAGGTTCACCATTCTCTGCCAGGAGCTGCTGGATGCCTTCAAAGCGGAAGCGGCCCAGACTGGAAAGTCCCGCCTGTTGCTGACTGCTGCTGTTTCAGCTGGCTTTAATACCATTGACAAAGCCTACGAGGTCAAAAAACTTGGTCCACTGCTGGACATACTTAACCTGATGACCTATGACCTTCACGGCAACTGGGACAAAGTGACAGGACATCACACAGCAATGACAGGAGATGACAAGCTTACTGTGCCATTCGCAGTCCAGTACTGGATCGACAAGGGATTTCCAGCCAATAAGATCGCGCTTGGTATGGCGACTTATGGACGAGCATTTTCCTTAAAAGACGCCAGCAACAGTGGCCTTGGCTCTCCTAAGCACGATTGGCAGAAGCCACATAAAGGTCAGTATACCCGCGAGGCTGGATTCCTGGCCTACTACGAGATTTGCAAGCTTGGTTTGAATATTGTCAACAACAATGCAGTCAAGGCTCCCTACGGTCACAAGGATACCATCTGGGTGGGTTTCGATAACAAAGAGAGCCTGAAATACAAGATCGACACGGTGATCAAAGCGAAGGGTCTCAAGGGAGCGATGTTCTGGGCCCTCGACTTAGACGATTTCAGCGGCAGCCAATGCGGCGAAGGCCCCTATCCTCTGATGAACTTCGTGAAAGATTATCTGGGTGGCTACGTCCCAACACCAACTCCTACGACGATGGCTCCACCTCCACCTCCTGATACCACCCCTGATCCCGGTCCTGTCACCACCGCTGGACCAGGCCCCGTCACGACAGCAGGACCCTGCCCTGGAACGACGTCGCCTCCAGTACCACCAACCGAGCCTCCAATGCCACCAACGGAGCCTCCAGTACCACCAACCAAGCCCCCAGGTCCCGGGGGAAATTGCGTGGCTATCCCACCTTACGATACCCAACCGGGCATTCATGAATGGTGCAACAGCATGTGTACTACTGGAAACTATTGCCCTGCGACCCACTGCAAGTGCAGTTAGATCAAGTCAAACTGCCTGACCAATTAAAGGCCATAATGTAATAGACGAGAAAGTAGAATAAAAACTGCACTGAATGCAACTCAAACTCGTTTCCGTTCCCTTTTTCTTTTTATGCTAGTGCACTATTATTACACATGCCGTTACGCACGCGCTTCCAACTGTACTTCTGGGAATTGTCCTTTGACTCGCTGCATTAGAATAAGACAAGACTCACTTGTCAACTCACGAACGTTAAGGCATGGGTCCTGTTTGCTCAATAAGTTACAGAAATAACAACAACAAGCTTTATTTGCATGTCTATAAATCGTTACATTATTACAAAAGCGTAAGATTATATAGAAAGTTAAAAACATATAACAATTAATTAAATCTTACTATACTGGACTGACAACAATTTGCTTCGCTGAACAAAACAGGAAGAAATGAACTTTAACAGCCGGTATGTTAATGAAATTATCCTCGGAGTTCATCAATTTTATAATCAATTCATTTACTAGTGGTAACTGCTTCCAATTCGGCAATTTAGCCCTCTTAGTCTTAAAATTATTAATTATAAAAATAACTTTGCCCAGCAAGAAGCCTTAAAATCGTTAACGTAACGTCAGTCCCAAGGAAATACACAAATAAGTGCTCCGATCATTTCTAAAAGAATTGCTATTAAAATATCCCATTGAGCAACATGACCTACTTTGAATTCGTCATTCATGCCAAAATTTGTTACATTTATCAGTCTCCCAATTAGTCCATCACCTAGGACCCGAAAATTTGGGTCTTATACTCATCTCAGGAGAATAAGCGAGACTGATCTCACATGAAAGCTTATCATTTTAGCTTTCCAAAAAAGTCTTGCCGGACATTTAAAGTGGTAGCTTTCCTGTAGAAATTCGACTTTAAAGACACGTCAATGGAAGCTACCGACGGCCGCCATTTTACCAAACCCGGCTCTGAAAAGAAAGGCCGACTCGTGATAACAAGAACCAAAACACACCCAAAGTTGTTTGATACTTATCTTATCCTCAGTAAATGGTTTTTTGCACATTCGAATTTTTTTTTTTTTTTGATGTTTATCGAAAGGATTTCGGGTATTTTTACTGTCTTAACTCCTGTCAATAAGGACCATCAGTCTGAGTCTGGTCAAATTCAAAATTCTGAATTTAGTCAAACCTTAAAGTGATGAACATGAATCCGACAACAGAGGTCACTAGAAACACGTAATTTTTTTCCATTGTGCTAATTTTCTAGTATTAAAGGCACATTTTTTTAAGAAACTTGTTCGTTTAGTAAAGTAATGACAACAACACGCTGTATAATAATAGAATGTCGCTCCACGTACTGCACTCAACAACAAGTCACGCAACGATCGCAGCCGTGTAAAGAAAGGGAGTTTTTCAGCTTGTAATTCGGCAAGCTGTTGTTAACATGTACTAGGCCAAAAGTCATCTCAACTAGCACGATGCGATGAGCAGGTTTGATTACAGTTCTTGATTTAAATTTCCCGAAAAACGTCAGTTGCTCACCGGTCAACTTAAGACATGTTAAGACCAGAATTCATTAGCTTGATAGCAAAATCCACTAGCCCAAGGCTTTTGGACACCACTTTTTGGCATGCTGCCCATGAAACTTTACATTTACTGTGCTATATTTGGTATTATGAAGCAGGTTTTAATTCTTGTTTAAAAATTAACTACAAAATATGTCACTGTGCGGCATCATATAACAAGTTGCACAAATTAAAGTAGAGCTCGTCAAACTCACGCAGCTACTGAATACTATTATTCATAAATTAGGTTGAGTGCTGAATGAAAATATATCTTGATATGCTTTAGATGCAAGAAAATAAAATTATTTAATGTCCAGCATAATAGTAAATCAGTGTAGATATATTTTATAATGCAGCAGTAATTTAAGATTTATTGGCATTAAAGTACAAGATTGAAAAATCTGATTGAAAATCAGTTTCAGGAGTACACGATACTAAACTAAGGGAGATGTATTTTGATTAGAAATATTGATACAATACATTTTCACAGATTCGATAAGTAGTTATAAGTCATGATGAAGAAAATAAAGCAGATTCAAAAGCAAATTGTTGCTGTTGTCAATTTTACGGCGAAAAGCCTTGGGCACTACTTGCTTGGTAACCAGACCTGTACTTACAGCTAAGAAAGTTCAGCCATTTTGTTTTGCATGTGCATGAGTAATCTGTGTGATCAGTTGCATTATTTCGAAAAGAAGAAATGGAGAGTTGTGTGATCTGCAACGAGAGCGATGGGAGTCTGGTGCAGAGTCGTGGGCGAGGTTGTATCGTGCTGCGGCGATCAAGCAACACCATCAAATTCTAGATCTATCAACGGGTGAACAGGATTTCCCTAAATTACATGTGAAGTACCACGCTAGGTGTAGAAAAGAGTTTGTTAATCAGAAACGTGAGCTTTGCGAGCTACTACTAGATCTGATCAATGCGACCAGAACCGGTTACTGGGAACTCTATCTTGCTTGTATTGAGGCTGTAATACCATGGACATTTGCTTACGACCGGCAAAACTATGCGCGCTACTTACTGCCATACCTGAATGATATGCGTGCTTTGCCTACAGTCATGCCCGAGGTCTATGATGCTTTCGTTGCCGGTCACTTGAGCGTACAGATGAGCAAAGGAAACCCGTTTGGTCAAAACGAGGCGGACAAAACTATTGAAAACACTATAAATAGAGACTGTAAGACGGCTGGGGGGTATATTGGATTGGAAGCTGTAGCAATCATGTTAGAGGTTTTAGAGTCTGTGTTCTGTAGTCCGTGGAACAGAGACGTTCAGCAGTTGACCAGCCTTTCCACCGGGCTAGCAGCTACTACTGTGGTTAAAGATGACCTACTGCCGACTAATGCCAAGGGCAAGAGCGCATGCAGGGAATTCGTATTACAGCGATGCTCGGCAACTGCAACCAGTGACTTTTTTGATCCCCTGAGAAAGCTCAAGCTAAAGTCATTCAAAGATCTCAAGGCTATTACGAAGGTTCGTGCCAAGGATATTGTGCTCCCCATCCGACTAGACCGCGAAGTTTTTGCGAGGATGGCGTTATTGGGGCAGTTTCGCAAGATAGACATGCGATTAGTGTTCACGTATCCTCTTGGTCCTCTGCCCTGGGCGCTAGCGGATTCTTATGGGCTGCCAAGAAAGACCAACAAAGCCAAGTTAGCGCAGCAACTGGAAAAGCAAGTTGTTATCACAGATAGTTATCCAAATGATGCCACGAGTATTTATGACGGTATGGCCGAGCTTCAGAAGTTTAAGCCACCGCCCGAAGCCACATTTGCCGTTGTAAGCGGACAGGTTGTTCGCAGCGTTAACAAGCAGTCCCAGTAAACGGATTGACGTTGTGTTCGACGTTTATAAAGACATCTCTATCAAGAACGTTGAAAGATCGAAGCGTTCAGCTGGACCTGAGGGGGTTACTAACCAGAATATTTTGCCTGGTTTTCAGGTCAAGAACTGGAGCAAGATCTCGAGTGTCTCGGCTAACAAGGCAGAAGTAGTGCGGTTTCTGGTGGATCAATGGAAAGAGAAACAGTTCCGGGAGAAGCTCTGTGACCGAACGCTCTATGTCACGGAAAAGGAAAAGTGCTGGAAGATTGATTTTACAGCTGCCACATTAGTACCAGAGCTCCAGAGCAACCACGAAGAGGCCGACACTCGCATGGTCTTACATGCGCAGCATGCTAGAGGCAAGTGCGTCATACACTCAGACGACACAGACGTCCTGGTGTTGCTTCTTGGCCACGCCCATAAGCTGGGCAAGTGCTTCTTACAGAAAGGGAAGGGAGCCAAGCACAGAATCGTCGGGATCTCTGAGGTTGCTGATCAATTAAGAAAGAAAGTGGCAGAAGGCATTCCGAAACCAGACGCTTATGAGGCGCTAATCGGGCTACATGCATTAACCGGCTGCGATACAGTGTCAGCTTTTGCTTCAAAGGGCAAATGGCGGCGAGTGCAGATGGTTGTCAAGAACCAGGACGATGTGAAGACAATGAAGGACATTGGAAAGGAATAGAGTGTAAACGAGGCGACGTGACGAAGTGTACGACTGTGGATTCATTACGTTATGAGCTCCATTGTGCAAAAGCTGGCAAGGTTGAACCAGAAGCACTGCCGCCATATCAGTCGTCACTGCGACTCCACGTGCCTCGCGCGAACTACCAGGCGGCTATCTGGAGGCGTGCAGCGGAGGCGTGTCCTGATATCCCTTCGCCTCACGGACATGGATGGAACATGACTTGTTCCACGTTAGAGTTCGTATGGCTAGGTTCTAGACCCGCACCCGAAGCAGTTCTGGAGCTCATGTCCTGTAACTGCAAGCGAAAGTGCACAGTTGACACATGCTGTTGTATTAAGGGTGGACTAAAGTGCACAGAGATGTGCTATTTGAAGTGTGACAACTTGCCGTGCGAAGACGAGGAAATAGTTCTCAACGGCGATAGTGATGAGGAGGATGATGAATAGATTATTTGGGCAGATATATGTGCAAGGTAACAGACATATCTATAACTCTCTAATTGAAGGCATTAGAAGTAATTTCTTTGTATAGAGTAATTGATAATTGTAACCATACTTTCTGTTTCCTATGTATTACAGTGTATATGACGACGTACCTCATATCACTTGGTCACGTTTTTAAAAAAATTCCCCAGTTGAAGGAGCGTATATTTTTGTACATATTTTACCCAGTTACGTGTAGGAGTTATGGGCAAGGGAAAGGATATATAATATTTAAACGATATGGATAAATATGGATAGACAAATACAAATGGACCAAAAGTTTAATAGAACAAACAAAACATTCTATTCTAATCTCCTGCTATTCCTTTCAACTATCCGATTCACCTGTGCATCTGTCCAACTCTAGGGCCTACTTTCTCGTAAAACACAGTAACATTCAACTGACTGGTATATCTAATTTTTAATTCAGGTTGCGTGGCATTTTTAGGGAAGCAAAGAGCTAATTTACTGCAGTTCAGTTCAAGTGGAAATAATAATTTTCTGATGTTATTTGACATCTAAAAACAACACTTTAAAAGCAACTTTCTTGAGCTCTTGACTAACAATTTAATTTTATAATAAGTCTAAATTTTGTTCAAAATCTACCAAAACCTTCCAAATTGCATTTGATAATACAATTAACTCTAAACAAATCTGTTTGAAACTACTGAGGATACATTTTTTAGCTTTTAAAGGAGTTTGGAGGAGTTCATTTGTAACTTTTCATTTTCTTGGGGTTTACTCTGAAAGACAAAAATGGCGGCCGTCGGTAGCTTCGAGTGACGTGTCTTCAAAGTCGAATTTCTACCGGAAAGCTACCACTCTGAATGTCCGGCAAGACATTTTTGGAAAGCTAAAAAGATAAGATTTCATGTGGGATCAGTCTCTTTTATTCTCCTGAGATGAGTATTAGAACCCCCTGAGGTGATGGACTAAATGTTTCACGTTGTTACGATCCACGCCTCAAGACAGACCCCCTTCTCAGTACTTGACCCTGGCTACATTTATTTGCTTCGAGTTCTGATTGGTTCATTGTATTGATAGCAAGTTCTGTGATTGGTCAGAGTAATTACGACACTCAATTAAAAACCGCCCTAACCTCTCGTATTTATTAATCAGTCTTCCGACTTTTCTACTGTTGCCTTCAGCCTTCCCAACTTAAAATACTTTCCTACATCTGAATAATTGCCAGATTTAGGCTAAACTCAATGAAGCACATTAAAGAATATAGTTGAACTCGCGTAAGTGACCACCTCAGGATTTCGAAAGACTGGTCGTACTTGGAACTCGGTCGCTTACTTAAATTCATTCTCATAGCCACCACTCACTGAAAAGTCAGTTTGTTTTTGACAACAGCATAAATCCGATGGAAATAAATGTTTTTCCTTATATGAAAATGATTTCAACCATCTGTTGTTAAAAAGCGAACAAGTTTGAACTTTCCAGTTGTAATTCCCTCAGAAGTGGTTGCTAATATACAGCTATTTTAATTAAGGTTGCCGGATTAAACGTACGCAACGAGACCGCAAGTTACTATGGGTAGTTGTAAATTAGTCTTAGCTTAAGTTTTTGCGTTTGTTAGTGCGATGGGTGAGGTGGATGTTAGCACTATAAATGTTTGCCTTCGCTGTATGGACGAGACATTAATTTGCTTTCGTCAATTTATCGTATTCATGAAAATCTCAAAGTACCTTGCGGTCTCGTTGAAATAGCTGTATATGGATAGGCTTAGCCTAACAGCGGAGCTCTCTGAACAGAAAGCTGATGATAAGCTTAACTAAGGTGAAAATCGGATGCACAAGAATTAAGATTGACGACCGGGCTATTTTTTAATTTTAGCATTTCTCAAAAGCATTATTACGCGACCGTCTGCACAATACATTTAGACTGTACAAAAGCTCACAAAATAAACTTTTCAAGGTCTAGAATAACTAGTATGACTAATTTCCGAATAAAATACACCTGATGCGTATCGAAAATTACCCGAGAGACTGATTTGGAAATCAAAATTGCAAACAATACACAGACATCCTTGCATAAGGCGACGCGAGTGAAGTCACATAATATATAATATATAGATAAGCTGAGCCTAACAGCGTCGCTCTCTGAACAGAAAGCCGATGATAAACTTAAGATTGACGACCGGGCTATTTTTCAATTTTAGCGGCAATTCTCAAAAACAGAATTACGCGACTGTCTGCATAGTACATTTAGACCGTACAAAGTTCACAAAAACAACTTTTTCTCCGTCTAGACTAACTAGTACGACTAATTTCCAAATAAAATACACCTGTTGCTTTTAAAAAATTGTCCGAGAACATATTTGCATACGGCCACGCGAGTGAAGTTAGAACTATAATAAAATCCAAGTCTTGTTTTGTTTACATAAAATCGCTTTTCAACCTATGTAATGAATGAACAAACACATAAAAATGGACAACACAATCTTCTTTCGAAAAATTTTATTCAAATCTCCATAAGTTTACGTTTAAAAGCAAAACGCGAACCATTTATAGCTCATCGAGGCCGAGCTGTCTTCGATGAAAGAAATCAAAACGACTGAATTTGAGAACGTTTCATAAACAATTCTCCAAAACTAGCGAGAACACAAAAAAAAAGTCAATCACAGATTGATATCAACATATATTCCCATCGAAAAATGTATTTTGTTTTACCTTTAAAGTGTCTATGAAATGTAATTTATTTTTTGATGTATCGAAAGTTTCACCTTTTTAGACCTTGGAACAAAAGGTTTAAAGTGTTAGGGACGATGCGAAACGCTTATTTTATGGTCTCAAAGTTAGCTTGTTGGCGCTTAAAAGTGGCTCCAATTTGTGCGCGGCCAAAGCCAGTGTCATATTACACTGTGACGTAAATAGTTGTACAAACTGCTGCGGGAATATAGAGAACAAGAGAGCTGACAAGAGACATCGCTAGAGGTGGACCAATATTATGTGGCGAGCGGCCAAAAAACATACGAGATATTAGAATTCTTCGATAATAGAGGTTGTAACAAAGCTTTATTTTGCTCCAGAGGAAAATAGGCCGGCGAAATACACGAAATTTGTTCGCCGACATCAAGCGATGTTGTTTTCAATAAAAGCGCTTATTGTTAAGATTAATATTATTTTGCAAAAGAAAATAACATTCCGGCCGGTGAGGCCGTTTAATCAAGCATAATTTTCCCAATCCATATCCTGTTTGGAAGTTCCTTCAAGCCACGGCTCGACTGGAGAGCCGTCGAAGTCAGTAAGGCCTACAAAAATATACTGACTCGATCGGCACTGACTGGCGAGTAATATAAATGTTTATACGGTATTCCGAATTATAAAATTCAAAGTGCAGCGACGCAAGTGTTCACTTGAAGGCGTCTATTCTACGGAACATCTATAAAAAATCTACATGTACAAATGCGTAAGACTATTCGGAACAAAATACATCGCTGAATCATTGCGTGTTCGATCAGATCAATTTTTAAACAATGAAATATAAATCAGACATAAATGGCGTATTTATACTAGAAGACGGCTAAGTCGTCCAGACGACCTTAACACTTTTAGTTAAGGTCGTCTAGTGTAAATTCGGGACGACCTTACGACGTCCTTACGCGTTAAGGTCATCGATCAGACGCCCTTAATTTCATATGGCTAAGCCGTCTTCCCTTTTTCTCGAATTTATACTAGACGACCTTAGCCTCTTTGGTGTGCTAAGGTCGTCTACTCGCTAAGGTCGTCTCTAGTATAAATTAACGGCCAATGTAAACACTAAAGGCTGGTTTTCACTAGCGCATAAGCATAAGCACAAGCCAACATACGCAGACTCAGTAACGTGTTGATCATTAGTGCCTATTGTTCTGTTTTGTTCAAACAATTGGAACTAATGATCAACATGTTACTGAGTCTGCGTATGTTGGCTTGTGCTTATGCTTATGCGCTAGTGAAAACCAGCCTTAAAACACGATACTTTGAACTCACTTACAAGTGGTTAAAATTTCCAGAAACGTTCAATCGCTGGCAAGACACTGAACTAAGAATCAAAATTATTACGTATATACTTGAGTTCAAACATTTTGAATAAATAAATAAATAAATACGCTATCAAGGCGCCTTGCCGCTAAAAATACACCATTCACATTCAATTCAGCAAGCCGCCTGAAAAACACCACCTCGGATATGCATAACATATAAGTATAATTTAGAAACTTTCAACTAGCAAGCCTCCAAGACATATGCTTCGCATTGAAAAAAGAACTTTAAGTAGACGGGCGAATTGCCAAGCCGATAAAGTAAGTTCATAACCTCTACGCGCGATCAATGAACTTCAGAGAAGACCGGCCGAGTCGCTAATGCGCTAATATCATGATTGTTTGTACTACAAATATATCGTTCGCGTTCGATAAACGCTAGTCAACGAGCCGCTAAAAAGAAATAACAAAAACGCCTCTGCGTTCAAGAAGCTTACAACTCAACTGGCGAACCACTGAGACGCTGTGCTACTGAAATGTATACCTTTCACGTTCAATAATCTAAATCAAAGTCCGTCTTCTTCATGTTCACTTCCTTCGCTCAAGCGGCACAGTCGGTTCGTCTCGCTACGGCAAAACTACAGTGGACACGATCATTTCAGTTGATCAAGAGTGATCCGAAACTGATCCTCTTCACCTTTAGAGGACTGTAAAGAAACAAATTAGGCGCTGTCTGACATTTGTACAGCCAAAAACGTTGGCAAAATGACCATCACGCTAAAGGATTCCAAGGGAATTATAGCGTAAACAAACCAATGTGTCATACTATTTACGTAATTTACGTCATCACGCACGCCCACTCGCCCCAGGCTCTCCAAAAATTGGAGCCACTTTTCAACCGAAGTGACGCATCTTTGAGGGGCTAAAAAACCGATTTTCTTTCTTTTCCTCGGGAAATGATTATTGTTTTCGTTCTTTGGACATAATAAACTAATGAAAAACGAAGAAAAAAAATTCATTTCATAGGCACTTTAAGTCCCTCCACTGTTGGAAATTCTTTAAATCTCCGCTTCTTCAGTTCTGAAACCCGAAGTGACAAACATCTCACCGCATTGCTCCCATCCTCGAAGCAAGATTTTATCCCTGCTGCGCTGAAAGCTCTTCTTTTTCCACTAAAGCAGCTTCTGAGTATCTCTTAATTAGTATCCCTATCTTGAGGAGCAAACCGCGAAAAAAATGCAGGAAAATAACGACTTTAATTGAAACGGTTTTCTCCGCTTAGTAAATACAGCAAAACATCAGTGTTTTCCTAGCTGACGTGACATTCGGCCGCTTAACCGCGCAAAAAACAAAGGCTCGCTTTGGTTTCAAAATTGCTAAGATCCCGGATGTTGCATGACGTCATACGTGCATGTTTTGCGACGTCATACGCGCCCGCGAGCTAGCCTTGCCCAACGGCGGACGGCGGACGGCGGACGGCACACGACACGCCCGCGAAACATTCCGCTAGCCATGACCATGAATAATGACAGGCATAGGTTCTATGAGTATGGTGCGACGCAGCGGGCCTTCGGCCCGCGAGAGCTCCGATAAAATCGCTTTTCAACCTATGTAATGAGTGAAAAAACACATAAAAATGGACAACAAAATCTTCTTTTTAAAAAATTTATTCACATACCATTAACATTTAACATAACATAACATACTTTATTTAATGTGGATATACACTTAGCTTGAGAGCTAGTTTACAGGTATTCCACCTAATAACTAATTAAAACCTAACAACTAAACAACACTAATATCACAATACATCAGATAAAACCACGGATTAAATACTAATTAAAACTATTATTACAATATTACCGCCGCAGTCAAAATGCTAATTAAAACTAATATTACAAATTTACTTAGGCCCAAACCGCGCTTGGGACAATTTTGTACATTTTTATCGAATTTCAATTTATTTAAGTGTCTGACTTGGCACAGACAAGTGCGACCTACACTTTTCAGAGAAACGAACTGGGCAGACAAATAAAACTTTAAAAACACCGCAGCCCGCTGATTGGTCCACGTTGCACGTGCAATTCGTTCGTCATTATAACGGAAAATCACCGCAAAGACAAGTGCGGCCTACTTTTGCCAAGTCGAAAAAGTTTCGACAAAACAGCCGAATTTTCAAAGGAGCCGAAGTCCTGCATCCTGGCAGGACAACACGCTTGTCCGATACATTCCAACGCACCCGCGAATCCAGATAACAATGCCTTCTTGATTAACCATTGTGCTCTTCCTTGAGAAAAACAAATCAATATGCAGCACGTTTCTTTTTATTCAAATTTATCACGGCAAATCGCAATGTGCAAAAACAATTTAATCACTAAAAGTAGAAAAACCCTTGAAAAGGCTTAGAAATAAAAAAATACTTTGCGTTATTTTTTAATCGAATCATGTTTAGCGGTGTTCAATGACGGTGTTCAATGACAAGCCAGTTTCATACTGCATAAAATACATACTAATGAGATTTAAAGCCACGTGCGCTTTGAAAAGGCTTGATGCTCAGATTGAAAGTCGAAGTACTCCACACCTTTAAAATTGTTTCCATACCGTAATGTGCAATTTTCGTATTGTCTTGCAAATTTTAGCTCCGAAATTGACAAGTTGTCTCGGACAATTTTGTATACCAATGTCTGTCCAAATTGTCGCGGACAATTCAAAAGTTGTCCGCAAGTGCGATTTGGGCCTTATCCCCGAAATTTAACGATCTAATTTTGTTTACTATTTCATTGGTGCCCACTTTTATTCTAATGTCATTTGATAGTTCACTCCATTTCTTAGCTGCAAAATATCTCCATGACTTGAGTCTGTATTTAGTAGTGTTAACTTTAGGTAAAGATAAAACATATTCTTGACGCCTGAGATTGTACTTAAGTGAGCGTAAATTAATGAGATTCCTGATTGCTTGTGGTGCTTTGTTCGATATACTATTGTGTATTGTCAATAACATGTCTTAAATTCTTCGAGATTCCATGGAGGGTAGTCTTATCCTTTCCAAGAGATGCTGATAAGATGCATGTTTATCATTATAGACATACCTCAGCGCCCTTTCGTTGACTTTGTCTATTTTAGTAGTGTTTCTTTTTCCGCAGTGGTGCCAAACTTGGTTGCAATAATAAAAATATGGCAGTATAAACGAACGATATAATGATTCCTTGGTTTTTAGTGGTAAAATGTTTTTCAGTCTATTAAGGGCGTTTATTTGAGCACTGTAAACAGTGTGGATCACAAGACAGAGTCCTGAGGGACTCCTATTAACACCCCTTCCCACGTGGAGAATGCGGTACCGAGCTTCACTCTGATGGCGAGAAGAGGGATAGTTTTGCATTAAAGATAGCGCGTGATCACTTAAGCCATAGAATTTAAGTTTTTCTAGAATTAAGTCATGTGGAAGACAGTCAAAGGCCTTGCTAAAATCAATGGCTATTGTGCCGATAACATTATGTTTTTTCAAGATCTTCCTTCCACTGTTCAGTGAGTGCAAGGAGTGCCGTCGGGCAACCATGATATTTAAGTTTATGTTGAAAGGCAAAACGCGTACTATTAGCGCATCGCGGAGCTGTCATCCGCGATGAAATTCAAGATATCAATACGACTGAATTTGAGCACGTTTTGTAAACATTTCTCCAAATCTTACGAGAACACGAAGAAAAAGTCAATCACAAGTTGATATCAACATAAATTCCCATAAAAAAAAAATGTAATTTTGCTTGGAAATTTTTGAAAACTTAGCTTCTTAGGTTCTGATTTCCGAAGAAGAAATATCGTCCCGCATTGATAAAAATGTATGAAGTTCCTCGAAGCAAGATTTTATCCTTTAAAGCTCACTAAAGCGAAGTAATAACACACATTTAAAATATTCAAAATGGAAAGAACAAACTTTAAAGAATACTCGGAAGCCGCTGAAGTGGAGTAAAAGGAGAGCTATAAGCGACTAAGTCTTGCTTCGAGGAACTTCATACGTTTTTATCAATGCGGGGCGATGTTTCTTTCGAAGAAGCGGAGTTTTAAAGAATTTGCAAGCAGCCGAGTAAAGCGGAAGGACTTTACCGTAAAAGAAATTACATTTTTCGATGGGAATTTATGTTGATATCAAATTGTGATTGACTTTTTCTTTGTGTTCTCGTTAGTTTGAGAGAAATGTTTATAAAACGTGCTCAAATTCAGTCGTAATAATATCTGATATTACGTATGTAAACAAAACAAGACTTAATTTTATCGGTTTAACTTCACACGCGTCGCCTTACGCAAAGATGTCTGTGTATGTTTGGAAATTTTCATTTCAAATCAGTTTCTCGGGCAATTTTCAATACACAACTGGTGTATTTTATTCGAAAATTAGTCATACTAGTTATTCTAGACCTGTTTTTGAGATTCGCTAAAATTGAAAAATAGCCCGGTCGTTTACTGATTTCATTGCTTCTAAAAGTAGTAATTTCAAATGTAACGGTAAGCAGTCACGGTTTGGGAAATATTAGACGAGTGTGGATTTGATCGGGAATCAATAAATTAAATATTCACGGCGAGTACAGAAAACGTGTCTCAGCGTGTTTTTTAGTGTGTCACGCAGAATTCGTTGAGGGGGAAGGGGTGCGTGACCCATTTAAAATAAACCGTAAAACGTTCTTACGCAAGCGGATGAGTATAGGCTACCAGTGTGGCCTCTTGTTACAACAGATGCGGATAAAGTTCTCAAGTTACCGCAAATTAGCAAAAAGGAATCGGGTGGATGCAATCTTGGAAAAAATGTGAGCAAGCGAAGTGAAATTTAGTAAAAATGACTTTTGAAACGTTTCAATTCTTACATGACAAGGGTAAAACGTTCCTTGGCAGTCAGTAGCAGTAATAATCAGGAATTTGGAGATATGAGCTTTGGATAAAAATAGGAAATTGACTGTCGATAATTTTTAATTCCTCGTTCAATGTAATGGAAAATATTGAGTATTTGCCTTATGGTGTCCATAGTGAAGGTTTATTTAAAACTATTAACCAAGGTACAGTAGTTTAAAACCTTCTTGCTCTTTAAAATTATAATTATTATAAAAACATTGCGTATAACTTTCTTTCAACGGACACATTTATTAGGCAACATTTGTGGCCTACGACGAAACAGATAAAGTAGGCCAACTTCGACTGCTATAAATGTCCCCTGGTATGTATCATCTGATCGTAAAATCTATATACGAGGAACCTTTGTTTCTGTGCTGTCCTACTAGAAAGTTTGAGCACTGTAAATAAAATACCATTCAGACAGGTAAACGGTTATTTAAGTACGACGTTATGAAAATTAGTGGGCTTAAGTCTCCGAAATACACACTAAATGCAACAATTAACATGAATAAGCGACTCACCATGACTTGTACCTCGATTCTATTGCAACAGAAGTAAATTTCATATAAATCCACTGACGTCGAATGGCAAACGTTCATTCGGCAAGCCTGCTGAGGAATCCGCGAATTTAAATCACAACACGTTGAGGCGGCTTTTAAGATCACCCTATCTACACGTTTGTGTTTTCATGCGTTTTTCATTTTTCTTAGTAAAACTTCTTTTGAAAAGAATATTTGGGAATACCCTTTATTTTCTAATAAAAACTACAACAGAAGCAAGAGCGATAACTGATTAAAACAAGACTGAAATCACTGTTTTAACCTCTGGAATAAAATGCTATTTTTCATTTAACTTCTTAGCTTGAAAATCTTGATTTCTCTTGCAGTTACAGCCATGCTCCGTCACGCGTGACCAGTATTTTTGAAAATTGAATGGAGTTTTCAAGATTACGCGTCGGTTTTGAAAATTCATTCCGAGATTCGGAATTCCCGTGAGAATTTTACCGCATTTTCGGAAACAAACAGCAACAAAATATCATTTTGTTTGAAATGTTACATATCCGAACAATATTAGTTTTTTTTATGCGTGCAGCGAAGTTATTTTCCGTTAATTCGTGACATTCAAAGTGTTTTCCACTGAGATCTTCAAGGTTTCATTCAAATCTCGGACGTTACAAAGAAATATTCAAATGTTCATTTCATTCTCTAGATTACTGGTCACGCGTGACGGAGCATGGCTGTAATATTGAACGTTAAGATATCATCACTGTATACGATGTAAATGGTATTGACATTCTAGTCTACTTATACAACATCTTGTCCCATTTAATCTTTGTGAAGTCTCAGATACAATTGTTGATTGAGACTTAAATGGAATAAACATATATAATAACCTAAACGAACAATTTTCATATCAAGCGCAGTTATAAGGTATCTCAGTTCCATTTGACATTGAATTGCGAAATACTGACAGAAAACTATCGCAAGGGAAAGAAACAATTAATCTTATTTAGACCGAGGGATGGGTGGGAAAAAGTGCCCCGATCACTTTGAACCCTTTAATTTTAAATGGGTTTAACTAAAACCTGGAATTGGAAGTTTTTGCGCCCTCGACGGTCTTATAAGATTTCAATAACCGTCCTAATTAAAATTAAGGAACGCTCAATAGAGCATTTGTAACATGGATTTATCCAGCTTTGTCTGTCAAAGTCACTATCATAATGCTATTCTGACTCGTTTAAAATACAGCTCGCACTGTGTTCGGGGAATCGTCAGTCGTTTGTTTCGCCTGTTCTTTTCTTCCTTTCTTCGTATATTTTATTTATTTCTGTGATAATATTTGCATTTATGTTTGTTGCTAATATCAATGGCATTCTTCGAACTTCAGGTATTTATCGATCACGCCGTAGGTTTGATTTGACGGTCTCGATATGGACTGGGAGTACCCGGGCAGAGCTGATAGAGAAGGTTCAGTTCCAGAGGATAAACAAAGGTTCACCTATCTCTGCCGAGAGCTGTTGGATGCCTTCAAAGCGGAATCGGCCGAGACTGGAAAGCCCCGCCTGCTCCTGACTGCTGCTGTATCAGCTGGCAAGGCAACAATCAACGTAGCTTACGAGGTCGACAAACTTGGTCCTCTGTTGGACATACTTAACCTGATGACCTATGACCTTCACGGCAACTGGGACAAAGTGACGGGACATCACACAGTCATGGTTCATATAACATCAGAGACAGACGATCTTTCTGTACCATACGCAGCCCAGTATTGGATCGACAAAGGATTTCCAGCTAATAAGATCGCGCTTGGTATGGCGACTTATGGACGAGCGTTCCGCTTAAAAGACGCCAGCAACAACGGCCTTGGTGCCCCTAAGGCCGATTGGCAAAATCCCCCCAAAGGTCAGTACACCAGGAAGGCTGGATTTCTGTCCTACTACAAGTTATGCAAAATGGGTTTGACTACTGTTAATGATAATGCAGTTATGGCTCCGTATGGGTACGAGGGCACAGGGTGGGTGGGCTTCGATAATAAAAAAAGCCTGCAATACAAGATCGACACGGTGATCAAAGCAAAGGGTCTCATGGGAGCGATGTTCTGGGCCCTCGACTTAGACGATTTTAGCGGCAGCCAATGCGGTCAAGGCCCCTATCCTCTGATGAACTTTGTGAAAGATTATCTAGGTGGCTACGTCCCACCAACTCCTACGACGATGGCTCCACCTTCACCTCCTGTTACCACCCCTGATCCCGGTCCCGTCACCACCGCTGGACCAGGCCCCGTCACGACAGCAGGACCCTGCCCTGGATCGACGTCGCCTCCAGTACCACCAACCGAGCCTCCAATGCCACCAACCGAGCCTCCAGTACCACCAACCGAGCCCCCAGGTCCCGGGGAAAATTGCGTGGCTATCCCCACCTTACGATACCCATCCGGGCATGCATGATTGGTGCAACACCATGTGTGGTCTTGGAAATTGCCCTGCGACCCACTGCAAGTGCAGTTAGATCAAGTCGAACTGCCTGACCAATTGAAGTGCTTTAATGTAATAGTCGAGAAGGTAGAATAAAAACAGCACTGAAGGCAAACCAATCTCGTTTCCGTTTCCTTTTTCTTTTTATGCTTGTGCGCCATTATTCCACATGCAATTATGCGCACGTCCAACTGTACCGCTGGTAACTGTTGTTTGACTATTTGCAAACGCAATTAGATTAAGACAAAACGATCTTACCAAAAGCCATGTTTTTATGATGGCTTCATTTACTACAACTGCAAGAATCCTTCAGTTTTTGTTCTCTGTTAATTAGGAAAACACCATCGTGAAAATCGCTTATTCAGGTGCATTTATGTAATAAGGGAGCAGGGATGGCGCAGTGCACGTGGTGAGAGCGCTCGCCTCCCACCAATGTGGCCCGGGTTCGATTCTCGGACTCGGAGTCATATGTGGGTTGAGTTTATTTGTTGTTAGTTCTCGTCCTTGCTCCGAGGGTTTTTCCTCCCTCCTCAAAAAACTAACACTTCTTAATTCCAATTCGATCCGGAAACAGTGGAAGTAAGAGCCACCTCGTGGATTTCCACTGAAATTCCCATTATAAATTTTTTTTCATTTAATAGACGAAATCTTGGAAGAAGAATAACATCAGCGCTTAATAATTATGATTATAACAGCGCTCAATACTGTTTGCACAAGCCTGTCTAGTTAGGAGACAGTAACGTCTGTGTATGATAATTTGCTTACACTTATCAGTCTAAATTTCACGTTGTAGCGATCAACGCCTCAGAACACATATTCCATCTAAGTCCTTTTGAGCAGAATAACTGGCGGCCCATGCCTATTGAAATTGACTTGAGACGTTTTGGACATCACGTCATCACGTCTTCACAGCCCCTAAGAAGCGTACCTTACGAACCCTTATAAGCATGATTTAAGCAGTTGCAAAGAAACCTGAAAAAAAATTCACATTGATTTTTGTGGGGGCTTGCCGCCCACTATGCTATCGACAGATTTGTGGGTTTATGTTTGTGGGTTTATGTGATCGCGTGTCGCACGGTCTTCTGGGAGGAGTTCGTAGAGAGAACCTGGGAACGAGATTGTGTGGGCTTGTGTTGAGTGGAAATCGGCCATGTTGGCGTGTCGCACTGGCGTGGTTTTCGTTTATATTAAAGCGTTTGGTCTGTTTTCATAGAATTTGACGGCGTTTATTTTCATTGTAGTTTTCAAGGTAAGTTATTGCTTGTTCTGGTGAACTATACCGTATCAATTTGTTTTCATGCGTCGTAAATCTTGGTGCGTTTGCGTTAGAGATAAAAAGGCTTGTTTTGTTGTTTTTGACATTTTCAGCTGTTCCTGTAGTACTCATCGTTACAGCAACTCTCGAGGTCACACTACAGGCCAACATTTCGTTTGGATGGAAGTCTGTGCAGGTTGCACTTCAATTCAAGGAAAGCTCATACGCTTACGCAAGCCAATATTCACTCGGCTTGATGCTCACTGAGGAAGCACCGTGATATTACTTAAGTGCTCTTGGGTTTCTCGCGTACTGGAGAACTCGTGCAACCAGTGCCATTTTACCTCCACTGATCTTAAAGGTGGTCAGACATGAGGGGTCATGTAGCAGGGACATGTCGCAGCGACATGTAGCAGCGACAAACGTTTGTGTAGTACACACTGAGGGACATGTAGCAGGGAGTAGCGGGGACATGTAGCAGGGAAAAAATCATAGTGCTTGCACACCGCATGAAAATGTCGCGGGGACATGTCTCAGGGACATGTTGCAGCGACACGTCCCCTCGTGTGAACTTATACTATCATAATTGTGCAACACCAATCTTGGGACATTTTGTCCCCGCGACATGTCTCACGGTGTTCAACTTGTTGAACTTCATGGGACACGTCGCGGAGGACAAAATGTCCCCAAAATTGGTGTTGCACAATTATGATAGCATCAGTTCACACGAGGGGACGTGTCGCTGCAACATGTCCCTGAGACATGTCCCCGCGACATTTTCATGTGGCGTGCAAGCGCTATGAATTTTTCCCTGTTACATGTCTCCGCTACACTCCCTGCGACATGTCCCTCAATGCGTCCTACACATTGCTGCTACATGTCACTGCGACATGTACCTGCTACATGACCCTTCATGTCTGACCACCTTAAGACCATGCTGGTTGAGGTACATCTTCAATCTGTTGCAATACAATTATCTATGTTGTAGTCGGAAATTATGAGTTTGGTACAATTTTGTCTGCACTGGTTCTGCACTGGTTCAAATTTATTTTGAACCAGTGCAAAATATTTGAACTGGAGCAAAATATTTTCACCAGGGCAAAATATTTGCACTGGTATATAACTATATTCTACTGTTCAAATGTTGTTGACAATAGCACAATTTCGATGTATTAAAATTCAACTTGAAACAAAAGACAACACTACGAGGTTTAGGGAAATAAACCATATAAATCCTTACTATCATTCCCCTAAGCCTCGCAGTGGTCTTGTTTCAAGTTGAATTTTAATATATCGAAATTGGGCTATTCAAATTTAAAAAGCGAGAAACGCTTTATCACAATATTCGTCTCTATATTATAGAGATAGAGAAGAATAGATAATCGTATTGCAACAGATTGAAATTGCAGTTCAGCCACAGAACAGATCATCAAGTCTTTCAGTGAGAACTATAAACACTTGAAATTAAATGTTAAGCCCCCCTCCTCTTGAGTGACTTATTTTACTTTGAGCCCCCCCCTATCCTT
Organism: Dendrophyllia cribrosa; assembly: GCA_024195265.1. NCBI lineage: Eukaryota > Metazoa > Cnidaria > Anthozoa > Scleractinia > Dendrophylliidae > Dendrophyllia > Dendrophyllia cribrosa. The sequence continues at coordinate 9,251,893 of JAJLRJ010000003.1, forward strand.
GCTTTGATTTTACTTCATGCCCCCCCCCCCCCCCCCCCTCTGGTTTTCCAACCCCCCCTCCCCGATAATTATTGCACAGTCCCTAACCAATGTGTACCAATGTCACTTACTGCTATTATTTACCATCATATAGAAGATATTAATTTGACTAATTTATGGACTTCTTCCACTTTGAATAATATTTTGGTTATTAGAAATAACCTGTACACTTCTATAAGATATTCTGTGCGAACAAATGATTATTTGCTCTTAACTGATATGCCAGTTTACTTATTGTTTCAATTTTGACGAAGTGCATACATTACAATACAGTGATTCATTAACAAGAAGTGTGTTTATGGCATCTAACAATGGCCCATTTAGGTCTCTTCAAAATTCACTTCCAACAGGTTTTTCTCGGCTAAACTACAATTGAACAACCCCAAACTTGGTAAACGGACTAATTTTAATGCGATCTTTCTTGTGATGGCCCCCAATTTTTAATTGAATTAAAATTTAAAACATCATCCCCAGTCTTCATATAAAGTTCGGAACGGGCAATTTCAGCCGCCTATTCAAGATTTGCCCTTGCAAAAAAAAAAACTGTTTGCAAGAGAAAAACAACCGTAAAAGAAGCAATTTCACGACCGTCTGCAGAACATCGTTATGCACCCCGGGAAGTTGGAATATTTCATCTACTTTTTAGCCGAAGTTGGAATTGAACAAATAAAAACAGAAAAAATAACTTTAAACACCCAACTCCAAATGGCCATTTCACTGACACTCCTAATTCAGGACTGGTGAAGATGATGAGCTCTCTTTTAATTACTTTAACTATAATCACGATGATGTGCCTATTTGTTAGGTAATACATGTAAGCACACATAGCTGTCCAATTACAGCTATCCGATTACAACTTTTTGTAATTGAATAGTACAAAAAAACTCCACAAAGCCTTTTTAATCTCGAGTTTTGTTATTGATGCGATTAATTAGTAATTGAACTTCATGTCGTACAAATCAGGGTAATCATTGTCATAATTTCAAATCGTCCTCGCACTAAGTGGTCGGCTGATTTGAAATTACTCGCCCGATTATTCCCTGAAGTCTACTCCACTCAGTCCAATTACTATTACTAAGTGTACAGTATAATGTACTAAATGAATTTGCAAAAAGCAATTCCAGTTATTTGAACAATGATATTTTGATCAATGATTCTAATAGAAGCCCCCACACGTTCTCATTGCGGACCAATTTTTTAGGTTTGTTTGAAACTGTCTAAATTGCTTCCATCACTGCGAGTCGCTTTTAATAATTTCAATCGTTCTTTTTGTGTCAATCTAGATCACCCAAGGAATCCCAGACTCAACTGTTTTACGCACTAATCAAACCTACAACAAAATTCTCGAATCCGATTGGTTATCAGCAGGCCCAATTAGAGCATTAATAGGACAGTTTACGTGTCATGCTTGTAATTGGACGTCATTTGCGCGCGCTATCCTTTTTCTGTGCGTGCATATCGGTCAAAAACACACTCAACTGTTATGTTTTCAATCACCAATGAACGTGTTTTGTCTGTAATCATACTCGTGATAAACAAATTAAATGATTAAACAAATCGGACTCCCGCTTCGCGGTCGTCTGATTTTGTTAATCACTCGTATGATTACAGACCGAATTGGACTCAACTCAGTCCAATTACCATTATTAATCACTTTTTTGATTACTCTCCCCCCCGGGAGGGGGGGGGGGGGTGGGTACGCTTCTATATAACCTAAATGGGTATGTGCCGCTGCGAAGGGTATGGTTTTCAAGCAGGTTAGTGTGGGATAGAGTATAGAAAGCATAGAGTTTTGGTCTATAGAATCGAGGTAGAATATGATATCATTTGCCAGGAAACTGATCAGTGGTATGGATAGAATATAATAGAAATTGAAACTAGGAAGAGAAAGAGCCTCACGGAAATAAAATCATCGCGGCAAAAATAATTTTTGACAGATGGTTTCCACTAATAGTGATTCAGTTCTAAAAATAGCAAGTCTGGGATTGGGTAGGGATTTTCGGGGTCTAGTCTAGTATTAAGGTTGCAAAATCAGTTGAACATAGTCTGGTATAGGTTTCAGAATAGGCCTGTCGTCCCGATTGTGCTCGTAAAATGCTGAAAAGTTGCTCCCCAGAATGCCAAAAAGGGGCTAAAAAATTGCCAAAAATGCAAAAAGTTGCTACCTAAATTCATGATATTTATAATTACATACAAACGTTATCCGTTAAGAAAAATAGCATGAAACATAAAGAGTTCCTCGCGGCAAACATAGGCGTATTTCAAGAAAAGTCTTAAAGTGCCACTATGATCAAAAATATGCATTTTCTGTTCTCTTCATATTTTGAAAATATAAGTACTCGTTACTTACCTTGCGAAGTTTCAAGTCAAAACTCGTACGGGAACTGCCATTATTTTACCTTTACATTTCGAATTCGGCTTGCCGCCATAACTCAATTAAAAAATGACCGGGACCGAATCCTGAGAGTTGGATCGAGTTGGCCTAAAGATTTTATGACGTCAATGACTCAACACGCGCCTTCCAGTTTTGGCTTTGTTGTCTGTGTCCCGGAGGGAATCGCGTTGAGTCATTGACGTCACAAATCAAGTCACGTGTACCAGATCGCAAACCAGTAGAACGTGGGCTCGGATTTATTAACGGAGTAATGGCTGACGGATTTTACGTGATTTTCGTGGGTTTTCGGCCAGCTATTTCTGGGCTGTGTAAGAATATATCAATCTAATTTATAGCAATTCGCATTTGTCTAAACCTATGAGATACATTTGCGTTAAAAAAGCGGGAAAGAAATACAAAAATTTTCGTCGTAGTGGCACTTTAACGAAGCCTTAACGTCTTATTAAGTGACGGGTTATTTGTTCAGAACGTTGTTTAACATCAATAAATTTGCATAAATTGAAGTTTTCTATCTGAAATTTTTCACTTTTTCGTGTTTGATATGTGCTGTAAATCTATAATTTGCTCAAAAGTTGCTCAGAAAGGGGACATTTGCTGGACGTTGCTAGAACTGCAAAAATGTTGCTCCAAACGCCAAAAGTTGCTTATACGTCGTCGAGCACAATCGGGAGCGGCGTATGTCAGAGTCCCAGCGAACTCCTCCACCCGAAAATATACAGAGTACCCTTCCCCCCTCCCTCGGGGGTTGATTTCGGTCAGCTCAAACGGCTAGCTTTGCTCGCTGATTTTTCTAAGCCTTACCCCCACTAAGGAACCTGTTCAAAGGGTAATGACTAATGAGAGGCTTGTACACTGTACTATTGAACTTGTAATTATCAACGTTTATTAGTTCCGTCGTTAGTTCAATTCTCGGTCTGTCACTATACATGGCTACATTTGGCTCGTGTTTAAAGGAGCTCTGTCATGTTGATTTTCAGGTTTTTTGGTCAAAATTGCCTACAATTAGAACTAAGTACCTTTGTCGTACTCGAAATAAATATAGAACACTAAGAGGAAAATAACAAGTAAATTTTCGAAGAGAAAATAAACCATAATCTGAGTTTTAGCGAATTTTCCAAGACAGAAGCGATAAACTTGAAAAACTTAGCCTCATTTTGTCAAGATGCAATCCATTTCCATCCTAGCCATCTGCAGCCCAAGACACTTATTTTTACTCTTAGAGCACTAGGAAAATAATCTTAAACAAAACTGGACCCTGATTTTTGGGTTTTCACTGATATAAATATGTCGTTTGACTTTTTAAAGTAACATTAAAAATGGTGACATAGCCCCTTTAACTCGTCAGAATAAAATCAGTTTTCTAGTAGGAACGAGGGAGGACGTTTAATTTTTGCCATTAGAGTAGGTGGTTGCTCGAGGAGAGGTGATCAAGTTTGCTTTCGATTTGGAGATAAATAAAAAATCTTTGGAGAAAGTTTAAATTGTTAAACTGCAATTCCCTGATAGCCAACGTGGCGAAAAGCTCACAGGACATCTGGTACACTGACTCACAGTACAACAACATTCATTCTGCTATTAAACGAATACGGACTTCAGGGCGCTCACTATTAATTTGTGCGAACGTACATAGTGAATTTCACTGCTTTGGATATTACTGAGGAATAAGATCTGGTTACGTCACTATTTCGTTTAATCTAAAAAAAAAACAGTTCTTTGTTCGAAATAATGCTGTATGAATTAAGCGCTTTTTTTTTCGTATGATATGAAGTTACATGTATATAACCACCAAATACAAATGTTTTAATTCATTACGTTTATACTACTGTTGGAACTGTTGTTTGAATTGTCAGTCCGAACAAATAAAAGATTAGGTTCGTGAAGCTCAGTCGTTGTTTCGATACTAGTAAAGCTTATTCTAGGCATATATAATCTCTGGTATTTATTACTCAGTCTTCTGACTTTTCGGCTATTGTCTTCAGCCGCCCTTACTTGAAATATTTTCCTCAGTGAAGTACACTAATTCATACGAATGAAGCTCAAGTTAGTGCCCGCCTCTCGTGACCTCTGAATTTCGAAAAAGTGGTCGTACCTGAACTCACTTACGAAAACTCATTCTCACAAGCGACCATTCACTGAAAAGTCAGTATTTCTGATAACAACTTATATTCGATGAATATACAATGTTTTTCCTTATATGAAAACGATTTTCAACCAACTGTTGTTAAAATATGAACGAATTTTCCCCCAAGAGTGCACGTGGTCTCTGAGAAGAGCTTAAAAACAGTGAAAAAGCCCTCTTCTTAAAATCCCTTAAATCTTCTTAAAAACAAAGACAGTCTCACTGAGAATTTAAACCTACGCTTTCAACTGTATTTCCTTTTAGAAATGTACAGTCCTTTTTGCCAGCTGATAATTAGAGCTATCTTTTTTTAACTTTCTTCTTCGACAATGCATCTATATATCTGATCTTGAAATGAACATAACAGATTTTGGAACGTTGTTGTTGTGAGTTGTTGATGGGCTTAAAACATCATTCCTTGTAGTTAAAAATGTGGGATTGAAATGCTCAGGGAACGGATAAGATACACTCTCCTTTTAAAGGGGAAAGCATGAATATATTGTAGAGAACAATTTACGCTGAAGTGTGGAAAAGCACCACAAATTTAATTCTATAATGATAAGCTACCTTTTTTTCGAAATTGTCAGTCATTGAACGGTAAGTTAAAAAAAATGATGTAAATTTTTTATATGATGTGTTGTTTCTAAGAGAAGTCAGTGTGTATGCAATTAACGTTGAAAGAATCATGATGAAAATCCATGCACTCCTTTTTAGGAGTAGCCAGAATACTAGTAATTTTATTTTGTTTTGTTCGAGTAGTTATTAGAGCGCTTCTCAAATGCGGTTTTTTGAGCCGATCAACAATTTTTCCTCACTTCGATCGGAAAAAATTGTTGATGGTCTCAAAAAATCGCATTTGAGAGGAGCGCTCTAATAACTACTCGGGATTCCCGTTCTCAAACACCCGTAAGAGGGAGTCAAATGCGTTTTTCCCCGAGCCCGCCCGCAACGGTAAGCGAGGCATCACCAATTGAAGAAATCCTTACCCTTGGTATATACGCACATTGTGACAATGGGGCGAGGAAGAAGCGGGCTTATTGTTAATGGTAAGAAAAAACAAGTTCTTTATGATCGACGCAACCACCGCTCCAAATATTTTTTTGGAAGGGCTTCTAATTCAATGGTGAAGCCCAATCCAAAAGAAAACATCATTCCTCCAGATATACTTAGAATTGCCGAAGCATTATCTCCACAGCAACTTGCAGCACTTATTACCAATTGAAGAAATCCCTGCCCTTGTTTATATCGCGATGGCGAACGAAGCAATGACTGCCGTTGCGTTTTTGAAAATGCGTGGGATTGAGTTGAAAGAAGGTGATGACTTATATGCAAAGAACAAAGGGACGTTCGAATACAACCCTTGCAGACATTGTGGTTTAAACTTTACCCAAGGCCATTCTCTTGTTGAGCATCAAAAATATGCTTGCAAGAAGCTGAGAACAGAAAAACGCCCGAAAGTGCTTTGTCCCGACTGCAATCGAAGATTGTCTATACAAACGGTTAACAGACACTTAAGAAATGGTTGCCCTCCCCCGAAAAACACCCCTTGTGATATAAACCTTAGACAGCATGAACTGAATGCATTGTTTGACTCTAAATGGCTAAGCCAGGAGTATATGTCAATTGGACAAATCTCATCCCCCATATATATCGAATCAACATGGCAATGACAACACAAGGACTTGACTTCAATCAAAAGAATCAAGAATACTTTGGTGATTGGTTGCTGTCCTTTGGTGAATCCCATTGGGACTATTTACCAGACATGATCCAGGATTACATCCTTGAACTGGTTGAAAGGAGTATCCAGCGTGACTTGGCTGCCAAGGCCCTTCATCAACGCAGGATGAAATCTGTATGCCTTTCAATAAAAAGTCATTATCACTGGGAATACCTTTGTCATTTCCGCTTATTCACTTCACAAACATGTGAGTTATGCCGAGAAGACTTCTCGCCAGAAGTGGACATGGGCAGGCACAGGGCCATTTGTCCTGGCATGCCGCCTTATAGAGCTTTACAGCGGGCATTGATGTTTGCAGACATCGGCTGTGACGACGAGGAAGACTATGACGGCCCAAGTGCTCACGAAAGTTTCTATGGCATTGCTCACTCAACGTGATCCATCTTTTCAAGCATGATTTTCCAGCTTTGTTCGTGCTTCCACATTGATTTTTCTGGGACTTGCAGCCAGAAGTAATTGACAAGCCGTTGTGGTCCTTTTATTGCATCCAAGATTTTGTGGGCCACAAAGGGCATGGAGATTCTTTTCGGCAGATATTCTTCGATGAATTTGAAAGAATCATTTGCATGTTGTATTTCATCATTGGACAAGCAGACGTGGTGTTCACAAATTTTCAGATGTTTGTTGAGATAGCTTTTGAAGTTGTAATGTTTAGTGGTCATTCTTTTTTTGGCAATTGTGTAATCACCACCATAGAGCCCGTTGTAATCGAAGGTCACACCATCCAGGGGCTCTAAGAGCCCGCAGTCCTCGCAGCAAAGTTCTGATGAAAACATACTGAGGTTTAATTTGCCTTTGCAGTTTTGGCAAAATTTTGTCCTTTCATTCACAAGGGTGAAAGGTGAGTGTTGGGGGCATTGTGCCTCGGAAGAAAGATACTCCTTGATGATATGAAGGCGTTCTGACAGGTTTGAACGCCGTATTTCTTTGGTGTAGTTTTCGAGTGAGCGCAGGAGGATAAATTTGTATTCTTTATCAAGCTCATCGAGTTTGGGTTTGTATTCGCCTTTACTGTCCAAGGCCCGAACATCAGTCAGTTGTTTAGCGAACTTCTCCATGGTTGTACACAGCCGGGTTATGTATTCAATTGGGCGCAAATGATTTATTCTTAGAAATGTAGAGATTAAATCCAGAATTTAATCTCTCAAATCGGACTTGGATGCTGCGGCGAGAAGTATCTTTTTTTGAAACTCTTGTGTGACTTCCTTGCGAAGTTCCTTTTTGAGTTTCTCGAGGTCTGGCGCTTGTGTTAGAGTGCCAACGTTTTTTTTAGCCTTAACACCATCCCTGATTGCAGCTTTGAGTTCGTGATATTTTTCCACCTCACGAGTAATTATGGTGAATTCTGCATCACTGATCCTCTTGTCTTCCAGAGCCTTTGAGACCAGTTCATAGACAGAGTTGCGTTTAGCCAGGGCCAGTGTATAGATATTCTCGTGTTTGGTCACTTTACGCTCTAATCGCTTGTTAGCAGCTGTAAAGCCAACAGAGGACAGTCCACAGAGGGTCGCGATGCCGGCAAGTGCTGGACTTGCAATAATTCCGAACCCAGTCAATGCAGTGGCAAGGGCCCCTGATGACAGCCCAACAGAAAGCGACCCAAGTCCAACCGCCGAGTAATGAACCAATGATTGGGTTCGTTTGTATTTCTTTGCGACTTGTCTGTAATGCTCGGCTTCGTCAGACAGCTCTTTAAGCAAGTCAGAGATCTTTTTGAGCCGGAAGTCTTCTGCATTAATTTGAGTGATCCCAAGGTCAGGGTATATCTTTTGTGTATGGCTGTATTCGGGGAGCGATGGTAGCACATTGGCAGAACTCATGGTGTGGGTATATATATGATTTTTTAATTAAACTCAATTTCAAATTCCAAAGGCCTACCATTGAAATTGAAGAGGTCATTGTTCTCATCTCTCACTGACAGTGTGATAGAGTTAACAAATTCACCAGACGAGACGTCACGCAAGACGTTCTGTTGTGTTGTCTCGTAAAACACCTTCTCAAATGATTTCCCACGAATATCAAACCGAGCCAACACACTCGAAGGTTTGCCATTGAGCAAGTTCTGTTCTTTGTCAACCAGATCACAGTGGATGAAGTAAGTGCTTGGAGATGTAAACCCTTTGACATTTGCACTCCAAAACGGGGTACCACTTATACCAAGAAAATCTATCAGATTTCTGCTAAACGTTACATTATTGGGACTTTTAATTAACATTATTCCTTCTGCTGTAAGTGTATCAACTGTTAGATCAATAACTGGCCTATTCGTTTTTATCTCAAGGAAATCTTTTACAAAGTAATCCACTGTGTAAAACCCCGGCATTACGAATACTTCAGTAACCCTTCCATTACTGCCAGGTGCTGAGATAACCGTTCTTTCTTTCAAGTTAAACCACGAGTTGGTGAGTGAGGTAGATAGAAGCCGGATGTAATTTGGCCTCGGAAGTGCGTGATCAAAGTACACAGTGTGAGGGTTCGAAGTCGTGACAAATGTCAACACAACCATGATGGTGTATATAATTACACATTTTAAAATATAATTATATACAATCATGTTTGGCACACGGCCTGGTGGATTTAATCCTAATTCAAATCTTGGTATAAACATCGGTGGCCACAATTACGGGCCCCCACCTCCTTTTTATTCGCCTCCAAACGCCTATACCCATGTCGCGCCAAAGCCACACCCAAATCCTGAAATTGCTTGGTTGAGTTCGCCGGAGGCTGCCAAGCTCTCTGCCGCGGCCAAGGCCAAGGCAATTTCAGATTTCAAAAAGCGTTTCCCGCACGCTATGTCACACTTTGAAGTGCAAGTAGAGTTTGGCGACGACCACAAAACCGCCACAGGAGAAGTGCTTTACAAAGAGGGTCAAGGCTCATGGACACTCGTTTCAGAAATGCCCCACAAAGATTGGACTGGCGCCGAAAGAGACGCTCTTGGCCTTGTCTATGATGGTGGTTTCCCTTATCAGTTATCGTTGGGTCAACCAGAAAAGTCAATCCCGGCTGTTGCTTTCTCCACCACAATAGACAAAGACATGATGATTGGCGCAATCTCGAATGACAAAGAGCAAAAGATTTACGTCACGCCAACTGATTATTTCACAACGAAATACAGAAATATCTTCAGGGACACACAGATTTCATTCACAACCGCGAAATACGGCCGAAAGTGGATGGGTGGCCCGCATATGAGCTTTTGGCCACAACAACTCTCCTTCGCCCTGTGGTGTGCAACAACCGGCTGTGGGATCTCGCGTGACATTCTCTTCGATAAGAACTCAAGTCTATCCCTAACCCCACAGCTCCGGGCGTTTTACCGGTTTCACGTTTATTTCACAACAAGGCGAATACTCTACCAGATGGGAGGGGAACAAAGCGTGAGTGCTTTGCCAGACGACCCTCCATTCAACCGGAAAGACAACAAATACAACATCGATGCGTACAAGAAGATTTGCATAGAGTTCGGTATCGGCCCCAGTTCTGACTTCCGTTACACATATGGCAAGAACCACGGGCTTGGTAATGTCTACATTTGGGTAACTGGAGAGGGCCCCAGCTCTACCGATTACACTTATCCAGACCCCGATCTAGCTCTGTTCGATGATGAGCGCGTCACTGACAGAAAAGACCTCAATTATCGTGCCAATGGTATATCTTACGTCCGCAACGATCAAGGGGCGGACACCCAGTTCGAGCACTTTGTGCCAAATTACGCACAGGGGCTAACACAGCCAGGGCTCGCCCGTATGAACCAATCAATCGAGGCCTTCGTGTACTGCATTCTTGGTTCACAAGCCAAAACCCGCAGCAGCATCATTGGAAGAGGAGGCCGGGCGTTCGAAACGCAGAGAGTATTCCTCACCCATCTAGAGGAGGCCATAATCCTGAACGGCATCGCAACAAGCGTACAGCGTTACCAGCTTGCCATCCAAGCAACGAAAGTTCGCCTGGACTTTGCGACAGCACCCGGAAGCTGGCTCATGCCATCGCGCATGATTATCAACACAGAGAGCGTGATCGGGTATAACAACAATCTACAGGAGGCAACACAAGGGATGAAGCTGGGGGTGAACACTGGTGTTAATCTGGGCACAAAAAAGGCCTCCCTCCGCCACATGGACGGTGGACCAACAAAGATCAATCCACCAAACAGCCACCCATCAAACCCGATACATCTCCAGGCCACACAGGCACAGGGCATCGCCCCAGCCACACCACAACCCACACCCACACCTACACCACAACCAGCCCCCACACCAACACCAACCCCCGCACCCACACCACAGCCCGACCCGCATCACGTCTCCAAGGCAGTCGTTGCTGTGGGTGCGCTTTCTTTGGCAGGGCTTTTCGTTTGGTTAAGATAAGTGTTCAAGACTTCGAACGCTTGGTGATCCTTTCAACAAGGAAGGCCACCACGGCAAGGATGAGAAGCCAGGCGTGTTCACCCAGAAAGGAGATGACCGACCCGGCCGCTTTGAAGATGAAGCTCACAATTGTGCCAATGAGGCCAGGCAGTGCGCTGGCTGCCTTTTTGCCAAGCTCTTTAAGCCCATTTCCAATAGCCTTGGTGGCCTTCGCCAGGCCGTTCAAGGTGGCGAGTACAACAGCGCTGATGGTGATGCCAGCTGCCAGAACAATCGCTTGCAGAATCCATCCGTATTTCTTGAAGATTTCTCTGACCCTCTCTCTCAAAGACAGGGCCTGTTCCCTTTCTTGAACCTGTGTTCTGAGCCTTGCCAGCTCTTCTTCACGTTCAGCAACCCGGTCTTCCGCGGCTGCTCTGTCAGAGGGAGACGTGTTCTCATCCTCTATGACGCGCTTGTCTTCAGCGTTCTGTCGTTCAAGCTCGGCTTTTCTTTCGTTTAACTCATCAAGGGGTTTAGTTGAGTTTAGGCCTGCTTCTATTTCATCTCTTTCTCTTGTTTTCTCAGAAAGGCGTGTTCTGGCTTTGTCCGCCTTTGCCTGTTCTTGGTCTCGTTGTTTTTGTATTTTTTGAAGTGCCGCTACTTCTTTTTTCTGGTTTTCAAAATCTCGTTGAAGATTTTTGTTCAGCCGTTTTATGCGGTCTAGCTCTGCTTGATTTTCAACGCTTGAACCTTGTTCCTGCTCCAGGGCGTCAATCCTCGCTTGTTCTTGCTCGATTCGGTTTCTGAGGTTTTGCTCCTCATTTTGTGCTTGTTGTAGTTCCACGGCAACCCTTTCATTCTCCTTCAGTTGTTTTTCTGCCTCCTTCAATCTTTGTCTTTCTTCCCTTATTGAGGCATCCGTTTCAGAGACAAGCTCTTCAGCGCTTGGGCCAAGGGATGTTTTGAACTTGTCTGTGAACGCTTTAAGAAAGCTCCCATCTTGCTTGAAAATAAGAGATTCGCCGCCCTTTGGCCCAAAGGAAACTATTTTACCAGAATTTGATGCCTTTTTGCCAAAACCAATTGGGCCTAATTTCGGGATGTTTACTTTTGGAAACTTCTTTTTGATCCAGCCCATGGCTTTATCGATTATCTCTGCTTTTCCATTTCCGTCTATGATTTCTCCAAGCAGAGGGACGGTGGCAGAAGTGCTTGGCAGCCCACTTTCTTCACGAGACATTGTATGCATTTCATGTTGTTCACCGCCATGATATGGGGTGGATGCAGCACCTGGTTGATAAGGTAGCCCACTTTCTTCGCGAGGCATTGTATGCATTTCATGCTGTTCACCACCATGATATGGGGTGGATGTGCCGCCTGGTTGAAAGGGTGTTGTTGTGTCAACTTCTTGTTCGTCATCGTCGTCATCATCGTGGTCTATGTCCCAGTCTTCCCAAGGATTCTCATTCTCATTCTCATTCTCATTCTCATTCTCATTCTCATTCTCATTCTCATTCTCATTCTCACCAGGTATATCATATCCGCCTTCTGCCATCGTGGGTATATAAATATAAATTAAAATAATACACAAATATATACCATGGCTGTGCAACCGAATTTACTTCCATCTTACAGTGAAAAGACACTGGGCGCCATGAAGGCAGAGCGAACCGTCAAGCGCATCACATTCAATCCTTCTGAGGCCAACCCCGGCGAGACACTGTACGTCTCTGTGCCCAAGCTTGGCGAGCACGATGTCATTGTGTCCGGCTCACTTGCACTGGTGTTTAACATCAATCTCTCCGGCGGCCATGCAAACAACTATCTCGTACAAAATGTTTCTCGGGCCCTGGTGGACACATTCGTTGTAAAGTTTGCAGCCACCACTGTCCAGGACACGGTTGGGTACGACATCTACAAGATCTTCGAAGACCTCTTCCGATCAACCGATGAGCGGGAAAATATGCTTATGGAGGGCATCCAGAGTGTGGATTTGTGTAAGATCCGCTCTGGTGCTGGCGACAAGAAGACCTCAGGCGTGGATGCTGAAAATAAGCTTGAGACAATATATAAAAATAAGTACCGCATCAACCTCGATCACCAAATCATAAGTGATCATGGAATCATATATCCTCAAGCGCTATATAACGATCTGGTCTTCGAACTGACCCTCGCTCCCGGTTAACCCACAGCGCCGGTCTCTCAAGGGCATCCTCTTGCTGTTCATCAACCCCTACACGGCTGGTGTCAGGGACTCTGAGAACTATTTCAATCCCGACATCACCAAAGTGAAGGTCACAGTCAACGGTGTTCCAAACAGGCTTTACAACGAGGGCATCAGTGGTACAGACATGTGGAATGAAATAACCCGGCATTTTATCCCACACACGGACGGCAGGCCTAACATGAACTTGACCAAATATCTCACAGGCAACAAGTTTGGTCTCTGGATTGACCTGCGGGCCATGGGGGACACATCCCTGCACGGCAACGGCCAACGGCTCGTCAACACACAAGATGGCGTGCAACTCGAGATCGAACGAAACGGTACAGGGTCGGGAAACGCACTCTGCCACATCTTCACCCTCTCAGACTCACAGATGAACATCATGGACAGGCAGCTGGAATCAGTTCAGTACTAAGAAAACGCAACACACACGCACACGCACAACACCCACATATTGAACAACGCACGCATATATATACCCACCAGCCCCATGGCCACAAGACAACAAACCACAAACAAGATCAACTTCTATGCCAAGCCGGCTCCCCTGCCATCCACCGGACCCATGTCACACAATAAAATACAAAGACTTCTGGCAATGGCCCCCTCCCCGCCAGTTTGCAAACCAACTAATATAGGTGTTGGTTATGGACCCAAGAAAGCTGCCATTGCCATTGCCATTGCCATGCACTAATCGTGGGCCCCACTAACTCTGGCAAGACACAGTATCTTCTCTCCCAACTGCGAGGCCCCTTTAGGGGTTATTTTGATTACATCGTTTTATTCTGCCCCACATTTGTTAAGAACAAGACATACGATGGCTTCGTGGATCGCGATCCGTACATCTTCGTGATTGTCTGCCAACAGCATGAAATCGAAGACTGGTTGAAGCTGGCGAGCTTCTTTTTCACATCCACCAATACTTTATTCATACTCGATGACTGCGCCGCCACTAAAGATGTCAAAGGTCGAACGGGTCAACTGGTCAATCTTGGGTTCAGCGCAAGGCATGACGGCATATCCGTGTGGGTCTTGACCCAGCAGATCACCAGCATTGCCAAGCCATATCGTGACAACATTGCAGCGATCGTGCTCTTTTACACGCCATCCAGCAAGACAACCAAGGCCATATTCGAAGATTATGCCGGCGAGCTCTCCCATGAGGAGTACAAAGAGTTTATCGCAAGGCTCAAATCCCGCAAGTTCTCCCACCTGGTTTTCTCTCTGAGACACCCGTATGGAATTGAGTACAAGGTTTAAACACATATATATTCCATGAATGCGCCAACCAGTCTACACAAGCTCACTGTGTTTTCACAGTTTTTGGATGAATTGCACAACCAAACACGTAATGCGCAAAACAAAATTATCAAAGCCGCTGGTGAGGAAGATCTGCGCCTCATGCTTCTCAACAGATATCCATTGCGGTTGAATTCTATGCCAGACACCATGGCGGGCCTTATACGTGAGCTTGAAGCCCTTTTACCAGACATCAAGAGAATTATTGAAAAATAAAAAAAACACATATGTATACCCCTGATGGCTGAAGCAGCTGAAGACCAGGTCGCCTTGAACGAAGTAATGCAGATGCTGGAGGCCACCCCTGGTGCCGCACCTCCCACAGGGTTAGTTGGTGACAATGGCATTCCTGCCAAACGTGAGAAGCTGGCAATCCTTGTTTCAACTGGCAAGGCCAAAGAAGCCATCGGTGTGCAGCTCACACACGATCATGTCAAGCGGTTGTCAGACAAGGACGTTGACAAGTACTGCAAACGGTACGAGGCCTACGTTGGCAACAAGACAACCGAATCCCTAGTTGATTCTGGCATCATGCTCGTGACCAAAGGCGTTGGCATGGTGATCCCGGTTGATGATCTGGCGGAGTTGCAGAAAGAACTCAAGAACGACTACATCATCAACCAGGAGCTGTCAAATCTTGCTGGGGCTATTGCCGTGCGATGCGGGCGATTGCTGGCGCTTGCCAATGCTGCTCTCATCACAACAAAACACATCAAGCTTGAACGAGAGCCTGATCACAAGCCTGATTTGATAGAATTAGAACCCCAACCCACACATCCAACCAGAGACAGTGAAGGCTATCCACTTGAGGGTCTTGATGAAGTTGGGCTGGGACCTGTGGCGACCTCGCAGAAACCTTGAAGAAACCTGGCAGCAACCTGTCAGCAACCTGGCACATCTTGTAAAAAAATAAAACTCACATATATACAGGATGGCCACACCACTCGAGACGATCACTGAAGAAACTCCAACACCTGACCGTGTTACCTCTGAGGCTCCAAAAACAAAGCCTTCAACAGAAAAGAACCCCGGCCGTGTTGCTTCTGGCAAAAGGCTAGCAGAACGCAACCGCATGGCCCGGGAAGCAAAGAAAAAGGCCGAAGCACAAAAGCCTGCACCCTCAACAAGCGAAAACAATTCTGCAACAAGTGGCGCAACAAGTGACACAACAAGTGACAGCAACAGCAACTCAATCGTTTATATTCTGGGGGTTGGTGGGTTGATTGTCTCTGCTGCTGGTGTTTATTACCAGCGCGAAGCTATAATGCAAAGGCTTGGGAGAAAATCAAACACACCACCAGCAAACACACCATCAGCAACACCCGCTGCAACACCCGCTGCAACACCACCAGCAACACCCCCATCTCGAATTCCTGTAAGACAAGGAATAAAAAATATGGAATAAAAAAACATATATATACTGACGCCATGAATCCTTTCCAAGCTTTGATGAATTCTGCTGCAATCAGTGGTGTGGTTCTTCTTTGGTTTGGACTTACTTCGGTCGCCTTTGATACAGTTTGCGGTTTAGCCCTGAATAGGCACAACAGACCAGAGCCCGAGCCTGAGTCCGAGTCTGAGTCAGAGGACAAGATCGAGTCTGAGTCAGAAGACGAGATCGAGGAGCCCCGAGTCCGAGTCGAGGAGCCCCGAGTCCGAGTCGAGGAGCCCCGAGTCCGAACCCGAGGTCGAGGCAGGGGTCAGGGCCGAGGTCGAGTCTGAGTCAGAAAAATAAAAAAAACATATGTATACTGGGCACAAACCATGTCTGACAACAAGCTTGTGAAGTCTATCCTCGACGCCGCAACAATCACTGGCCTTGTCGCTGGTATTGGTTGGATTGGTAAAAAGACAATCAAAGAAAACTTAACTGCTGACCCCAGTGCAAGCTTGATGAATTACGTCAAGTTCACAGCCGTCATGGCTGGCACCATCGCACTAAAGAAATATCTCGAGGACCAGAAAATCCTCCCAGACAACTTGTAAAACCATATGTATACACAATGGCCTCGATTGCAATAATGGCTCTTGGCGCTGTTCTCAATGCGGCCGCTTTCACGGGCGGCAATTATCTCGCAAAATATCTGTCTGGTGATAACGGCAAGGCGGCAATGGATGAGAAAATACGACATGACCACGCTCTTGAACAATACCAAGCGGCTTACGCAAAATACCAGAAGGACCGCACCAAGCTCCTCGACTGGATTGCAGCCAATGATCGGAAGGAACACCAAGCTAGCAAAAACTTCCAAACCACTGACCAAGCACTTGTCTTGTTTAACCAGATGCACCAAACGCAACCAGATAAACAAATCAAAGACAACAAAGAGCCTGTCTTCTCGGACTTCTACAAGCCCAGCCCACAACAGCAGAATGGTGAACTTGTGTTCATTGGAGGCACCCTGCTTGCTGGTGGGTATGCTGCTTATCGTTTTCTTTAAATTTAAGAAATTAAAAACCATATATATACCACCATGGACGCACACTCTGTTAAAGAAGCTCGTGATGCGTTTGTTGCAACGTTTCGCTTTTTTCCGACATATCCTCCAGATAAACAAGCTGAGGAACTAGCGAAATTTTTTCAGCAACTTGCTGAAGAATTACCCGCATCTGCGCCGGAAGAATATCATGAATTATGCAACGAATGGGTAACATTACTCACGGCAGAAGAAACTGATGAAATTGTACTAGCAGCTATTAAAGTGTATGAAATGACACAAAGTCTTTTTCCCGACCTTGTAAAGCAATTTGATGAGGACGAAGAAGCTGCCAACAGTATCATTGAAAAGGTGCGCCTTCTTTTTTCCAGTAAAACCTTACAGATTACCGATTCATAAACTCTAAATATACCCCCTATGGAGGCGACACTCTCTAAGATCTATTACAGCCCGAAAGGGTATTGGAAAGGGCTTGCCGCTGTCAAAAAGCTAGCTGTAGCAGCCAAGGTCTCTGATGATGTCGCAAAGAAATGGCTGGTCAAACAAGCCCTTTGGCAAGTTTACCTCCCAGCGCCACGCCATATCCCCCGGCCCAAGTTTGATGTCTCGTCACCCAATACAAGCAAGCCGTTCATCAAGCAGATCTTCTCTTCCTGCCCCACGACAAACTTCCACACGGGAGAAAGGTTTACAAATACGCATTAACCCTTGTGGATGTGGCTAGCCGATACAAAGCAGCAGAGCCTCTGACTTCGAAAGAGTCTGAAGAAGTCTCAAGGGCATTTCAGAAGATTTACAGACGTGGGCCTTTGAAATGGCCTCAACTCTTGCAAGTTGACCCTGGGAAAGAGTTTATGGGGGCTGTGACTAAGACAATGGAAAACAACAAAACAACCATTCGTCGTGGGCGGGTTGATATCCACAGAGACCAAGCAATTGTGGAGAGATTCAACCGAACCCTGGCTGAAAGGCTGTTTGGTTATCAGTATGCCGTTGAAATGAATATGCCCTCTGGCCGTTCGACTGCATGGGTCAAAAGACTGCCAGATGTTGTCTCGGCCTTGAACAATGAAGTAACAAGACTCACTGGCAAGAAGCCCGCTCAAGCAATCAAAGAGAAAGCAATATCATCCAAGCCTGCGACTCCATATGCTAGGCCTGTTGGGGTCTATGAGAAGAAGCTCCCTCCCCGGGTGAGTGTGAGATATCTTTATTACCCCGGTGAACTGGAAGGGGGCGGGAGGCGTGCGACTGATCCGATCTGGTCTTTGAAGGTCCACAACATTGAAAAGGTTGTAACCAAGCCAGATGCGCCTGTCGTTTATTACCTTTACGATGGCCCTAAGAGAGGGTTTGTTCGTGAGGAGCTGATGGTTGTGCCACCGGGCACTCAGTTGCCCCCAGCTGGGTTGTGAAACTCGATCGGTTCTGTGTGGATGCCGTCTGGCAGCACCCAACGCTTGTCGTAATAAGCAGAAAGGCCCAGCTTGTGCTGCTCGTATGTGAACATGGCCCCGTTGTGCATTCGGAAGCCCCTGTTGGTGGCCATGTCCCTGCCCCCTTGCAGAGCTCTTTCGTACCTTTCCCAGCGAAGTTCGTTCTGCTTCTTGTTGACGCCCTTGGAGGACATCTTGGCCTCGCCGCTAGGCTCGTTTTCGACATAATAACACTTGCTACACAGGGCGATGGCCCGTGTGCCTTCCTTCTCAAGCTTGAACAAGCCAGGCTCTCTGCCGCTCCACTTGTCCCACGCCAACCAATTCTTCTTCTCCGCCTCGAACTGGTCGCGAAGTTCCGGGCGAACAGCCTCTTCCAGAGTGTCGTGCGCAAGAGCGAAGTACATGCTGTCCGTGTCCATCTGGATGAGCTCGAAGTCGCGCCTGTCGAGGAAGTAATCTAGGAAGTCGTAATAGAACTCCAGCATGCGAAGCTTTGCAAGTTGGTACACAACAATGCCCACTTGAAAGGGGCGGTCGATTGTGACCTTTTGCTTGCGCAGCTCGATCTTGTAAGCAGCTCCAATCTCTTCGAGGTCATCGAACAAAGGTGAGCTGAGATGCTTGTCGACCTCGTCCTCGTCAATTGTGTACAACGTTCTTGTCTGGCGCTCCACAGCTTCGATGAACTTGCCGTAAGCGCTGTTGCCAAGAAGCTTGAACACTTCAGCAAGCAGGGCCTTATCCCTGTCAGCGTCGCCTTTCCTTCGATTGTCGGCGACCTTGCGAACGAACCAGTCGAAGAGCTTTTTGGGCATGTAATCGAGCGTGCGGTAGACTGCCGTGATCTTGAGCCCGTTGTTGAGATACCACTTCAAGAGGGGTGCGTAGATCAGCATCTTTTTCGCTGACAACACACCCAGAAGCTTTTTCTGGTCGGGAAAGCGGGTTCGACCACTTTCTTGGAGGTAATCGTGCATATGCTGTGGAACAAATTCGTTAGGCACTGCTTGGTTGATGAAGAGCGGGGGAAACTCTTCGAACTGCTCCCACAACTCTCGAGGGACTTCGATGTCCACTTCCGCAAACCCGAACCATCCGCCTGTATGCAGCTTTATTTCAAGAACTCTCGCTGCCTGCACCGCGGGAATTGTAATGCACAACCTTCTCTTTACCACAGGGCATCTCCTGCAGCATCGTGCTTGGGTAAAGGGAGTTAGCATCGAACCCCACAATCCGTTTCGTGATTCGAGCTAAGGCGTATTTGTGAGAACGGATGCAGGTTTCGCCGCGCACGTGTTTGCGGGTGAAGACTAGGCTTGGCCCGCCAACCACAGCCCCCTTCAGCATGGCGTAAGCTTCTGGGCCGGGGGCGTATAGGGTTGGAGCATTGCGTCCTCTCAATGAGCCTCGCAAGACGTATTGCATTGATACTCCTGGCAAGGAGACCGCGTCTTTGAAGATGTCCACCCCGAGGCCCGTGTAAAAACCCTTCATCGTTTGGAGAGCTTCGAGGAAGGGAGACACGTCTAGATTGTTGTAATACTCCAGCCAGTCTCCGAATGTCTTCATACCTTTCTCGTGGAAGATGCGATTGCATTCTTCGTGCTCCTTGGGAGAAAGAACAAAGACCTTTTTGAGTTGTGAGTACCAGCACTCGTATGGAGGAAGCCCCGGGAAATCCAGTTTGTCAGTGCTGTCAAACCACTCGTATGGAAGCCAGGACTTGGTCTGTGTCGCTCCATACGTCTTTACCCACTTGTCATACGTGATGCCTGGGGCCAAATAATTCATGATGTCCAAGAACTTGTAGCTGGGGGTGTTGATAATCATGATGCGCCCCTCTTTCTCCGCGGCGAAGACTCCGTTCTCGCCAGCGAGATGAGTGACAAAGTACTTGCGGATAAGTTTGAGATCGTAATGGCCTGAGTTGAAGCCGACCACAGGCACTTGGTTGCACCATTTGTCGATGAGCTTGAGTTGCTTCTCAGGAAGATTCTCAAGGTCTCTGGGCATGTATTTTACAGCCACGTCTTCTCGGATGGCTGCGCTTCGCCGCTCCAGGGAGGCATAAAATAGCCCGATAAGCTCGTCAGGATCTTTAGAGCAAATGTACTCAGGCTGAGGATTCAACGTGTCGGCAATGGAGACTGAGATGGGCACATGCTCGCTTTCATAAGAGAGAGCGTCTGTCGGCCGAGCTGCCTTGGTCTTGTCCTGGTACGCTTCGAAGTCATAGACGATCGCGTGGGGATATGTTTTGTTTATTTTTTGTGGGCAACGATCATTCCACCAGGGGCAGGCCCTTCATGCTCCCACCTTTCCACCACGGTGTACCCAGCGTCTCGAAGCAACTGAGTTCGTTGCAGAGTCTTTTGGTAAGCAATCGTCCTTGTGATTGTGTTGCCCCTTCGGTCAACATGAACCGCTTCGTCCCTCGTTCCCTCGGGGTAACATTCCTCGCAACCGTGCCAGTGACAGCCGTGGAACTGAAAAACTGTCTTGCTTTCTGGGTGATAGCCATCGACTGGGGCCCCACAAATATAACTCTCACGACCATGCCCGCATCTGTGATGGTGGATGTGAATACCGGCCTGTTTCGCCTCCCACTCCAGCCAGCACACGCCCTTGACACCGAAACCTCCTTCTGGGTAAAAGGCTTTCTCAAAAGCTGACTCCGGAGGGAGGATACGTTTCCCGGGGCAGTCGATTTTGGTTTGGCCTCGATTACACGTCTTGGAGTGGCGAGTTAAATCAGCAGTCCGTGTGAACCTCCCGCCGCACTCGCCACAAGTGTAATTGTTTGTGACTTTATTGATGTTGGTGATCAAGAAGGAGTGGTCCTCATGAATACCGATAATCATGGTTGAAGCGCCCACCTTGTTGTAATTCGCAGGGCTGTGAGATAAAATGAAGTCACCATTGGGGAGAACAAGATATGCGGCAATTCCTTGCTTGACATGCTTTTCGATTTTAGACAAGTGCCGCAAATTTAGCTGACCTCGAAGCCCCGGATAACATGCGAAGAAGCTTTCCGCGAGTTCTCTGGATCTGCGAGTGTTATCCCTTTTATGGGCTCCTCGATGGACAGCCAAGCAACGAAAGAGACAAAGATTGTCGTTGAAAGTGTCAAGAGCAATGACTTCTCTTTTGTTGCGAATCCAATCAGGAAGCCGCCCGAGCCCTATTTGCAAGGGTTGTCGGTCAAGAATGACTTTGACCTCAAGCAGGACGGTGCGTTCATAAACCCATTTGATGTCAGGCCTTTTGAGTCTTGCGTTTTGAAGACGAAGCTCTTCCTGAGATTGCAACCACTGTCGTGTCTCGGAGAGAGTGGCTAGCCAAGGCCCGGTTTGATTGTTTTGATAAAAACTTCTCAACTCCTCGGTTTCAGTGTTTCGCAGCTTGACTGTGGAGATTAACTTAATTGCGTGCCGTGTGTGAACATTTTGCTTGATTTTGTTCAAAATTCTGGCGACAAGAGAGTTTTCGAGCCCGTTTACAAACTGTAACACGATTGTTCGTCTGCCATGTTCAATCCGTCGGTCAACCCGATGATAGATTTGAACAAATTGCTCGAAATCTAGCTCCGGGGGGTTGTTTTGAGGCTCGCCCTCATCGGCAGGCTCGATCCGCTCGATATTTCGTGCCTGTTCGTCCAGCCAGGCAATCAGCTCGCGTTGATCGTCATCACGCCGTCTTCGCCGGGGTTGTGGCATTGCGTATATATAAGGGTTTTTAATTTCTTCAATTGGTGATGCCCAGCTTGGACGTTGAGGGGGTTGTGCCATATATGGAGGGTTTTGGATTTCTTCAATTGGTGATGCCTCGCTTACCGTTGCGGGCGAGCTCGGGGAAAAACGCATTTGACTCCCTCTTACGGGTGTTTGAGAACGGAAATCCCGAGTAGTTATTAGAGCGCTCCTCTCAAATGCGATTTTTTGAGACCATCAACAATTTTTCCGATCGAAGTGAGGAAAAATTGTTGATCGGCTCAAAAAACCGCATTTGAGAAGCGCTCTAATAACTACTGTTCGGCACTGAACTAGATAACGAAAACTCAGCGTTCTAAAGGAAATCTAATTTTTTTACCCACTTTTTCGTAGATAGTTTACACGTTTGTGTTTTCATGCCTTTTTCATTTTTCGGAGTTAATTGTTTCTTAAAAAATGTGGGAATACTTTTTACTTTCTAATAAGAATACAATAGAGGTAAGTAACGATAAATTGTTTTTAACATCTGGATTACAATGTTACTTTTCATTTTACTTCTAACGGCTTGGAAATTGTGATTCTCTTGCGTTTAATATTGAAAGTTCTAAATATCATCACTGTCAGTACGATGTTAATGGCATATGATATTCTAGTCAAACACATTCAACGGTGATCAAATAGTTGGAATACAGTCTAAACACAGGTTAAACGTCAGATACAGCTGTAGCAGTATGACACTTTCTAACGACAGGAGCGTCTTGTTGTTTTAAACTGATGTTTGGATGTTCCCTTTTTATTTGATCACCGTTAAGGCTGTTCTGTACCTGTCAGATTCGTAATGTTATAAAATTTTTCCAAGGAAACGAAACCGATAACTGACAAGGTGCAGTTTATATGACAGCTGGTTCGAGTTGACAAATGTTCACGCTTCAGTGAGTAATTCGATCTAACTGAAGTGTATTAAGTTGTTTTTTTTTTACAAAAAAGATTTGCTTTCTTCATATTGGAATTAAGGCAAATAATTTGTTTTAAAGTTTCATATGAGAACTGTTTTCTTCATTTCGTATGTTTGGTGTCAATTTAAAGTTGGACAGTTGTGCGAGTGACTCGGTGTATTTAACTGACATTAAACATCTATCCACTGAATTTACATTGCTGTATTTATTGAAGGCTTTTGCGAACTCAATCTCGAACATGACAACTGCCAAAACATTTTTTTTTAACCTAATGAACAGTGTTTGTTGCTGTTCCGTGTTATTAATATATATATATATATATATATATATATAGTCTGTCACAGGCATTCATAATTAATTGACTTCTTCATAGTAAAACTTATACAACATAAATGAAGATACACAAATTGGTGTTTTGTGTGAGTCACCTATATTTCGATCGGATACTATGACCGACCTTCATCAGGGTGAATGGCCGGTAGAACGCGTTACACGCCACTAACATACAACGTTACAATTTGAATTTGAAACGTTAGCATACAACACGCGCTACGTAAAATAACGACTTATTAAGTCGTTATTTTACGTAGCTGTTTTTTTATTATTAAAGAAATAAAAAACGCGCCGAGTGCATTATTGAGTTATATAAGCACGCGTGGATTTTTAAGAACACGAGAGAAGTGCAGAAAAGCACGAGCCGAAGGCGAGTGCTTTTCGCACTTCTCGAGTGTTCTTAAAAATTCCCAAGTGCTTATATAACTCAACAATGCACGAGGAACAAGTTTTTTTTATTTCTTTTATAAAATGAAAACGGTTTTAATGAATCTTACGTCACGCGCGTGCTTTATCGAGTTACAATGAACTCGGTTTGACCAATCATAGCGCGCGCATTTCCTTGAGCATTTTATAAATATATATATAAAGATATCAATAGTTTCAGTATTGATGCATTGCGTTTTATTGGCTAAAGTTTTACGGACATTAAGGTTTACATGTGGAGAACTCTCAAAGGTGCTCAAATACAAAACTGAATGCAAGGCTGGCACTACGGCAAATAGACACAAATAAACACGGCATATCTAAACATAGCTTGAATACACAAAGAGGGCCCTGTCACAAATAGAAGCAAACTACTGTTCAACTTTCAACTAATATCAAACATACACCCCCTGAGTTTATAGTGCTGTTTAAACGGAAATAACGGTCGTGCACAAACAGCGTATTGAGCTAGACTGTAATTGGTTGAAAGCAGAATACACATGCTCTACGTCCGGCACAGCTGGCTAAAACGGTACAGCAAAAGCGACTATAAAGAACTGTTCTAAAATCTCCTTCATTCACACTGCTTCGGCAATTGTATCATTAACAGTCACTTAACCATGCGTGCTTTCATCGTTTTGCTGTTAGTGGGTTTCGCATCGTACATCAGTGCCGATGGCTATGTACGAGTGTGTTACCACACAAACTGGTCTCAGTATCGCCCAGGTGCCGGAAAATTCTGGCCTGAGAACATTGATCGCGAACTCTGCACCCATTTGATGTACTCATTTGCTAAGATTAACCGTAACAACAACAAATTGGCTATGTACGAGTGGAACGATGACAAACTATACCCAAGGTTCAACGCGCTGAAACAGAAAAACCCCGATTTGAAAACCCTCCTGGCCGTAGGAGGTTGGAACCATGAAAATCACGACAGCCCATTTTCCAAGATGGTCAAAACTGCAGCTTCTAGAAAGGTATTGCTTATACGTGTCGTTTTATTTTAGTGAAAAGACCTATTTTTATTCCGGGTAAATAATCGATCTTTTTCATCCCGAAGTTTGTTTTGAAATGAAAGGGTGGCATTTAAAAACTTTAGTTGTTCCGTTTGTTTTTTTTCTGGATGTTTGCAATAATTATTCCTCATCCATTTTGCCAAGAATGTTCATGGAACGTTTGGTAGAGCATTTGTTTCAACCAGATTATTATCCAGCTATGGTCTCTGTAAATTGCTGTAAAATCCCAGAGATGAGATCCCCTCCTACCTCGTTTATAAGCTTGTCTTGCTTATTGACCCATCTGCCTTCTTACAACATAACCCATCTGGGATATAGCCCCCCCCCCCTCCCATGAACGTCCTCATAGAACATTTGTAAAACTTCATGACTTATAACCGGGATTTTACAGTATGCAAATAATTAAAACTATACATTTAAGTCCGGGAAACACAATCGTTGTTTTATTGTCCAAAAAACTCTCAGTCTCACTTCCAGGCTCTCTGAAAGAAAAATTTGTTTTTGTGTTTTCGTTTTTTTGTTCGTTGTTCCAAAATTCCTTGTTTCTTTCCTTCGTTTTGGTAATTATGTTTGCCTTTATACTTTTTTGCTGAAATAAATATCTTTCTTCAAACGCAAGGTATTCATTGACTCTTCAATCGATATGCTGCGAACGTGGGGCTTTGATGGTCTTGACCTGGACTGGGAGTACCCGGCCACACGAGGAGGATCACCCCCCGAAGATAAACAGAGGTTCACCATTCTCTGCCAGGAGCTGCTGGATGCCTTCAAAGCGGAAGCGGCCCAGACTGGAAAGCCCCGCCTGTTGCTGACTGCTGCTGTTTCAGCTGGCTTTAATACCATTGACAAAGCCTACGAGGTCAAAAAACTTGGTCCACTGCTGGACATACTTAACCTGATGACCTATGACCTTCACGGCAACTGGGACAAAGTGACAGGACATCACACAGCAATGACAGGAGATGACAAGCTTACTGTGCCATTCGCAGTCCAGTACTGGATCGACAAGGGATTTCCAGCCAATAAGATCGCGCTTGGTATGGCGACTTATGGACGAGCGTTTTCCTTAAAAGACGCCAGCAACAGTGGCCTTGGCGCTCCTAAGCACGATTGGCAGAAGCCACATAAAGGTCAGTATACCCGCGAGGCTGGCTTCCTTGCCTATTACGAGATCTGCAAGCTTGGTTTGAATATAGTCGCAAATAATGCAGTCAAGGCTCCGTACGGTCACAAGGGTACCACCTGGGTGGGCTTCGATAACCAAGAGAGCCTGAAATACAAGATCGACACGGTGATCAAAGCGAAGGGTCTCATGGGAGCGATGTTCTGGGCCCTCGACTTAGACGATTTCAGCGGCAGCCAATGCGGTGAAGGCCCCTATCCTCTGATGAACTACGTGAAAAAGTATCTGGGTGGCTACGCCCCACCGCATACTACTCAAGGCCCAGGCACGACCGCAGGTCCCGGCCCTGAAACAACGTTACCTCCAGTGCCACCAACCGAGCCTCCAGTACCACCAACCGACCCGCCAGCTACACCAGGTCCCGGAGGTTGTGTCTCAGTCCCACCCTATAACAGCGCAGGCATGGATGCATGGTGCGCGGCCAACTGTGCAGCTGGAAATTGCCCTGCTACACATTGCAAGTGCAGTTAGATCAAGTTAAACTGCCTGACTAATTGAAGTGCTTTAATGTAATAGACGAGAGAGTAGAATAAAAACAGCACTGAATTACGCAAATCAATCCCGTTTTCTTTTTCTTTTTATGCTAGTACGCCATCCGTTACAAAAGCATTAACTTTCAATAATCCGTTCTAACCGCAATGCGTTTATTTTTATAAGCTGTTGCTGAGACCTCCTGTTTTAAAAACATTTATTGTTACCAGCTAGGAGCACCCAACGACTCGTTTCGGTGGAAAGCTTTTCGAAAGGCCTTGGCCATGGTCATTTTAAAGGGGCACTGTCACCTATTTTTAGTATCACTTTGAAAAGCCAAAATATGTATTTGTATCCATGGAAACCTAAAAATAATGGTCCAGTTTTGTTAACAAATATTCTACAAGTGCACAGAAACAAACACTAATTGTTTTTGGTTAAGGATGGCCTGGATGTAAATAGATTGCAACTTGAAAAAATTGGCTTTTTTTTTTTCAAGTTCTTCCCCGTATGTCTTGGAAACTCGCTACAAAAGTGATTGTAGTTTGTTTTTCCTTTGAGAAATCACCTGATGTTTTCATCTCGGTGTTCCAAAAGCAATTTTATGTATGTGCAAAGGTAGGTAGTTAATATTTAGTGCAGTTTCAACCAAATCACGGCAAAATCACTGTGACATTACTCCTTTAAAAATTCGAAATATATTACATTAAAAACTAGAGTTTTCTTTAAAAAATACCCCCTCCAACTTTCGTAACATCGACAAATTTAACGCGGCCTTTTGTTTTCTGAGGGATAAAAATGTCGTTTTAAGTACGAAATAAGGTCAGCAAGGATTTTCGGAAAGAAGAAAGCAGCTATTAAATTCGAGGGAAAAGATTCCTTGTCCTAAAATTTTCTGCATAGTTTCCTTTAAAGGCACTAAAATGACGGGAAAACATTACAACGCCATTACAAGCGTTTAGAATTCCTGGACATTCCTCGTTCTGTGCTCCTGTGTTAGGTAATAATTTTAAAAGTCGGTGTTATACATTCCCCATATTTTTAAACTTCTCTATCGTGCTACGTTTCTTTCTGAGATATTGTGGAAAAGGGTTAGTTTTATATTGAGGATATAAGGATCACGTATTTCTGTAATGTTGTAATACCGACATGATGTCTGTGGCAATAAAATGTATCTTGGGTCTGGCTGAGCAACGAGCGCATGCCCCTTAACCTTTTTAGTGTGTTCGGTAGCGTTGTGGAAGCAAAATACCATTTATCCTTGCGCTGATTTACATGAGACATCGGGTGAATAGGAAGTTTAACAAGTCATATAGGACGCAACGGTTCTGCGACGCGGCCGTGCTTGCTGACAAGACTGTAACTAGAATTCCGTTCCTGAGAATACTTCAGTGGTACAATAATTAAGGCCCATTGTTTACACCAAGTTTTCCTTTCCCAAAAGTAAATTTAACTACAAAGATATTTGAGTACACCAACAAAAACAAAGAAACGGCGAAGATAAGTGTACATTAATCGTTCACAAAACAAAGCAGATACATTCTAAAATTTTAAAATTACCAGAGAGCCCTTCAGATTCATGTTACTTCAAATGATTTCAAAACTTAGCTGTTCACCTCCACTTTTTTGTCATTTTGAGACTTATATCAAGTTGTATTGACGTCTCAAAAACTACCCTGTGATCGGTTAAAAATTTCCCGCGCAAAAAATTTATTGGGTTTCTCGCGTACAAAACTAAAATATAAAATTATCTTCAAATGATCTGAATGGTAAAAATGTTGATTATTTGTCAGATTTGGCAGACAAAACAACACTGTATTCAATACAACGATCCGCTTTATCGAAAGTTAACGATAAGATGAGTTTCAAAGCTGTTTTTGTTTGTTTGAATGGTTTGTTTACATCAAGTTGTGCTATGCGCGCGCTAATCATGCAGTAGTAACTTTGTAAAACGTTAATTTTCAATGAGCAATTTATGGGCTGAAAAGTCCGTGTTTTTTTTTTAACTTTTTTTGCAAAACAAAAATATGATTGCTGATAGCTGATGGCAGTACGAATCTCACGTTTGATCAGCACAAGTTATCTTCAGTTTTGCTTTATTCTTTCCAGAAAAACTGTTGAATCGTGATACAAAACTACAGTGCGAAGCTCCGCTAAAAGATACCTCCCTTAGGCGGACACCTCCCATAAGCGGACACTTTTTCTGGCCCCGATGGTGCATGCTTATGGGAGGTTCGACTGTAATTACGATTTCAAGACGGCAATACTAAAGAAATAAAAAAACGCGCCGAGTGCATTATTGAGTTATATAAGAACGCGGGAATTTTTAAGAACACGAGAGAAGTGCAGAGAAGCACGAGCCAAAGGCGAGTGCTTCTCGCACTTCTCAAGTGTTCTTAAAAATTCCCAAGTGCTTATATAACTCAATAATGCACGAGGAACAAGTTTTCTTTATTTCTTTTATAAAATGAAAACGGTTATAATGAACCTTACGTCACGCGCGTGCTTTATCGAGTTATAATGAACTCGGTTTAACCAATCATAACGCGCGTATTTCCTTGAGCATTTTATAATGCATTATATTGACGGCTAGGGTTGGATGAAAACATATTCTCCGTATTGGGCGGAGTCGCGAAGCGACCAACTAGCCCGCGTTAATATATAAATACAGCATTGCCGTCTCAAAATCGTAATAGTTTAAAAAATGGCAAAACTACTGGGACGTATCTTTCAGTAGAAACACAAATCTGTGTGTGTGGTACATCGGTGGATGGGTGAGGGCGCTTATTTAATATATATTTAGCTTTGGGGGGTGGGGGGGGGGGGAGGCTAATTCGAAGGGGCACCAATTTGAAGCTGGGCGCTAATTCGAGCATTAACAGCATATAATGATCATTTACTTTCTGAAAACAAACAGACCCATCCTAAACGATATTAGGCGATTTTAAGCACTGGATAAGTGAGACGGTGTTTTATTTTTAATCATAAATTTAAAATTACCTATACCTTTCAATAGCAGGCTAAATCCAGTTGTAATAACCACTAATCTCTGTTATTGTAAGTTAACGCTTGTGTAACGGATGGTACACTAGCATAAAAATCAAGAAAGGAAACGGGATTGATTTGCATTCAGTGCTGTTTTATTCAACTTTCTCGTCTATTACATTAAAGCACTTCAATTAGTCAGGTAGTAACATTATCTAACCGCACTTGCAATGGCTCGCAGGACAATTTCCAAAAGCACACATGCTGTTGCACCATTCATGCATGCCCGGCTGGGTATCGTAAGGTGGGATAGCCACGCATTTGCCCCCGAGACCTGGTGTAACTGGCGTCTAGGTTGGTGGCACTGGAGGCAGCGTCGTTACAGGGCCGGGACCTTGAGCGGTGGAGTTACCTCTGTTGGGCGTGGCGGTGGGACGTAGCCACCCAGAGACTTTTTCACGGAGTTTATCAGTGGATAGGGGCCATCACCACATTGACTTCCACTGAAATCGTCTAAGTCGAGAGCCCAGAACATCGCTCCTATGAGACCTTTTTTTCTGGATCACCTCTGTGATCTTGTAGAGCAGGCTTTTTTGTCGTCAAAGCCCACCCAGATGGTACCCTTGTGACCGTACGGAGCCTTGACTGCATTGTCGTTGACAATATTCAAACCAAGCTTGCAGATCTCGTAGTAGGCCAGGAATCCAGCAACGCGGACATGCTGACCTTTGTGTGGCTTCTGCCAATCGTGCTTAGGAGCGCCGAGGCCATTATTGCTGGGGTCTTTTAAGGAAAACGCTCTTCCGTACGTACCCATACCTAGCGCGATCTTATTAGCTGGAAATCCCTTGTCGATCCAGTACTGGACTACGAATGGCACAGTAAGCTTGTCATCTCCTACCATGGCTGTGTGATGTCCTGTCACTTTGTCCCAGTTACCGTGAAGAGCATAGGTCATCAAGTTATGTCCAACAGTGGACCAAGTTTACGGACCTCGTAGGCTTTGTCAATGGTGGCATAGCCAGCTGCAACAGCAGCTGTCAGCAACAGGCGGAGCTTTCCGCTTTGGGCCGCTTCCGCTTTGAAGGTATCCAAAAGCTCTTGGCAGAGAATGGTGAACCTCTGTTTATCTTCGGGGAGTGATCCTCCCCGTGTGGCCGGGTTCTCCCAGTCCAGGTCAAGACCATCAAAGCCCCACGTACGCAGCATATCGATTGAAGAGTCAATGAATACCTGGCGTAAATGGATAGTGGATAAATTGTAATAGGACAAACATAATAACCAAAAGGAGCGAAAAAAAGGGGATCTTTGTAACAACGAACAAAGCACCGTTCGAAGGCATGAAAACAACATGTTTTTTTTCAGAGAGCCTGGAGGTGAGACTGAAGGGTTTTTTTTTTTGGAAAATATGACAACGATTGTGTTTCCCGGACATAAATTTTATTTTTAATTATTTGCATTCTGTAAAACCCCAAATGTTCTCTGAGGACGTTCGTGGGAAAGGATTGGGGGAAGTGTGTGTGTGTGTGTGTGTGTATGTGTGTGTGTGTGTGTGTGTGTGTGTGTGTGTGTGTGTGTGTGTGTGGGGGGGGGGGGGGTGGGTGGGGGGGGGAGTGCAGGCGGGGGGAGCTTATATCTGAGATGGGTTATATCCGGCGTTAGGAGGAAGATGGGTCAATACGCTTGAAGCGTTTATAAACGGGGTAGAAGGGGATCTCATCTCCGGGTTTTAACAGTAATTTACAGAGACCGTAGCCGGATAATGATATGGTTGAAACAAATACTCTTCTTTTGGGCTCGGCTATATTAATCGTTTAACTGCAGCTCACTGCAGCTAAACGATTTTTCATCCCACCCTTTCATGCGGGATGAAAAAAATCGATTATTTACCCGGAATAAAAATAGGTCTTTTCACTAAAATAAAACGACACGTGTAAGCAATACCTTTCTAGAAGCTGCAGTTTTGACCATCTTGGAAAATGGGCTGTTGGCATTCTCGTGGTTCCAACCTCCTACGGCCAGGAGTGTTATCAAACCGTCCAGGGTTTTTTGTTTCAGCGCGTTGAACCTTGGGTATAGTTTGTCATCGTTCGATAATAACAAAAAGCCTGAAATACAAGATCGACACGGTGATCAAAGCGAAGGGTCTCATGGGAGCAATGTTCTGGGCTCTCGACTTAGACGATTTCAGCGGCAGCCAATGCGGTGAAGGCCCCTATCCTCTGATGAACTTCGTGAAAATTATCTGGGTGGCTACCTCCCACCACCACCACCACCACCTTCACCTTCTGTCACCACCCCTGCTCCCGGTCCTGTCACCACCGCTGGTCCAGGCCCCGTCACGACCGCAGGTCCAGGCCCTGTAACAACTATGCCAACCGACCCGCCAGTTACACCAGGTCTCGGTGGTTGTGTCTCAGTCCCACCCTATAACAGCGCAGGCATGGATGCATGGTGCGAGACCAACTGTGCAGCTGGAAATTGCCCTGCGAGTCATTGCAAGTGCGGTTAGGTCAAGTTACTGCCTGACCAAGTGCTTAATGTAATAGACGAAGAAGTAGAATAAAATCAACACTGAATGCAAATCAAGCCGGTTTCCTTTTTCTTTTTATGCTAGTGCACCATCCTTACACAATCCTTAACTTAAAGGGGCATTGTCACACAGATTTTGCTGTGTTTTGGTCAAAATACACTAAATATACGACAAAGTACCTTTGCTCAAACATAAAATTGCTTTTAGAACACCAAGAAAATAATTTCAAGCGATTTCTTCAAGGAAGAACGAACCATAATAAGTTTTTCTGCGATTTTTCCACGACTCTTGGGAGGAACTTGAAAAAATTGGCCAACTTTTTCAAGTTGCAATCCATTTCCATCCTGGCCATCCGTAGCCTGCGAGCAGGCTCACTTGTTTGGGGTATCGCGCGAGTATCGTGGCGGCGAAGCCGCCAAAGCGAGCCGGCCAAGCCGGCAAGAAGAATGGGGCGAGGAAAAGTGAGCCTGCACGCGGGCTATTGATTTTTTAATTCCGCCCCTTGCGAGGTGTCAAGTCGGCATTTGACCTCCATCAGATAACTATCCAATAGGAGCAAAGCAAAATGTAAACA
Organism: Dendrophyllia cribrosa; assembly: GCA_024195265.1. Classification (NCBI taxonomy): domain Eukaryota; kingdom Metazoa; phylum Cnidaria; class Anthozoa; order Scleractinia; family Dendrophylliidae; genus Dendrophyllia; species Dendrophyllia cribrosa. Next base: position 9,284,132 of record JAJLRJ010000003.1, read on the forward strand.
AACATGACAGAAAGTTGCACGTGAAGATTTTCGCGGATATGAAATTGCCCTTGGTTTTTGTCATAATTATGTAGCCTGTCATTTTTAACCAATCGGATCGCCCCGTTCGTCGGCGAACGCGGTGAATTAAAAAATCAATAGCCCGCGTGCAGGCTCACTTTTCCTCGCCCCATTCTTCTCGCTCGCTTTGGCGGCTTCGCCGCCAAGATACTCGCGCGATACCCCAAACAAGTGAGCCTGCTCGCAGGCTAGGCCATCCACAGCCAAAGATAACGAATACTAGTTTCTGTACACTGGTTTAGTATTTGTTAACAAAACTGGACCATTATTTGTAGGTTTCCATTGAAACAAATATGTTTTTTGGCTTTTCAAAGTGATACTAAAAATAGGTGACAGTGTCCCTTTAAAATTACCACGAGAGATTGTTTAAAGGGATACAACAAGTAGGTCATTTAACATTTATGAATGAAAACTAAACCACCATCTCTTAGAGCTTCTAAGCAAATGGTTTTCTCACTCCAGTGCTTAAAAGCGCACAATACCGTTTTAGGATTGGGCCTGATGTTTTAGGAAAGTAAGCGATAAAGTTAGCGCCTTCCGACATATGCTAAAAAAAAATCACTTAAAAAACTGCCAAGTCTTAGGCCACCGAACCTTAGGTTCCTTCTTACGTCCTCGTTCGAGCATACTTTGTAACAATTTTAATGAACTCCTTCTCTAACGTACTGATGATCGGAACATAAAAAAAAATCAAGCTTTACATGTATTACTTTTCCAAAATACCGATTTTTCCAGAGCAATAACTTTATACAGTCGAATCTTTCGTAAGCGACAACCTCCAGTTAGCGACCACCTCCCGCATTTTGTACGTTCGTTATGCGGCGCGGTCGTTTACGAGAAGTCAGACAGCAAGGGATCTTAACTTTGAATCATATAAAAGTTTCGATAGAGTTTTAAGGAAACACAATCATTCAGTTTATGTCTGTGGTGACATCAAAATATATGTGAGAGGTCACATACCAGAGGTTCTAAAAACAATTATACAAAATAATCAGCCGGTCACTTACTACAGGATTTGACTTTAATCATTTGATCTCTCTTTCTTCATTGAGTCTTTTTGGTACGGTTTGACCTCGTTCAAGCGTTAAGATCTTCAGCATGTTTTCGGATCTTTGTATGTCAGCCGATGTCAGCCATGATGAAACTTCGCTGATTTCAGTCTTCATTGTTTTCTTTGTTAGTGTCGTTAAATATTTTATCTGCCAATAAAAATTCACTTTTTCTTTGGTAGCTTTCGTCTGGGTCCATAATTTACGAGAAAATTCAATGAACTTTAGACAACAGAAAATCCATTCAGTGTCACAATCGTGAAAGCGCTACCAACAGGATTTAGGACCGGCAAACCCGGTCCGTATGTACCCGGTCCATATCGTAAAAAATTCAAGGATTTAGGATTCCGTCCCGCTGAGATGCTTCAGAAAAATAATCCCCATATTTAACACTTGTCCATCTATCCCTCCAGTTAGCGTTTTCCATGGGTGTCAAGTCATCGTAAATACCTTTTTTTTAATATTAGCCGAGTTCGAGGTCCGAACTGTACTATCAAGGGAAAAAAAACGAGGATTCGTAACTTATAGAACGGACCGAGGAAAACGAGACTAATAAGATATTTATTATATCTCTAAATCGGAGATAAAGGAAAACCTTTCAAGTCAAAATAGAACGACTATAATTGACTGACATACGTCAAAAGAAAGGAAAGAGCAAATTTAATTGGCTCCAGTTTCAAAAATAGTTTGATCATTACTCGATTCGGCGTGAACTTGCGTGGCTCTCGAATGAAAACTATTTATGAAAGGTCAAATGAACCAAAAATTTGAAATTTTTTCTTTATCCATTTAAACGTTAAAAGAAATCATAATAAAGCAAACTTACGCAAAATGTTTTCTTCCTGAGCCTTTAAGGAAGTTACAAAGCTAAAAGTACGAAGATTTCCGAAGGCTACACAAAAACGTTTCTGAAATGGCCGCGCACTACAAGTGGTAGGATTGGTAAGGATTGTGACGTCACTATTGGTGAGCCAACCTCATTCCCAGTGTCCTCTCTCCTGGCAAATACTGAGTATTCTAGCTTGTGTATATTCTTAAAACTTAAAGATTTCTACTGTTTTCGCATTAAAAATGGCCGAGGAGCTCGAACCTGTGTTTTGGTAGGAAACGAAGAGCTTTGAGCGACGAAATATTGCTTCGAGAAACTTCATCTGTTTAAACAATAGATTTTTTTAACGAAGTTAAGTTTTTTCAATCCACCTCGCTTAGTAGTTTAGTGCAGGTCAACTTTTCCTGTCTGTCAATCATCTCCGCTTACGCGGTAATTTTTGTGAAGGTAAACTGTTGAATTCATAGTGACGGCTTTAAATTTCAAATAGAGTAAAGAAAATTAACCGTTGTGAGTTCACGTTCTCCACAAAAACCTATAATTTGATCATTTGACGTTGTTGTTTTGCAGGGAACGGCAAGGAAATGTACTAAAATATAAAACGCACGTGCAGGCATGCATTGTTTTCGCTCATTAAACCTATTGTTTTCTACTTCGAACCTTGACTGTTTTGAGGTGGTCAATAGTGACGTCACTTTCCGACAATTTTCCCGATCGCTCTACGATTATGAAGGCCAAAAAATGGCATTTTTCAACTTCCAATATCTCTGCGATGCCAAGTCAAATTAGTTTCAAACTTCACAATATGTTTATTTGGTATTCATTAAACATATTGCATTAATATTGGACTAAAAGAAAAAATGTCAAATTTTTGGTTCATTTGACCTTTAAACGGAGTTATAAAGGAGTTAATTTCTTCTCCCATGTGTCAGATGTCCGTCGTCCTACCGAACACAAGGTGGTTTCCGTTGAAAAAACAATTCAATTATTGGCCAAGACAAGTCAGGAAAATAAGAATACTGAAAACGCTGCGATAAAATCGCAAACAAACGTGTTTGTCAAACTGGAAAATGTGTCAGCGTTTCGGTCTACAGCGGTGAACGAAGAAACTCTCTTTAGTGGCTTCATACCGAACTTTGTGCAAGGATGAGTTTGAATTTTAATCGCACCTGACAAATTTTAGTGTGAGCTGCAGCAAGAGCGGACTTGTGAATACGCTAAAATTGTTTTCATGGAATCCACTGCAAGGACAAAAATTTCGCTGAGGAATCAAGGTACACTTTTAACTTAACTTAAGTTTGCAATTAGAAAAGAACTTGATCAAACTATATTGCAAAAGAAGTTTCTTACGAAGAAAGCCGGGTACTCTTTTGTCAATGCTGAATTAAATAATTAGAGTATAAAGAATTTGCCGATTTACTCGCGTTTTTACAACTTACAGTCTAAGACCTGAATACCAAAACTGACAATAACTGATGCGCTAGAGAAAATTGACAATGCTTTTTTTAGCGGCTACTCAATCTTTTTTGCTAAAGTTAAAGCTTAAAGTGGCTTACTACAGTTTATTGGGGTCACCATATGCTTTCGAAAATATCAAAAAAGGAATTTCGAAAACTATTTTAAAATCTGTCTTATAGATTTTGAAAGTAATTGTCTGCATATCGATGTTCGATGTATATTTAAAAATATGAACAATTGAGCATAGGTTGTACGGCTAGATTTCGAGAAATTTACGACCAAAATACGTTTCGTACGATCTCCATTTTGAGCATGCGCACTACTGCATACACCACGGCACTTATCTGCGCGCGCATTACTAACTGCGTGCAAGAGGTCAAATCTCGCGTGATTTTTGCTCGCGTGGTATTGCTTGCGTGACACGCGCGCGTTAGGAAATTTATTGTCCCTCAAAACTGTAGTAAGCCACCTTAATTTCATTAAGTAATGCTTCACATATATATATATACTTCATTGTTCTGCGGCATTGGCTCTTTCCCACATAGAATATCTTTGATTTCAAGAACAGAGGAGGGGCTGTCATGGTTCATAATTATATTTCATTATAAAAATACAGAAAATCTATTTGCGTCAAATATATTTTAGGAAATGTCCGTGCTTAACCAATCAGAATAACAGAAGACAATAGCTACTAATTTTACTTCTTTGATGAAGTTCTCCAAATACAATATCTTTTAAAAATTGCATGTTGTGCGATTGGGTCTCAAAATACTTGAAACCTTAAAAAAAATTAGACTTAATGCACCTTGAACCTTAACTTTTTAGCGGTTTTTGAGTCTAGGCCAATGAGATCACTAGTTGTAACAATGAAAAAAGTTGACATTCCATCGTGCATTGCCGTTCAGCACTATCCTTCTTATGCGGATCATTACTTAAACAGAATTTTTCTAACCTGACATGTGGCCATTTTAACTCCAAACGTTTCCTTTGGATAATTTTTAATGTAGAAAACTAAGCCAATGTAGGGAATCTTAAGTTTTGCGGGCCCTACTGTAAAATACGGATCGGAAAATTGACCAATCTGACTAACTGAGAGATATAATAAATTGAGATATTGTGGAAAAGAAGTTCTATATTGAGGATACAACGTATTTTAAAGCATTTTCTGTAATGATGTAATACCGACAAGATGTGGCAATAAAATAAATCTTGCATCTGGCGAACCAACGCGTCTATGTCTCTAAGCTTTTTGAGTGTCTTCGGTAGTGTGGTGGAGGTATTTGTCCTTTCTGATTTAATTTCCACGAGGCATCACAACTATTGTTTAACTCAACGGTTATGAGAAGCGGCCGTGGTTGCTAAAAGACTGGAACTAGAATGCCGTTCTAGAATATTTAATCAGTAAAAAAATTAAGGCCCATTTTATATACGACTAGTTTACGTTTTCAAACATGAGAGAAATAGCTGGGAATTTTTTTTCCGAGTTGATGCTATTTCTCTCATGTTTGAATTCTTACTCACTTTGGAGGTTAGTTTACGTTTGCTAAGTAATATATCAAACATGAGACACAGTGTTTCATCAGATTTCCAAACACCGCGAAGTGGGTTGAAAAACGAGGCGCAGCCGAGTTTTTTTTAACCCACTTCAAGGTGTTTGGAAATCTGATGAAACACTTTGTCGAATGTTTGATATTACTTCTCAAACAAAATGATTTAAGAAGGAGAAATTAAGGATGCAAAAATGAGGAGTGTTTGAACTGATTTCCAAACACTCATTAAACATTAATTTCCTTTGTGTTTTCGTCATGAATTATTAATGAGTTTGAGAAAGTAAATTTAACTACCGATTAGGGAATGAGTCGCATAATTATGCTTATAATTGTAAACAAATATTCGCCTTTGCAGCCAGCCGCTGGGAGCGTAGTACTGGTACGCGCCAAATCAGGCCTGATGATATACCGGAAGGCGCAAACTTAATCACTTCATTTCTAAAAACAAGCAGGCCCATCCTAAAACGATATTGGGTGCTTTTAAGCAATGGCATGAGCACTCCATTTGCTAAGAAATATCTTTCAACAGCAGGCAAAAACCAGTTGAAAGAATCATTGTAAAGCATCTCTGGTATTTTCAGTTAATGTTTGTGTAACGGATGGTACATTACCGAGTAGCATAAAAAGGAAACCGGATTGATTTGCATCAGTGCTGTTTTTATTCTACTTTCTCGTCTATTACATTAAAGCACTTCAATTGGTCAGGTAGTAACATTATCTAACCGCACTTGCAATGGCTCGCAGGACAATTTCCAAGAGCACACATGCTGTTGCACCATTCATGCATGCCCGGCTGGGTATCGTAAGGTGGGATAGCCACGCATTTGCCCTCGGGACCTGATGTAGTTGGCGCCTCGGTTGGTGGCACTGGAGGCAGCGTCGTGACAGGGCCGGGACCTTGAGTGGTAGGCGGTTCAGTTGGGCGTGGCGGTGGGACGTAGACACCCAGAGACTTTTTCACATAGTTTATCAGTGGATAGGAGCCTTGACCACATTGACTTCCACTGAAATCGTCTAAGTCGAGAGCCCAGAACATCGCTCCCATGAGACCCTTCGCTTTGATCACCGTGTCGATCTTGTATTTCAGGCTCTCTTGGTTATCGAAGCCCACCCAAATGGTACCCTTGTGACCGTACGGAGCCTTGACTGCATTGTTGTTGACAATATTCAAACCAAGCTTGCAAATCTCGTAGTAGGCCAGGAATCCAGGTTCGCGGGTATACTGGCCTTTGTGTGGCTTCTGCCAATCGTGCTTAGGAGCGCCGAGGCCATTATTGCTCGGGTCTTTCAAGGTGAACGCTCTTCCGTACGTACCCATACCTAGCGCGATCTTATTAGCTGGAAATCCCTTGTCGATCCAGTACTGGACTGCGAATGGCACAGTAAGCTTGTCATCTCCTACCATGGCTGTGTGATGTCCTGTCACTGTGTCCCAGTTGCCGTGAAGGTCATAGGTCATCAGGTTAAGTATGTCCAACAGTGGACCAAGTTTACGGACCTCGTAGGCTTTGTCAATGGTGGCATAGCCAGCTGCAACAGCAGCAGTCAGCAACAGGCGGGGCTTTCCGCTCCGGGCCGCTTCCGCTTTGAAGGCATCCAAAAGCTCTTGGCAGAGAATGGTGAACCTCTGTTTATCTTCGGGGGGTGATCCTCCCCGTGTGGCCGGGTACTCCCAGTCCAGGTCAAGACCATCAAAGCCCCACGTTCGCAGCATATCGATTGAAGAGTCAATGAATACCTGGCGTAAATGGATAGTAGATAAATAGTAATAGGACAAACACAATAACTAAAAGGAGCGAAAAAAGGGCATCTTTGGAACAACGAACAAAGCACCGTTCGAAGGCATAAAAACAACATGTTTTATCAGAGAGCCTTGAAGTGAGACTGAGTGTTTTTTTTGGGGGGAAAAATATGACAACGATTGTGTTTCCCGGACATAAATTTGTAGTTTTAATTATTTGCATACTGTAAAACCCCAAATGTTTTCAGAGGACGTTCATGGGAAAGGATTGGAGGAAGTGTGGGGGGAGGGGGGGGGGAGGGGGTAGGGGGAGAGGGGCGGAGCTTATATCTGAGATGGGTTATATCCGGCGTTAGGAGGCAGATGGGTCATTACGCTTGAAGCGTTTATAAACGGGGTAAGAGGGGATCTCATCTCCGGTTTTTAACAGTAATTTACAGAGACCGTAGCCGGATAATAATATGGTTAAAACAAATGCTCTTCTTTTGGGCTCGGCTATATTAATCGTTTAACTGCAGCTAACTGCAAAATCGATGAGAAATAATTATTGCAAACATCCAGAAAGACGAAACGACTATTTTTTTTTAATCCCTCCCTTTCATGCGGGATGAAAAAAATCGATTATTTACCCGGAATAAAAATAGGTCATTTCACTAAAATAAAACGACACTTGTAAGCAATACCTTTCTAGAAGCTGCAGTTTTGACCATCTTTGAAAATGGGCTGTTGGCATTCTCGTGGTTCCAACCTCCTACGGCCAGGAGTGTTCTCAAACCAGGGTTTTCCTGTTTCAGCGCGTTGAACCTTGGGTATAGTTTGTCATCGTTCCACTCGTACATCGCCAGTTTGTCGGTGTTACGGTCAATTTTAGCAAATGAATACGCCAAATGGGTGCAGAGGTCGGGATCAATGTTCTCGGGCCAGAACTTGCCGGCACTTGGGCGATACTGAGACCAGTTTGTGTGGTAACACACTCGCACATAGTTCTTAGCACTGATGTACGATGCGAAACCCAGTAATAGCAAAACGATGAAAGCACGCATGGTTGAGTCTTGCAACAAATGCCGAAGCAAAGTGTAAAGGGGATGTTTTCGAGGGGTTCTTTATAGTCGTATTCATTTCGCTTCTCAGGCCAGCTGTATAAACGCAGTGTCTTTGCTTTCTTTGCTCAGCCAATTGCAGTATAGCTTAAGACGCTATTTATACAGAAAACGTCTGGTATGTGGTGTGAGTTAAATTTTGGACAGTGGTTTAACATTTTGTGTGGCAGGGGCGTCCTGGTTTATTCAACCTGTGTTTGGATAATCCGTCTTTATTTGAGCACTCTTGACTGTTCAGTCATCAAAATGTTGAAAAATTGTAAAAGCAAAACCCAATTGAAAATAGTCTCAATAACAAGATGAACAAGCCAAGATCTGCTCATAAAACGCGCTATTCGTCAATTTATCAAAAATGGAAATAAATGTATTGTTTACCGCTATTGTTATTGAACAAGTGAAAGAGGCTATGGGCGCTTACCATTTGTCAGAACTGGCCGGCCAGACCGGTCCGTTTGTAACTAGAATGCATCTTTTTGAAGACATGTTCCTACAAGTCCATCAAAAGGGTACATACTTTTTCCAAATTTACCAGTCTGGCTGATCAGTTCTGGCAAATAATGGAATATTATAATATTTACGAATCGAGCGGTCCGGCTGGCCAGTTCTGACAAATGGTAAGCGCCCTATGTCGCCATCTTTAGTGTTACTGAACTTGAAAATAAAATACTTATTTACTATCAGTCGAAACCTAAAAAAGGTGGTCCAATTTTTAATTATTCTACTAGTGTTCAAAGAGAATTTCGTGTATTGGGCTGCAGGTGGCCAGAAGGAAAAGGATTGCCACTTAAAAAAGTGAAGTCTATTTTTTCAAGTTGATCGCTTTGTGTCTCCCTCTTAGTTTTCTGCAAGCATTTTGTTTTAAATTTGGTGCAGTTTTGACCCAAAAATTTCATAATCCTCACAACATATCTCCTTTAAAGCCTTTTTCACAGCTGCTTTGCAAACCTTTAAGACTTAGTCCCGACTTAACTCTGCAGAACTGATTCTTCCCGCTGACTATCCTTGAGAGAAATGGGGTACTACTCATAATCTAGGGGAAAAACACAGTTCATTGTTTTACATTTCCATTGAGAAATAGATATGGCAGTGGGAATTCAGTGGCTAGATGTTTTCTGTCAGTTAAACTATGGGCAGCCATTGGACGCTGTTTGCGGTAGGAGTATCTGCCTATGTTCAATCTGTGTTAAGACATGCCATCTTTATTTGAGCATCAAGGAGGGCGTTCAGTACCTTCCATATGTATTGTAGAAACTGAAACACAAACTATGGTGTCAGTAAACTGTATTTTTGCAGCTGTTTAAAGTTTATTCGCAAATGCAGTTTTTCGCCACTCGTTGTCGACTATTAACGCTACAGTAAAAGCGGCATTTTTTAACTTTTTTATAAGACATAACTTTAAACTCTACATTAGCTTTCTAAAATTATGCGCATTCAGCCAAGAGAAATTTTCAGTCGTAACTATTTGTTTCGGAAATATCACTTATATAAGTCCAGTGCCGCCTACATCTCTGTTGTAGATACCTACAGACTGAAATTTATCCACTTACGAATTATTAATAAGTTTTGTCTAGAGAAACGTACATTAATTTGAACAAATTCGCCATAACTTCAGTCTTGGCAGCATAATTTCTTGAAGCAAGGCATTTACTTATTAATGATAACGTGTGATCCTCTTATGCATGGTAACCAGAATATTACAGCAACAACTCAGCTGGCCTCTGAGATAAAAACTGGAACCTTAGACTGTTATAATGCTTTTAGTCGGATTTCAATACTCCCCATCAGTATATCAGATGTGCTTTCTTTGACTCAATCTTTATATGTGTCCATTTAAAATAAAGCTACAATTAGCTGCAAAAGTAGTTGAGACACTTTCATCCACAAGTGCTTTTTTGGAAAGAAGTACACCATTGCTACCTTTCCTTACCCTTCCCCCCTCATCAATGTTGTTTTGTGACCGGCGCCATGTCCAAAACTTTGGCTAACAACATTGAACGGGTGAGGGGGGGGGGGGGGGGGGGGGGGGGGGGGGGGGGGGGGGGGAGGGGGGAGGGGCTGTGAGGGAAATATATTGTTCTTTTGTTTTTGCATCATTTTTTATAAAAGTGAGTGTTTTTTGTGAGAGTGTCTCAACAGTTTTGCAGCTAATTGCAGTTTTAGACAATAGATAACACTATTTAAGTGACTTTTAGTTGTTCCCGTCCGCTTAATAGAGGCGCCGTCTAATACAAGTGTTGTTTGCAGTAAACATGGGGACAAACTTTGGCTACTGTCCGCTTAATAAGGAGTGTCCGCTTAATACGGTGTCCTCTTAAGACATGTTTGACTGCATTTGAAGCAAAAGCATTCAACACTCCACTTTAAAAAATTCAGCAGTATTTTTGATTTGGATAAAAAGAAATCTCAATTTTAAACGGTTTTATAAAGAATAAGCAAGCATATTTTATTGTATATTTTGGTCTATCAATTAAAGTCGATTCAACATCTAAAGACATTAATTGATACTGTGACAACTTTGTCAGATAAATTTGTAAAAATTAGAAACCATGTTCTCACAGTTTCAAAAGTTTCTATTCCTAAAAAACTCCAACTGTTGATTTAAAAACAAAAAAACTAAAGCACACGTTCATATGTTACCACATGTTAAGGTAACGCAAACACGAATACGTATCTGGCAAGGTGAAACAATACCTCGATTTTTCTAAACCTGATCAAACAGAAAGACAGAACGTAAAGTTTGTTTTTTCAAAAAAATAAATATAGACGAACCTTGACTTTTGTTAATCCTGATTGAACAGAATGACATAACGTAAAGTCTGTTTCTTTTAGGTACCCCACGTCTTTTTTTTTCAGCCCCTCCATGATTTCAGGTTCCTTCCTTTAGTTATTATATAAGTAATATTATAAAATATGTAAGAAAATTGTAGAACCGTAGCCAGGGTTAATCATGATCAATAAATGTAATGAAATCGAGCTTTCAGTTGCCAGGACTGCAGACGTTGAAAGGTGAAAGACAATGGTAAAGAAAATGGCATGAATAAAAAAACACACAAAAAAAAACAATACAGCATTGTTTTCAGTGTTTTGAACAAACATCTTTTTTTTCTACAATTTTAGCATTTCTATTTGTTAAATCTTAGTTTTATTCATGCGGGTTTTTACCATTATCTTTAACCCTTTAAAGACTGCAGTACAGGCAGCCTAAAGCAGGTTTATTCTCTATTTTCGAATTGCCCATAATACACTTTGTTTGCCCCCAAATTTTGCATAAACTATTGTTTTTAAATGCTCTTGGAAGGACTGCATATTCCCAAGAGCATTTCAAAACAATAGTTTAATGCAAAATTTGGGGGGCAAACAAAGTGTATTATGGGCAATTCGAAAATAGAGAATAGAACATTTTAACCAGTGAACGTTCTTATATTTATTCATTAGAACAATATGCTTCCTCCGGATTGGAGGGGCGGGGTAATACATACATTCAATAAAGCTGTTGACGGGAGGCTCCGCTTTGCGACTCAAAGCATTATTCACTGACACGATAATAACTTTGATTCAATTGGTATTCCTTCATAATACCGACAACAAACATTGCACCCTTTCGTATACTTTTAATACAGCTTTTAAATAAAGAATAGGCCATCCGACAAACTTTCTTAGGTCTGTAAATTCTCTTGAAATTTGGAGTCCATTTCCATCTTATGCCATTTTGTCTCTTTAACGCCACAGTGTATTTTCGTTACCGTTCAAAAATACTAAAATAACAGTTTTCCTACCCGTATACATATTTATACCCAACTTGTGATTATCATAACGTTCGTTCCTGTTTGGCCAGGGATTAAGTCCGGGGGAGAGGGGGGGGGGGGGAGGGGGGGGGAGGGGGGGAGGGGGGAGGGGGGAGGGGGGGGGGAGGGAGGGGGTACTCTGTATATTTTTGGGTGGGTGTGTGCCGCTGGGACTCTGAAACCCTTACCCTATACCAGACCATGTTCAGCTGATTTTAGATCCCTATCAAAAATCCCTACCCCATCCCAGACTTGCTACTTTTAGAACTGTATCACTGTTAGGGTTTTTAATGGAAACCATCTGTCAACAATATTGCCACGAATATTCTATTTGGTCCTATTTCCGTTTGGAGAAGGATCTTTCTCTTCCGAGCTTCAATTCCTGTTCTACACCTAATTCATTATTACAAAAAATATATTTAAAGATCCTAAAATAAAAAGGGGCCACAGGGCATGTTTTAAAAAAAAATCTTTATAGGCCCCATTCACATGCCAACGCAAAAAACATTTTTAAATACTGTTATGTTAAAAAGGCTTTGGAAAAATACATCCAAACTTAAAATGTGATATTTAGAGTGGGATCTTTTATTACAGTTACCATTTCAAGTAGTCCGAGTCTTCGATACGTGTACAAGCCTTCAAGATAGGGGCTTAGGCCCCCATTCACACCAACGCAAAAACATGTTTACCGCTTTGGAAAAAATACAGTCGAACCTGTATATAACGGCCCTGTATTAAGCGGCCACCCTCTATTAAGCGGCCAGTTTTCAAAGTCCCGATTTTTCGCTTATACAAACGCTGTATTTGTTACCTGTATTAGGCGGCCACCTCTATTAAGCGGCCGCGGCCACCCTGTAGCAGTCCTATGTTTGTTTTTCTTTGTTTTTTACCTGTATTAAGCGGCCACCCTTGAACGGAAACTAAGCCACATGTCATTTTATGCGGTATTTTATTGTGTTTAAAATGCGATCCATCATCACTATAAAGAAATAACATGTGCAAAGCCACTATACTGTAAGCTGATAATCGGTCTTTTAGTAAAGTAACGCTTTCCAGATGTCCGCAATGTGCTGAAGTACAGTACAAAATCACGAACGCAAAAAAGTTCGTTTTGAATATGCTTCACTCTTTAGCTAGAAATTCCTCTTCAATTAGCTTGTTCTTCGGCCATGTGATGGAGAATGAATTGCCTTCAAACGTATACTCGCAAGGGATTTCCAGGCCATAACCTCCACCTCTGTTAACTCGCTCGCCCTTTAATCACCGTAACTTTCCGGTTGTTTGTTGTTTTTTTACACGATACCGTTAATTTACAAGTTGGCACTGAACTGAAAGAGTGTTGATTGTCCTATTGTTTCCTTGCATGAAGTGTTTTAATGTGATAAGCCATTAAAATTGACATTAGACCACACCCAGTGAGTATTTTTAGTGATCCTGTCAGTAAGCGGCCACTGTATTAAGCGGCCAGTTCCTCAAGTCCCGAGGGTGGCCGTTACATACAGGTTCGACTGTATATCCAAACTTTCGGTGATATTTACAATTAAATATAATTGCCATTTTAAGTAGTCTGAATCTAAATACATCTATTAACATTCAAGATTGAGACTAAAAAAAAACTGTTTATTTTCCACCTAGCTCAGTTTTCTTTGTTCTTTTCAGGGGAATATATCATATAACCCCGTTCATTACAGCCTGAAAAGCTGGGTGCGGCTTTGATAGTAACAGGGGAGAGGCGGGGCTGAAAACAATAACTGATAACAATAGCAAAACAAATGATTATATATACTCCTCGTCATATTCCTCCCGACATATTCCCCTCGCCTTAGTCCCCTCGACTTATTCTCCTCATAATAGAATAACACAAACGGGAAGACAAAATAGGGCATAACAAGGAAAACACTCTAGCATCGGTCAATATTTTTTGTTTACATAAAAAGACAACTTCATCAATCTTATTCCTACGTAATTAACTTGCCGATCGCGACCAAAAAGCGAAATGTTAATAACTTCATTCGATGGTATCGTACCTCGATTCAGGTTTCGGGTCTTCAATAATGTATGACGCCGCGTTTTACCCTTGAACCTTAATATGTTTCCGCCGGTTTCCCTTAAAAAAACACACCGACATCCACTCCATTGAACTTCGAAAGATGAAGGCGGGCAGTTTGGCCATGGCGAGACCACGAGTACTGTTTATACATTCTTCTCTCTCTCCCTTCTTCTACTCATAACGAAGCAACGTGCTCAATGCAAATTTGGCAAAAGCAAAACATGTTTACCGTCTCGCTTCGTCATGTACTGTGATCCCAATGCGGCCTTGCGGAATCATGCTTTTTTGCATTTGAATTGAACGGAATGTTGTCAATTCTAGACATTCTCCCGCTTGTTCACAGCTAAACAAACCCTCCGTCGCATCCATGCTAAACTGTGCGTTTTTATAGCCATTACCCAGTTTCTCAGTCGATAGAAATTCCTCTTACTTTAGGCCTGGATTGATCGAACCGTTAAAAGTATTCTGCGTAACAAAAAATTATTCCTCCGAGTCACTCATTTCTGACAAATTCAGAGTGAACTTGTGAGAACGTTGCCGTACAAATGTTCTTGACACGTACATACGTCCAAAACAAAATCCAGTAAACAAAAGTGTTTGTTTTCGGTCGGTGTGTCAAAAAAAAACAAAGAAAATCATGTCTATTAGGGCCTGGTCGCACTACAGTCAAAAACAAAAATTAGCCCGTGCAAAAATGGAGGAAAACAAAAGAAACCGCTCCGGTGGGACACGCTTTTTGTGGAATGTTTTTGTTTTTGTCATTTTGCACGGGCTAATTTTTGTTTTTGACTGTAGTGCGACCAGGCCCTTATACTGTATTACAATGTGGAAACCCCAATGGATACTTTCGGAATCTTTATTCTATTGTTCAGCTCTTCACACGTATGTGTAAAACACTGACAAATCCAGCAAACAAAAGTGTTTGTTTTCGGTCGGTGTGTCCAAAAAGAAGAAAAACATCTCTATTGTACTATATTACAATGTGAAAACCCCAATGGATACTTTCGGAATCGTTATTCTATTGTTCAGTTCTTCACACGTATGTGTAAAACACCCTGACAAATCCAGCAAATAAAAGTGTTTGTTTTCGGTCGGTATGTCAAAAACGAAAGAAAAACATGTTTATCAATTGTTTGACGTTAATTTGTCAACCTCGCGCATGCGGAAAATAAGCCGGTTATTTTTAGGCACCTCGTGGATATGTAATATATTCACCTCGGTCGTATCCCCTCGTTGCCTAAAAATAATCCTTACTTATATTTTTAAGTTGACGTAATAGAGACGTAACATATTGTCAAGTCGAATTGTAAAGTTGAACTATACCGCTAACTAAAAAGTCTGAGGACTTACATCGAATACTTATATTTTTCTTAGTTCTTACCTTTCTTCAGATTTGAACTTCGTTATATCCCGAGCTGTCTAACGTTTTGTCTTTTCACTGAACGACCACGTTTTATTGAATAATAAATACACGTGAACATATCGATTTTATCTTTTTTTACTGCTATTAAATATTAAGCAAAGTGAACGATGTTGGTAAATAATGGAAATATCGTCCTCCTGATCTTCAGAAAAATTAATCTTCGGAAAATCACACAGATTTCAGTGAACAAGTGAGAAATCGAGTTGAACACTCGAAGAAAAAATGCATTAATCGTTTGTGTTTATTTCTGTGTGATGAGTTGAAAATAAATAACTTAGATGGAATTAAAACTTCTATATCGACATAATGGGATATAAAGTGTATAAAGTTAGCCATTTGGTAAATCCAGGGAAGCAGACAAACCAAACACTGGCTGCGCATCAGGATTCGAATCACGGACCGTCGATGGAAATTCAAACACAGTAATGGCCCTGTCACACTATTGCGTATCGTACTAGCGTATGCCAGGGTATGAAAAATATCACACACACACTCGTATACGCTGACATACGCTAGGGGTACGTTAGACATAGGTCAAGTACGCTGGTCAAACGCTGTATTTTCAAGGGCATTTTGTGCGTATAAAAATTATTTTACTCATACGTTTCTCTCATACGCAATAGTGTGACAGGGCCTTAAGCAGTTGCCCATGCACCACCCCCCTCTATCCACTAAACAGATGTGAATCCACTGGTATGATCTTTAAGGGCCGGTTACCACTAGCGACGTCATCGCTAGCGGAATCGGAAGCGTAAGGAGCCTTGCGCTTTAGTGTAAATCAAAAAACACGGAGTCGCAATCGGAATCGGAAGGATCAGAAGGGTTCCTTTTTCTTCCCATTCCGCTTATGCCTCTGTCGCTTACTATCCGCTTCAGTTGTGTTGATTTACACTAGATCGTAACCTTCTTTTGATTCCGATTCCCTTACCGGCGATTCCGCTTCCGTCGCTTCTGTCGCTAGTGGAAAGCAGCCCTAAAGGCACACGAGGCCAAAGACTGTTGTCTTCACCAGCAAGATAACGTGACTCATGATGTTGAAAAATACTTCAATCACCAGTGATTAAAGCCAGGCCGGATTGTAAACTGTGGAGCGGGGAGATTTGTTAGCTAATCCAATTACAGCTTGCAGTCCTGGGCACCAGATTCCTCTTCGTTTGGCGTACCCTGGTTCATGTAAACCATGCCTTTCTGTATCATAACTTGAAAAGCTGCAAATGGCGACCGTTGAGTGAACATTTCTGCTCGTCGGTGCTCCTGGAGTGACGGGTTATTATGAAGAGTATATAGCAGATGCCAGCGGTTGCGGACTCGTCGGAAGTTGTTATGTTGTAGTGTTTTCTTGTTGAGTTCAATACTGACTTGGTTGTCTAAAGAAACAAATGGGTTTTGGTATGAAGGTATAAACAAATATTTTAAAAACAAATAACAGCTAGTTTATTGGAAAATAAAGGAAATACATTTGGAAACAGACAGGATATGCTCAGATATAAGGATACTTTCGAAGAGTGAGTGAGAGCACAGAAAAGTCCCGTTTCTCTCTGCACTAAAATATTACGCATTTTGGCGACCCCGAAAAAAAGTCCTCACCAAAATCGTTCACCCAAAAAGTAACCACAAAATTTCTAACGCAACAAACGTCCTCATATAAAAAAAGGCCTTCGCACCTCCCCGTCATATTATACGTGAGTACCCCCCCCCCCCCCCCCCCCCCCCCTCCCCCTTCCCTCCTGGGGAAGGCTGATTATCAATACAAACGAAAAGTACGATTTTAAATGAAGTTAAGGGGGGTGAAACTTAACTACGGTTTTGGAGTCGTTGCTAGGGACATTATTTCATGGTTAGCATTTCTCACGTGCCATAAACTGCTAATATGGTGGAAACTATGAAACTGGACACAAGACATCACTAAATCGACATTGCACATGCGTAACTAGTGCCAGTCCCCAACCGCGCGTAAGAATGAAAAAGCGCAAAAACTCAATGGAAAAGAGATAAAAATCTGATTTTTTTAGCGAATCATAAACAATTCCACTTTTTTAAAAAACTGTAGCATGGAATTACCGTTAAGAAGAAGAAATGGAAAGCTATTAAAGAAAATGAATTAAAATACACCTTTATGACGTCATAGCTTTTTCAATAACGTGAATTTTAAAAAATCCATGCTACAGATTTTTTATTAGGATGTTCTTAAGCCGTTGACATTGGTTTTAGTGGGAAAAAATGTAAGATGTTTGAGTTTTAAGGGTTTTTATATTCTGATCACGTGACTTACCAAATATGGTTGTGACTCATAAAATTTGATGGAACCATTAACAGAATGAACGTGACCAAACATTATAGCCGAGGAAGTAAAGAAACTCATTATTTGACGTTTGGTACTCTTCCATAGCAACCACCTCGTAGTTAAGTTTCTCCCCCCTTAAATGGTTATTTTGACGATACACTAAAAATGTCAACGGCTGATCCGGTTGACACGGATAATGATAACGTTAACAATGGAGGTGGTCATGAGTACGACAATAACAGTGAGGATGTTGATAGCGGTGATAGTGATGATGATACCCCTGTGATGGTGATAGTGGTGGTGGCAGTGGTGATGGCGATGGGGATTAAGGGATGGAGATGAGGACGACGATGACGATGACGACGACGATGATGATGACGACGACAATGATGACGACGATGACGACGACGATGACGACAACGACGACGATGACGATGACGACGATGACGACGACGATGACGACTACGACGACGACGATGACGACGGTGACGACGACGACAATGACGACAATGACGACGATGACGACGATGACGCCGATGATGATGACGACGATGACGACGACGACAATGATGACGACGATGACGACGACGATGACGACAACGACGACGACGATGACGATGACGTCGACGATGACGATGACGACGATGACGACGACAACAGTGACGACGATGACGACGATGACGACGACGATGACGACGACGACGATGACGACGATGACGACAATGACGACGATGGCGACGACGACGACGACAATGACAACGACGACGATGACGACGACGACGACGACGATGATGACAATGACGACGACGACAGTGACGACGATGACGACGGTGACGATGATGACCACGATGATGATGACGATGACGACGACGATGACGACAACGACGACGACTACGACGACGACGACGACGATAGGGACCTTAAGCAAGGTCGACGACGAGCCCTGAGGACGACGACCGGAAGTGAAAATACCGCTTAGCGCGCTACGGCGCATGCTTCACTCGTCGTCCACGTGAAGTTCAGAACGTGAAAACGCCATCTTTGCCGTTCTGGCCGAACGTCGAGAGAGCGTGAGTATAAATTTATGTATTTTCATCGTGTTTATGAAGAAAATTTATGTTTGGCTATTGGAATGAAAAGTTAGATATTCTCTAGCCTCTAATCTTTGCACAATATTGCATCTTAGTGCGATTTTGAAATATAAAACTTTGCAAACCTGCAGTCAAAATTCGGGCTTTGTGGGATTTGCATCTTGTCAGCAAAACATTTAAGTTAAGAAGGTGAAATCGAGAACTTACAAAGCGATTACCTGTTTCGTTTTTCCTTAATTCCGACCTACATGTAATTTTTTACATTTGTTTTAAGCCGTAAATTTTCATGCCGTTAAGGTCATTTTAGAGTGTAATTTTCCGAAAAATTAACTTATATTTTGATGTAATATTTGCTCATGTAGAAGCAAAAACTCATCTTCATCTAGAATACTGTCGTCATAACTCAAAAGAAGTAGGTCTTGGACCTCGTGAAAAGAAGACAGGATAAAATTATTGGATTGTTTCTTGATTTTCACGAAAAAATGAGCACTGTTTCGTTATATGTCCTCGTCCACGTCCAAGCGCGCGCTTAACATTTTAGTTTTCCCGCCGTGAACGACGTCCTCGGCCCAGTCCTTCAGCAATTGTTCTCGTCGTCGTCGTCCAACTCGTCGTTGTTGCTTAAGGTCACTAATGACGACGATGACGACGACGACAATGACGACGATGACGACTACGACGACGACGATGACGACGATGACGACGACAATGACGACGATGACGACTACGACGACGACGACGACAATGACGACGACAATGACGACGATGACGACTACGACGACGACGATGACGACGACAATGACGATGACAATGACGATGACGACTACGACGATGACGACGATGATGACGACAATGACGACGATGATGATGACGACGACAATGATGACACGATGACAACGACGATGACGACAACGACGACGACGATGACGATGACGATGACGTCGACGATGACGACTACGACGACGACGACGACAACGACGACGACGACGACGATGACGATGACGACGATGACGACGACAACGACGACGACGACGACGATGACGATGAAGTCGACGATGACGACTACGACGACGACGACGACGACAATGACGACGATGACGACGACAATGACGACGATGACGATGACGACGATGGTGACGGTGACGGTGAAGGTGGTGGTGGCAGTGGTGATGGCGATGGTGTTGATGGAGATGGGGATTAAGGGATGGAGATATTGACGACGATGACGACTATGACGACAACGACGACGACGACGATGACGACGATGACGACGACGATGACGACGACGACGACAATGACGACGATGACGAGGATGACGACGATGATGACGACAACGATGAGAAAGAGGTGACGGTGACGGTGACGGTGACGGTGACGGTGACGGTGACGGTGACGGTGACGGTGAAGGTGAAGGTGAAGGTGAAGGTGATGGTGATGGTGATGGTGATAGTGATGGGGGTGGCAATGGTGGGAGAATACAACAATCACAACAGAACGATACACTTAATCCCACTGATCTAACTCACTTGAACACCCCTGCACATCTTCAACGTGGTTTGCATCACCAACATATTCTTCCTGTTCTGAAGGTTGCTTGTCAATCAACGTCTTGATGAGCAGTTGGCAAAACGTTACCAGAACTGGGTTGGCATGGGTATGTTCCAGAAGCAGATATCCCACATAAGAGTTAAAACCTGGCAACAAATACGTACTTGTATTAAGTGATTTTACTATGCTAATAATATACATGAAAAAATTACTCGAGTTTTTCAAAAAGCTCAAAATTGCAAGAGCCGCTTCGGCTTTTTGAAAAACTCACAAGTGCAAATTAATCCCAAATTGAACTCGAAACCGTATGATTACCTGTACGTACATGTACAAAAATAAAGCGATCTTCGTAACTGCACAGAAAGCACTACGATACTTAGCTACCATTTGGAAAAAACGTCCAGTGCTCTCCCTATGGAATGTTTAGAAGTTGATAAGTAACGCGTTTACGTGTCTGCATGATCTTTCTATTAAAATTCGTCAGAGAAAGATCATTCATGAACATATTCATCACGACACAAGAGGATACACCTCGTATAACAGTTGTGGACTGCCGGACAATGGAATGTTTAGGCTTCTGCATGATTATCCTATTAGGTGTCGTCACACAAAGATCATTCATTGACTCAATTTATCAAGACACAAGGGTAAATAATGCGCATCATTGCAGTTACGTTTGACGGGCAATGGGATATGCTCTCTCAGTTTGAAATGTGGAACCATACACAAACGTAATGTAACCGGCTGAGTTTTAATTTCATCAATAGATATCGATTTGTAAAGACAACGCATTGATAGTCACCCAAAAAAATTAATCACATGAATAATATTGATTTCTATCGATTGTCAGTGATTGCTTTCATTTAATAGTTTGTTATCTATCGATATTTGGCAGCAGAAATATCATATTAAAGTAATGAATACTGGTAAACATACAAAATGACAGATTTTGAATTGTGTAGTCAAAAGCATCTACGGCCGATCATGTCAACTGAATCATGATGCTCGTAGATAGCGTTTCTCTTGCACGATTCCATTACCAAAGGTCAGATCGGGAATTCGAAAAATTAACTGTTGGTCAAACCTGGATCCATGAGTTCATAGTCACGTGATATGACACTTTTCTGCGTCCTTCCAAGGAACATCACTCCAAGAACAGCACCGATGATAATACGCTTGAGACAGGAAATAACGCCCAGGAAAATGTTGAAGAAAAACAGGAAAAAAGTACAGACATGGAACAGCCGCCTGTTGAGAAGAGTGAACTTCTTTTTAAATGTTGAACTCAAGTTAAACGCACACGAGTTCGTGCGAAATTCCATATCTATAACACAAAACATTTTTTTTATCTTATAAATAATATCAGCTTTGATGTTTTTATTTCGACTAACATCCAAACATTTTGCTCCATTCCCAAATTTTTCCGAAGATAGTACCGTCCGTTTTGATTTATGGGTGAATTGGTCGATCGATCGATTGTTTAAAAACTAGCAAGGGAAATTTTAATTTTGTCGTACCTGTTATCCAGAGCCAACGTAGCATCTTTGTTTATCAAAAACACATACTTGGCCAATATTAACTGGATCGCAAAGAAAGCTAAGGAAATTAATACAGCGGGCCTGAAACAAGATTAAATGTCAGTTGTTAGTTTTGAATCGTTACACTTAACTAAGATTAAGTCTGCATATTTCGTTTTCTCTTGTTATAAATGCCATTATATGCAATTAAAAAGGGCCAAATGACCAACTCTATTTTTCCCAGTGTGACCACAGTTACTAATTTGTTTTCAGAAGAGTGGAAGGGGCTTCGTCGAAAACAATAAAATATAAATAATACTTCGAATTCTACGGTGGCTCATAAGGGACACATCGAATTTCTCATCGCAAGTTACTAACTTGCGGTCACAACTTAGTAACTTGCGATCGCAACTAAGTAACTTGCGATCGCAAAATAATAACTTGCGATCGCAACTTACTAACTTGCGATCGCAACTTACTATCTTGCGATCGCAACTTACTAACTTGCGATCGCAACTTACTAACTTGCGATCGCAACTTACTATCTTGCGATCGCAACTTACTATCTTGCGATCGCAACTTACTATCTTGCGATCGCAACTTACTAACTTGCGATCGCAACTTACTATCTTGCGATCGCAACTTACTAACTTGCGATCGCAACTTACTATCTTGCGATCGCAACTTACTAACTTGCGATCGCAACTTACTAACTTGCGATCGCAACTTACTATCTTGCGATCGCAACTTAGTAGCTAGCGCGCAACATAATAAGATCGTCCATGTCGAGTGCTTACCGTTACGGGCAGACAACATTGTCCAAACCGTCTCCCGCCCCCTAAGTAGATTTGATCCTCTTCCCCAGTTAGACTCAGTACATTTGAAACCAAGATGGCCGCCCGTAACGGTTAGCGCTCGATTTCGACGATCTTACGGAAAATTAGGGGACTTTGAACAGTCTCTCTCCCCCCCCCCCCCCCCCCCCCCCCACCCCCGCCCCCCAAGCGGAATGATGCCTTGTATTTTTTGGAAGGTGTGACAAATTATATATACAAATTATATATACAAATTATATGCTTTCATGTGTGAGGTATTGATGTTACCATGGTTACCTTCAAATCAGCTGTTTAATCGCCATAGATCTTGCACTTCATTATGATATGTCATCGAGATCTATAGATGGATTTCACTCACGTGGCCTTCAGTCCTGTGGGACTCAAATGACAAAGGCCAAGGCGGCCATGTTGGTGCACATAACAAAAGAAAATCATTAAAATTCTTTTGTAGGTGTGCACCAAAAACAGAACATTACAAGTCCGCTTGTGGATGCCAATTTTATCTTCTCGTGTTGTACTAATATCTCTTATGCGCTCGTTCGCTTCGCTCACAAACGTCCATGTAATATATATATACTCCAACTGGGAGCAATTCCTTAAGATAATACGGACTTCAATTGTTCACTGTCTTAGAATAACATTCTAGTTTATGAATTCAGCGCGCCTGGCTTTCATTTCCTCCCACCGCATGCAACTCAATAATGTCAGACTGAATATATCCTACGTTTAGGATGAACTGGAAACTACTCGTAGTTTTTGTCGAACTTGACTTACTGAGCTTTCTTTTGCCACCTGTGCATCCAAACAAATGAGTAGACAAATTTTACAAACTTCGAATATGGCAGTAGTTCGAGATATTTTAAAGACAGAGCTTCATCTGTGTTTCTTGGTAGTTGTAAGTTGTTATATTCCATAATGAGTTCTGCTAAACGTACAAACAAAGAAAAGCAACCAAGAGAATGGTTTCGGGTGCCACAGAGATTTTGTACTGTGTAGTGTTCAATTCTTCTGGAAGAGAAAACAGAACATCGGGTCTCCCGGCAGGCATCTCCCCACTTGATGGCCTTATTCTATGCAAATTTCAGTGTCGTGCCACTCTATTTAACTCCTTCTGAATTAAGCTCGTAAAGCAAAACCTTAAGCAGTCAACGTGGATGACATAGCTATTGTCAAACTGTCCTAAGGCTGTTAAATCTTTGAAAAAACTCATCCACCAGTCTGTGTTACATTTCCTGAGAAAGGCCCACCAAGCCTCTATCCTTTGGTTGGCGACAGGTTTGCCGTACAAAAAGCTTTTTTCTCCACCTAAGTTGTCTCGACAGTTTCGCCTAAGACATCGCTGGACCGCTGCGATGTGTATGTCTTCAGTCCCACAATCACCTCGTACGACCCGAGGACAGACACCCAACTGACGCACGCAATCGATGTAGTACTGTACAGTTACCATAGGGTCATTGTTCGAGGGGCCTACCTCTAGCCATAAGATGCGACGACTGTAGCCGTCAATAACACCGTGAATGCAAAACCCGTAGGGCTTAAGCTTGTCATAACCACCCATGTGCCATATGAAGTTAGGTCCTGGTACCACGTACCTTCTCCCTTTAAATCGTTTCCTCGATCGTAACTCAACCCCATCAGGATCTAGGTTTTTCACTATTCGTCAAACTGTGTCTCGATCAATCACAATACCGTAGTCGTTTACCAATGCAACTTCCACTTCTCAAAAATACTGTTCGATCAAATCATTTCGTTCGTGGTTGCCATTCCTTACGGTTGGCAGATAATTTGGGAGAGCCCAGGCATCTGAAACCTTTAGTACAACGAAGAGAGTGGTCAGATAAAAGCAAAGAAAACGCTCACGGATGTGTTTAGCAACCATCTTCGTCCACTGATCAAGAGTCAACACGCATGCCCCGGCATAGTAAGTTGCGATCGCATGTTACTAATTAATAAGTTGCGATCGCAAGTTAGTAAGTTGCGATCGCAAGTTACTAAGTTGCGATCGCGAGATACACTGTAGTAAGTTGCGATCGCAAGTTAGTAAGTTGCGATCGCAAGATAGTAAGTTGCGATCGCAAGATAGTAAGTTGCGATCGCAAGATAGTAAGTTGCGATCGCAAGATAGTAAGTTGCGATCGCAAGATAGTAAGTTGCGATCGCAAGTTAGTAAGTTGCGATCGCAAGATAGTAAGTTGCGATCGCAAGTTAGTAAGTTGCGATCGCAAGATAGTAAGTTGCGATCGCAACTTACTAAGTTGCGATCGCAAGATAGTAAGTTGCGATCGCAAGTTAGTAAGTTGCGATCGCAAGTTAGTAAGTTGCGATCGCAAGTTAGTAAGTTGCGATCGCAAGTTACTAAGTTGCGATCGCGAGATAGTAAGTTGCGATCGCAAGTTAGTCGCGATCGCAAGTTAGTAAGTTGCGATCGCAACTTACTAAGTTGCGATCGCGAGATAGTAAGTTGCGATCGCAAGTTAGTAAGTTGCGATCGCAAGTTACTAAGCTGCGATCGCAAGATAGTAAGATGCGATCGCAAGTTAGTAAGTTGCGATCGCAAGATAGTAAGTTGCGATCGCAAGATAGTAAGTTGCGATCGCAAGATAGTAAGTTGCGATCGCAAGATAGTAAGTTGCGATCGCAAGATAGTAAGTTGCGATCGCAAGATAGTAAGTTGCGATCGCAAGATAGTAAGTTGCGATCGCAAGATAGTAAGTTGCGATCGCAAGTTAGCAAGTTGCGATCGCAAGTTATTATGTTGCGATCGCAAGTTACTAAGTAGTGATCGCAAGTTAGTAACTTGCGACGAAAAATTCGATGTGTCCCTTATGAGCCACCGTAGAATTCTGTACCACCCCGAACATCGGCCTGTCTTATTTACTTACCAGAGATTACGGAGTTTTGTCCAACCAAACGAGTCAAAACTTCCATGCACCATTGGCAAAATAATCTGTTGTCCAATCACGAATCCCACTGCCGTTAACGTCAAAATGCAAAGCATCGCACCTTAAGGGGAAACAGAAATGTATTAAATGATTAGTACGTTCCAAATTACCCGTATAAAAGTACTGCTTGTCAGCTCTCATTTGAATGCTCACATTTGAGGAACAAATCCACAGACCAAAAGTTGCATACACTATTAATTAATCAAAGTGGAACTCTTAGACTAACAGTAAAAGGTTTAACTGGAAAACACGAAAAAAATATCGTGCGCAAAGTTAAATAATCAATCCGAGTTTGGTTCGCTTTGAGGGTTAGTTGAGTGAGTAACTCCACCTTTTATGTCAATTTGCAATATTTGTTTCCATATCGTGCCTGTGAATTAGCTTGATAGCTAAGTGCTCGTCCACTATAAACAACATTTACATTTGTTATCTTATATCCCTCTTAACCTTCAAAAAGATAAAGAAAGAAAACTCACCCCAGCATAAGTAAGCCACTTGGTAACCCGAGTATTTCAGTGTAGCAGTCTAAGATCATAAAATGAAAATAGTCGGTATAAGTAAAAGAGGGTTGGGGTGATGAGGGTCGCTTCTCGGCATTTCACAAATCGATGGGGCAGAGCCGGGGCGGAATCCCGGGTAAGTCTACGGGAGGTAGGAACATTGAGAGCGAGAAACGGGAAAATTAGCAATATTCGGTAATATTTTGCAATTGAAAAAAAGTAACGGGGCAGGAGGAACTAAGTAAGGGGTGGAAACGTTTCAGGAAACCGGCAGTAAAGGGTACGAGACGCGGCAACTTCAGAACCCCTGTCTCCCCCCCCCCCCCCCCCCCCCTTCCCCCGTCACACACACACACACACACACACACACACACACAAGTCAGTGTCATTTTCTCCCGGTTCTCTGCCCTCCCTGCTCATGCCCACTACAAAACACAATCAAAAGACGCTTACATGCATCCATTTATATGACATCAATGAACACGACCGACACGTCTTACCGTGATAGCAGAGGGTTTACGGTTGAATATCTCAATCGGTAAAAAGCGCTTTTCACCTCGCTGTAGGCGTAGTAAATGTCCCCTGAGGAAGAAAAAAGAAAAGAAACTTGATTATTTAACGAAATTATCCCAAGAAACTTCGTAAATAAGCCGGCCTAGTTATGAAGAAAATAAATAGAAAACCCTAGTATTAGGGTCTTAGTGGAAGAGAAGCTTTGACGGACGACAGTATACATAAAAATACCTTATGACTACTGCGTTTAAATTTCATCCAGGCACATCATTGTCGATTGATGATCAAAATAACGCTCACTTGTCGGTTGAATGGTATGCATAAATTAAAGTTTAAACTGATTTTTTTTTTATTTCTTTTAATTTTACAATTTAAGACAATTTTAGCATTTTTATTTTTATTATGATCAATTTTGACTCAAACTTGACTCAACATAATTGAAATCCAAGATGGCGGCCATTCGAAATAAAGACGTATGCATATTGTAATAGCCTGTTCCAGGCGTTCAGATAGCGGGGAAGACGCAAAGAAAAGCGAGCGAAAAAAATGCGGGGACTCTCTCCAGTCTCCCGCATTTTTTTCGCTCGCTTTTCTTCGCGCCTTCCCCAACTATTCGCGCTTTCCCCAC
This sequence comes from Dendrophyllia cribrosa, assembly GCA_024195265.1. Taxonomy (NCBI): domain Eukaryota; kingdom Metazoa; phylum Cnidaria; class Anthozoa; order Scleractinia; family Dendrophylliidae; genus Dendrophyllia; species Dendrophyllia cribrosa. Next base: position 9,311,036 of record JAJLRJ010000003.1, read on the forward strand.
TATCTGAACGCCTGGAACAGGCTAGCATTGTAAAACCTGTTGTAGCCCAGGTACATCGCTTAAATCAGTTTAAGTCAATAATCTTTTACCTATAATCGGCGACAAAATTGTTGAGACACTTTGGTTTATAAGGGTGTGTTTTTGGAAAACATTGCACCCTATGTCCCCACTTCCTCCCCCCAAACCAAAGTTGCGTTTGTGGTTGCCCACAGACTTCCTGACCAGCGGTACAACATTGGATGGGGGTGGGAGATACGTTTTGTAGAGAAAGTTATTGTATGAGTTTAACCCTTTCACTCCTAGAGTCAATAATGGAGACATGTAGCGTAGTTGTAACTTTTGAGTGTGTGGACGAAATCCCATGGTGCGACCATTCAAATGAAGCCTCTTCAGCAGTACTTTTGCATGGTGCAATTTGTTTCTCAATATTTTGCAAAATGAAATTTGGGATTTTTGTTGAATTTTGTTGTTTGGCACTCTTGGGAGTGAAAGGGTTAAGAAAACGGAGTAAAAGTCGTTTTCAGACAGTGTCTCAAGTAATTTTGACGCCGATTGTAAAATCTTAAGTTTACCATTCGCAAATTTCTCAGATATCTAATTTGATGAAAATTATTTGACATCGAATTCCGTTTTTTTCACATACAAATACTGTTTCGCCATTTACCCCATTTTCAAAATGACACATTTTACTCCGAATTAAAAGTTCTATGGAATGCAACATGAACAAACCGAACAAAACATCACAATTTTAATCTTTCTTCTTATGAAATTTTGTACCTGCTCGAAAATCTATAATTTAATACATACGTTTTTAGGGCCGAAACATTTATTTCGGAAAATGATGAAAAACCGATCACAAAAGCCATGAGCGTTTACCATTTGTATGGAAAAACCGGTTATTCCGGTGGAAAAACAAATGGAACGGTTCATCCCAACGGAAATTTTCCGGGGAAAAGGTAATACCTTTCAAGGTATTTCCTTTTCCTCGCTTTCACCGGAACGACCGGGATTTTCCGTATCATTTGTTCGCATCACTAGTTCCAGGCATCTTCGCGAAATAAGGAAGCTCGAAGATGGCGGATAACTTTGAAGAACGAAATTTACTCCGAGTTTGTTCGTGTGAAAATTGCCACTTTTCTTCGGCTATATTGACAGATTTCCTACAGCATGACTGCGAAATTACAGATGGATGGACATTTTTGACTGCCGGTAGTTGTTTTACTTTTACGAATCGTGCTTGCTGCATACTTGTTATGGGATAACGATTCGCATAATTGAAGTTGTACGTAGCAAAGAATCATAGCTGTAATTCTAGAGTTAACGTGAGCGAACTAAAGTAAATAAATGAATGATTGTTATGGTAAATTGGAGAATTGTAGCAGGGCTTGAAAGCGTACAATCGCGTTTTATGGTAAGTTTATAAAAGTATTTTTCTGTTATTTTTTCCCGCCACCATTTTTCTCGGCATTCGGTAAAATACAAATGATACAGATCATTCTGTTCCGTTTCCTTCAGTAAGGAAGGTCCAGTTCCATTTGTCGGAAAATTCTAACCGGAAATTCCATTCAAATGGTAAGCGCTCCATGAACGCGGAGACAATTCTAGAATGATCATTTAAACCCATGACATGTGAGGTCTAAGCATAAGCGGAAGCACAAGAATTTGCATCAAGTGAAAACGAACGTTGATATAATCATAAGATTGATGCTTTTTATGCTTGCTATTATGCTTATGTTTATGCATATGTCGGGCCCGTTTACACCGGACATAAGCGCTGTTATGCTTCCGCTTTTGCCTATGCTTATATCGCTATAGTAAAAACAGGCTTAAACAAATGGTAGTTGTTTACCTATACCAAGAGAGCATGTTTGCCACAAGCGCTATAATGTAAATTCCAGTGATTCCAACAGACACGTAGATGGACACTGACAATTGGTAAAGAGAAATTAATAAATTAAACGACATACCGGCATCTTGCCATTAAACTGGGATGACCGTCGCACGAAACAAGGATACAAAGATGAAGGCTGATTTAAAAAAAGAACACCAACAAAGTTGTGAAAGGATTTAAAACTGGCTATCCAACCAACTGCGAGTTTAATTGCTATGCCTACCGTAAGAAGGCATCCAGTTCCGTTCATGTCCGTCTGGGTATTAAGTGTTTTCACTTATTAAGTGTTTTAAGTGTCATATCAAAATTCAGAAGCATTAAAAAGCAGATTTAAGTGGATGTCCGCCTAAGATCCTCATAACCAAAATTGGTCATGAAACAGATTTTCTTCAATTCTTGCATGTAAATTACACTTGGTCTAGTAGCTATAAAAATACATTTCGTTTGGTTTCAAAATGTTTTCTTCAGCAATTTACAGGGGGGTCCCCTGGGGAACCAAATTTGATATTGTTTTAGTATGAAAAATGAAAAAATTCCCTAACTTTGGCAACTTCTCACAACACTTAAAATTTGATGCAGAGCTAAATTCTACTGTTGTTAAAAATGATACCAATTCGATATATTAACAATCTTACGCAGTTACTCTATTTTCAACATAAGAAATTAAACAAATTAAACTAATTAAACTAATTGAACCAAAAAACATTAAGTAAAAAAAATAAAAAAAAAACAAGATAAAAGGCAAGATTTTTTTTTTAAATTATTAACCATTCCTTTTCATTTGAATATCCATTTCTTTTCAAAGAAGTTTTTCCTATTTATTTTTCTTTCAATTTCATATTTGATAGCTATCTTGTTCTGATAACCTTGTATTTTAGGGTGTATTTGTTTTCTTCTGCAGTCCCACAGAAACAGTTTTCCGATAATAATAAAATAATTGAGTAGTGTATGTGAAGGGCAATGTGTTGAAAGCATTCCAAATAGAATATTTTCCAAAGTCAGGTGAACTACCTGATTTGACAAGCGGAACCAGTACAATTCGAAATAATTCCAGAACTGTCTCGCATAAGTGCATTGGTAAAGCAGGTGATATAGCGTTTCTCGCTCAGCTTCGCAGAAAGTACATAAGTCATACCTTTTTTATTTTTATTTTTTAACCTATTTTGTGAATGTAAAATTGTAAATGAAAGGTCAGAATAATTATAATAATAAAAAAATAAATAAATAAATAAATAAATAAATTCTACTGTTGTTTGACAGGTACAAGTCCAGTTATTATTACAACGTTATAAAAGTATCCATATCGTTGTTCCAAGTGGTTAAACATTAACTTCTATCAACCCACTTTCACAGCTTGTAATAAAACAGGAAAAATGGGTTCACAAAAATTCCTCTAAACCAAAAGTGGATCGTCGTACAGCAATTTCCTTGCAGCCATAGAACAATAAAGACTTAATCTTAAATATCATGAAAAAAAATTGTGCGGCCAGTTGGTTTTAAGACCACGAGGACCCTTTGAAATAACGGTATTTACGAATTTTGCAAATTAGGAACCTCAACCTTAGCGTGCAAATACAGTGCAAATGTGACCCGAACAATGTTGTTTTCCATCAGAGAAACAAAAATAGTTTCAAACTACAGCAGAATACAAAATTATACTAGTATACATGAGTATACAGCAGTATTGAAATTGTTGATAGCCTTCAAAGTGCTTATTAACTGTCCTCGATGCACACAAAATCCTGCAAAATACTGCTTCGTTCAATGACCGCTAATTTTGCTCGAGAAGTAAGTTTACAAAAGAGTCTTCATCTGTAATTATTAATCTGACAATAAAGCATCAAAAACACGACATAATGCGTACATTGTTAATTCAGAGCTTACTCCCTTGAACTGATATCAGTGACTGCCATCTTGGTGTATGCTTTCATTTGTACTTGCGGCCTTTTCCACACTCAGTCGCTCGTCATTCATTTAAATTTCATACATGCTTATCACTGAGAGTGCATTGAGGAAGCCTGGAAGCGTCAATCTGCTTGAGTATGGGTAAATACGTGAATCAAAACACTGATTTCGTTCATGCTTTAGCCATGGTAGCTCGCCATGATACATGTGTCAGGATGGTATCCGCTGACCAGACAAACATGAACCATATGCACGGCTGTAATTACAAATGATGCGCGTTTGTTTTTATGTCGACAACACTCCCGTGGCAAGTCTAGTTTAACTATACTAATACATGTTTTTGTTCTTTGTTTGTTTTTTTATTGCATATGATTATCCGGGTTATGAGGAGTTGCCACACCAAATAATTTAAGAGTGATATTGATTTTATCGATATTGGCATATCAGTGTTGAATACTGAACATGTGATATATTATATTATCACTTTAAATGAAATAGCTGTAGCATTTATAGAAGCTTCATTCCACTGAGGAATCTTATATAAATGGAGGTATAAAGTTATGTTTAGCTCTCGATATTGGAGGTTTTTGATTTGGCCCGTGTGATTCAGGGGGCGCAAAACCGTTCTTCTTTTACTTTTGTTTTGTACTCACCGTGGTATATCATAAAGTAGTATTTTGTGTATAATTTTATTTTTTTCTTTACTGTATTTCTTTTAAGACCCTCTTTGGGTTCGTCTGTCTACATACAATTAACTCCCGCCTTGCGAACACCTCGCTATTACGGACACCCCGCTAGTACCGACAGCAGCTAAATCCCCAGCAAAAGTTTCAAATACGGACTGAAACAAACTCCCGCTATTGCGGAATTTCGCTATTATGGACACTTTATTCGGCCCCAACGTTACAATGTTATTGTTTTACACTCATTATAACTGACATAGAGCGGTACCTTTCAACAATTACACATAATTGAAATCTTAGGATTTGAAATTGATGGCCGCGGACAAAAGCGTAAATCCAACCAAAAACACAAAGGCGATGAATTACAAAAAACAAGGTGCCGTTCGATATCAGTTATAACGAGAGTAAACAATAACATCGTGACGTTGGGGCCGAATAAAATGTCCGTTATAGCGAGATTTCGCAATAGGGGGAGTTCGTTTCAGTCAGATATCTGTAACTTTTGCCGGGGATTTTGTTGCTGTCCGTACCAGCTGGGTGTCCGTAATAGCGAGGTGTTCGCAAGGCGGGAGTTGACTGTATGTAGACAGACGAACCCAAAAAGGGTCTTAAAAGAAATACAGTAAAGAAAAAAATTATAGACAGAATACTACTTTATGATTACAAAACAGAGGTAAAAGAAGAACGCTTTAACGCCCCTGAATCACGTCACGCAATCTTTGCCGGGCCAAATCAAAAACCTCCCATTCGAGAGCTAAACATAGTTTTATACCCTCATTTATATAAGATTCCTCAGTGGAATAAAGCTTCTGTAAATGCTACAGCTATTTCATTTAAAATGATAATATAATATATCACATGTTCAGTATTCAACACTGATATGTCAATATCGATGAAATCAACATCACTCTCAAAATTATTTGGTGTGGCAACTCTCATAACCCGGATAGTCATACGCAAGAAACGCAGAAACTACTATTTCGTTTTATGAAAACAAACAGACAAACAAAGAACAAAAAATGTATTAGGGACGGACCATTAGATTTTTGGGGAGGGGGTTGGGCAAATACCAAAAAAAAAATTCGAGCACAGCCTTGAACTGCAAAAAAAATATCGTGCAAAACAAAAACCCCAGAAAAAAAAAATTCCTGCAAAGCTTTATATTTTTAGAACAATATTTTATATCCAGGAGCAGATGGTCAGAACACAAATAAATCACACTGACGTTGTAGAATGTTAGCGACTTATGAGCGCTTGGGGAGGATCAAATGTTCTATCTTTTCATTGGCTTGTTTAGTTTAGCCAATAACAATGGTTTATTTTTGACCCGACGTAAGTTGTGTTTCTTTGTAGGCTTTTTAGCTGATTTCATAAGCATGTAAGATGTTTTCTGATACAAGGAATGACTCTTTTATAGTTGTACAGTGGCATTGTAGGTACATGTATATCTCAATGGATGAGAAATACTTTGTTTATGTGTTGTACAACAAGCTTGTAATTGCAGGGGCGGCGCTACCGATGGGGCAGGTGGGGCATTTGCCCCACCAACTTTCGACAGCTCAAAATGGCGGTGGGCGGAGATGAATAGTGTAGCAACACCTTTGACCAGATCCGATGGCGGGGCGCTTTAATGCATTAGAGTTTGCAAAATAAATATTAGTTTAGCATCGGAGATATTGTGACTTTAGACTGGAGATTGGATATTGTGAACCAAGCATTTCAATACCCCTTGAGTTACTCGGACGTCAGCTATCGGACTCCAGCTACCGACAAATCCATCAAACAAATCCATCAATGCTGTGAGTTAGCGCTCGGCCTCTGCCCTAAGAAGGCTCAAGACATATCTACGAACAAACTATGTCACAAGAAAGATTAAATCATTGCATTATCCAGACATTGCATTAACTGACAAATTGAACATGGCTGATATTGGAAATCAGTTTCTTTCTGCCTCCAATGACAGAGAAAATCGCTTTGGAAAATTCGTTTCCAAAGCCTTCCCATACTGAAAAGAATTGACAGAGAATATTCGAGTGACAGTCGAATTTACTTTGAACAAACAACCAAAATGGAGTTACACCCAAGTTTCAGACAGTGTTTCGTGTACTTTTCATGAGAATTAAACTGAACTCAAAGCTGGCCTTGGAAACTGTTTCTCCGGCATCAGGAACGCTGGAAATAGCATTTCAGAGAGTTACATTTCAAAAATTTCCCGGGGGAGAATGCCCCCGGCCCCCCTAGAAGCTCTCGGCACAGGAGATTCGCCCCACCAACATTATATTTCTGGCGCTGCCCCTGTAATTGTAAGATGATTGGGTGTACTACGATGGGCTGTGGAAGCGACATCAACAGGGGGCTGGTGTAAAGAAAATTGTAGGGGCAGTTACAACATCGCGGCCAGGCTTCATGCTATCAAGCTGCTGTTACATCAGATCTGACTTGCTATAGTATTCCTGTCCCTAGTATGGCCTTTCTAGTATTCCTATAAACACGTATATGCGTCAGGCATTAAAACATATAGACTCGCAAAAAAAATCTCGTGCAAGCAAATCATGGCAAAAGGAAAAATCCTGCACAGTCTCGAGCGTAGAAAAAAATATCCTGCACCAAAAAATTGCCCAACCCCCCCCCCCCCCCCCCCCCCCCCCCCTCAAAAATCTAATGGTCCGTCCCTTAGTATAGTTAAACACCAGACTTGCCACGCGAGTGTTGTCGGCATAAAAACAAACACGCGTCATTTGTAATTACAGCCGTGCATATGGTTCATGTTTGTCTGGTCAGCGGATACCATCCTGACACATGTATCATGGCGAGCTACCATGGCGAAAGCGTGAAGAAAATCAGTGTTTTGATTCAAGTATCAGTACCCATACTCAAGCAGATTGACGCTTCCAGGCTTCCTCAATGCACTCTCAGTGATAAGCATGGATGAAATTTAAATGAATGACGAGCGACTGAGTGTGGAAAAGGCCGCAAGTACAAATGAAAGCATACACCAAGATGGCAGTCACTGATTTCAGTTCAAGGCAGTAAGCTCTGAATTAACAATATACGCATTATATCGTGTTTTTTATGCTTTATTGTCAGATTAATAATTACAGATGAAGACTCTTTTGTAAACTTACTTCTCGAGCAAAATTAGCAGTCATTGAACGAAGCAGTATTTTGCAGGATTTTCTGTGCATCGAGGACAGTTAATGAGCACTTTGAAGGCTATCAACAATTTCAATACTGCTGTATACTGATGTACACTAGTATAATTTTGTATTCTGCTGTAGTTTGAAACTATTTTTGTGTTTCTCTGATGGAAAACAACATTGTTCGGGTCACATTTGCACTGTATTTGCACGCTAAGGTTGAGGTTCCTGATTTGCAAAATTCGTAAATACCGTTATTTCTAAGGGTGGTCTTAAAACCAACTGGCCGCACAATTTTTTTTCATGATATTTAAGATTAAGTCTTTATTGTTCTATGGCTGCAAGGAAATTGCTGTACGACGATCCACTTTTGGTTTAGAGGAATTTTTGTGAACCCATTTTTCCTGTTTTATTACAAGCTGTGAAAGTGGGTTGATAGAAGTTAATGTTTAACCACTTGGAACAACAATATGGAAACTTTTATAACGTAGTAATAATAACTGGACTTGTTATATAGCTGACTTAGTTATATACCCAGACGTTTATTTATTTTATTTCTTATTTCTTATTTTTTTTATCTCATTAATTGTTCATTTTATTTTTATTATTATACTGTTAACTGCTCCTTTGTTTTACATTGTAAAGCGCTTTTGAATATCTAATATAAAAAGCGCTATATAAATTGATTATTATTATTATTATTATTATTATTATTATTATTATTATTATTACCTGTCAAACAACAGTAGAATTTAGCTCTGCATCAAATTTTAAGTGTTGTGAGAAGTTGCCAAAGTTAGGGAAATTTTTCATTTTTCATACTAAAAAAATATCAAATTTGGTCCCCCAGGGTACCCCCCTGTAAATTGCTGAAGAAAACATTTTGAGACCAAACGAAATGTATTTTTATAGTTACAAGACAAAGTGTAATTCACATGCAAGAATTGAAGAAAATCTGTTTCATGACCAATTTTGGTTATGAGGATCTTAGGCGGACAGCCACTTAAATTCCAAAATGTTTATAGAATTTCAGACAGCCTTAAAACTACACACCTGGGTCATATTTTGAAGCGCAAGAACATTTTGTTCAAGAGTTATAGGCGAACGAGTATTAGACATTTTTAGTAAAAAAAAAAGTATAGAGCTGCCATGCTGGTGCCCCACTTAGGGGTACCAACATGACGGCCAAAACGTAAAAGTCGCATCACAAAATATTGGATTCACTATAAGTTCCATTAAATTAAACATCTATAATGAAAAAATAACTTTCAACCGGTTCAATTTTGTTTATTTTCATGGCCTATCTGAAATAGCGTGACGAATTGCGTGACACATTTAAAATCTTTTAAATTCGAAAGCAACACATCGTTAAAACCCGAAACTTTTTCTGAAGGATTGTAACAATGGTACCGACATATCATGTTAGAAACAGCTTTGAAGGATGTATAGTTTAGATTTTTTATGACGTCATGTGAAAACCCCCAATGGACAGCATCCATGCATTTTCAACGGTACAATACATTTTGGGATCAATACAGGCAAGTTTCGATATATCAAAATTCTAACTTGACTCCGAGGCTAAGGCTAAGGAGAATAAAACAAAAGCAACCAATTATTCATCCTTGAACGTCAATGTGATTAAATGTTTCCTTTTGTTTCATTCCCCTATATCGAGTTGAATTGAGAAAGTAATTGTCCACTGTAACGGGGCAAAAGTGCTCCTTTCTGAACGCCTTACAGGATTGGCTAAGAAAACAATAGAACAAACAACAAAACAATGGACCCTAGCCCTAAAAACAATAGAGGTGCACGTCATCCAGGTCCAATGAAATTAGAGGTTCCGAAGAGGTGCACTACTACTCCTGCAACGAGAGTGAAAAGCCGATGTTTCGAGTAAATCGAGTATATACTACTAGTAGTAATCATAGATTATAGTGCGTCTCCTTATCCCGTGGCACCTCGTCTTAGCCTAGTACCTCAGTTTCATGAATTAATTCAGCCACTGTTGAAAAGGGCTATGTCGCGAGATATGTCACGCAGGCAAAAACGTCGGGCCGTCATCAAACAAATTCACGCTATTGCCGTGGAATCGGGCAAAATCCTGCCGTGCTGTGTACTCCGAAAGGTCTCAGATTTTTCCGACATATAAATAGTATATTTGTCTTGATTTCATTTCGGTTATTTCTCCGATTCTAAAATCATACTCCTCAGTACATGTACCAATACCGGAACCGGAAATGAGAAATTTCGACGTTTAAGTCACGCAATATTCAACGTGAAATTTCGCAAGATTTTTCGGATAAAATTACAACTACCAATTGCAAGTAAGACACTAGACTGTTGAATATAACTCATTTATTAGCTAGACAAATTTTAGTCACAAAACTGCGAAATCTTTAGTCGCAAATGCGCCCGATACAGGCGCAATTTCGAGCACTGTAAAGTTAAATTATCTGCGTTCGCCTGGCGCGGCCGGTCAGTGAATTATTGCTACAAGACATAAGCGAATTGCACCGTACCGTAGAACATCGCGAAGAACGACGTCGGTATTTAGGTGAAAGCTTCCCAAATCAGGCAGAGAACCACAGCAAAATCAAGATAGAACATTCAAAACATACCAGAACGGCAGCGAGGAAAATCTGTAACTTCTTGCTTGATTCCAAAGAGACCCAACAACTTACTTGGTCCGGAGAAGCACCTTCGTCCAATTTTTCCACTGCGTATACTTTTACTAGGCATTGAAATATTGAGCCGTACGATTCCAAAATCGGGAAAATATCCGAAACTAAATCAAGACAAATAGATTATTCACATGTGACATTTCGAAACCCCAGCTCCCCAGGATGATGCCTGATTTCCACGCGATGCTGGATACTATTGTGACGTTTCAAAATGGCGCAGATTTGGTACCGACACTTTTCTCGATTCGTTTCGCTTAGCCTAGACGACGCGCTAAGAATGCTGGATACTATTGTGACGTTACAAAATGGCGCAGATTTGGTACCGACACATTTCTCGATTCGTTCCGCTTAGCCGACAAGATTAGGAAGCGTCTCCTTCGTCGACGCAAATACGTTATGCACCTATTTAAAAATAGCGTTTTCGTTTTGTTCTAAAACTGAGCAATTGGGACCTGCATACCGTTCATGATTTATACATTTGACCCGAATTGGTGTGTACCTTCAACATCGTTACGTTTGGTCATCTATGGACTTGGCAATCAGGGATGGTTGGCGACAATTCTCTACAATTAACTCAGGTATATTAGGAAATTACCATACTTATACACGCAGGTCTTGTTTTAGTATTTTTGTTTCTTTGCATTGATCTGGACAGAATCGATTATATTCAGTTTGTGCGGTTGTAAGACAGTCATCAGAAAACATAGATCTGATTCGGCGAGACACTGGTCTTAATACCATGGTAGAGATCAAGACTTGTATGGAGGACCGTGAAGTTTGGCGTGCTATAGACCTGATTTCATTAAGGCAGTCATCATCAGAAAATCGCACGTCATACCTGTTCCGATCAAAAGCCACTCCCTGACATCACTTACGTCAACAAGAGGGTTTTCAGGAATGCTTTCGCGTATCCTATAAAGCAACCCTCCCAAAATGAAAAAGGTGATCAGAATCTGAAAGAGACGCAATGAAAAAATAACTCAGTTGTAAAGTCGCACACGAGCCACAGGTGGCCCACTCGGCCGGAGCTTAACCCGGTTTCTGTAGCATGCAGCAACTTGGATTATTACTACTCCCCCCTGGATGGGATGCTAGTTCATGGCAGGGTTAACCCCAGCATTTTGTCGCCAGTACCCATTTATACTCCTGGGTGGAGAGACACAATGTAAAGTAACGTTTCGTGTCTAAGGAAACAACATGATGGTCGAGAAAGGCCTCGAACCCGGCACTAACTTTCAGGTTGAAAGTCCAACGCGCTAACCACTACACCACCGAGTCCACTCAGTTTTTGCTGGACATTTATTGATTTATGGGTAATTTGTTCTTCTACGTTTAGCTTATCATAAAAAAATACATCAACCAACGCGGGATGAACACGGCAATCGATGATGAGCAATGAATTGAATAAAATTTGAATAAGTCTCCATTTTCTTCAGAATTTGTCAGGTTAACAAACTCATAAGATCGATCAGTTCGAAACAAGACCGCATAAAACATTATTATGCGAACTATTACTCTATGTGAGAAAAAGGTTTGGGACACAATTCGAAAACAATTCGAAAGTATAAATTCACAAATTATATTCTAATTCAATCATCTCAACATTATTATTAATGTTTTTTCTCAATTAAGGAATTCGGTTTATTAATAACTGAAGCCAGAACATTTTACACCATTCTCGATTAACCCGCAGAATTCGCGAAATTGTCAAGCTCGGCTTAATCAGTATCTATAAACGCCAGAAATATTTAACTCATTCTCACTTTCTATTTAATAATTTTGATAATTTCAAATTTATCGCATTGACTCTTTGCCACAAAATCCTCCCGTTATAGTTTTATACGATACTACTACTTCTATTATCTGATCTAAAACGTTTGCAACATAATTGAAGACTTTACATGCAACAAATCTAAATCTAACGTACCTCATAAATCCCCACAAAGGAAATAAAATAGGTGCAAATGACGCGAGTTGAATACTTAAACTCTGAGAATAAAGAAAACAGGTTTCAGGTATCATCATCATCAACAACATCGTCATCAACACGATGAAAATCATTAGCATCATCATCATTATTCCTATAAATTTGTCGCGCGGATTCGCGTGGGGTCGCGCGTGGATCGCTTTAGGGCGGTGGATCTCAGGTTGCCTTTATATATATCGCGTATCGTAGTATCGTATATAAATATATATATATTAACAGTGAGTTACCTGGTTTCCATTTATAAACCTTTCCTTTCAATCTTTCTTTGAAAGAAGCCGGGCTTCTACATCTAGAGGGAAAAAGAAGCTAATTACCAAATTAAAACATGAAAGGATGACTTTACTTTGCTATCGATTCAACGAATGCACATTGAATATCAAGTGATAAAGGGAACTTATATTCAACAAAGAAGAAACGAATATATGACTTATTGTGTCGCATGCGCAAACTGGTAGCTAATAACATTTCAACCTCAATATCATTTTGTAAAATGTCGAAAATCAAACAGTACTATAGAAACGTACTGCATGCGGTGGTCAATTTACCTTATCGACTCAGTCGATAAAACTAAATTCTCGTGTTTCATCCCCCCACCGACGCAGCACCACAGTTTCTCTAGAAACTAACCCCATTCATTTGTTGTTTATTCGCTGCGACCATTAACTTTTTACATCAATATTTCTTACTCAACAGCTTTCTCACCGAACGAACCGAAGACAACGATGCCTAACCTCAAGACACTCACCAAGGAGCTACGCCAGGAAATCGTAAGTTATCTTATTCCTTTTCCCCCCATTTCCACTTCCAGTAAAGAGGAACTTAATCAATTCATAACTTCTGTCAATACTTTTCATCCAGCTCTAAAATATACCTGGGAAATTTCCGAAACCTCAGTCGCTTTTCTTGACATTAATATTTCAATCAACGGTAACAGTTTATCCACAAGTGTGCACTACAAACCTACAGATTCCCACAGTTATCTGTTACATTCATCCTCACATCCATCGCACGTTAAAAACGCCATTCCGTATTCTCAATTTCTCAGACTTCGACGTCTATGTAGTGATGACTCTGATTTTTCCAACAAATCAGAAGAAATGTGCCAATTTTTCAAGAAACGTGGGTACCCTGACTCTGTTGTTAATACGGGCCAACAACGTGCACAACAGATCGACAGACAATCAGCACTACAAATGCCACAGATGGAAGAGAACGAGAGAATTCCATTCACCCTCACTTTCCACCCACACAACAACACAGTCAAAAGCATCATTTTAAAAAATTTCAAATTACTCCAAAACGACCCCGAAACTGGCAGAATTTTTTCACAACCCCCACTAATTTCATTCAAACGTGACAAAAACATAGGCAACTTTCTAGTTACGAGCGCACTGAAATCTGACGATGTACCGGGAACTTTCAAATGCACACGCACACGATGTAACACTTGTCCTTTCATTCACAACGCGGACAAAATAACAGGACCCAAACGATCTATTAAAATCACTGATCGTTTTACATGCACCTCCGTAAATGTTATCTACTGCATAACATGTACTTTTTGCAAAAAGATATACATTGGCGAAACAGGGAGGAGACTGGGCGACCGTTTTCGTGAACATCTCCGAGACGTTGAAAAAAATGACAAAGACGCATCCAAACCAGTCGCGCGCCATTTTAATCTTACTAACCATTCTAAACAACACATGACAATCTGCGGCCTTTCCCTACACCAGGGTAACACAGAAAGCCGTAAAAACCTAGAACAAAAAATCATCTTTCAAATCGGCACTCTCAAACCCCACGGAATCAACGAACGCTTTTCATTCAACTAATCTACATTTGTTTTTCACGTCACCAAACTTCCACCAATAGCGTAGCTCCACCGCTTACTATATAAAACCACACACTACCCACAATTCCTTGATTCGCTCCGACGAAGGGCTAGCGCTCGAAACGTCAGCTATTTGAATCTTTTTACGGTGGTCAATTTACCTTATCGACTCAGTCGATAAAACTAAATTCTCGTGTTGCATGCTGAAAAGCTTTCTGTCATTTGTATGGTCAAACTTTACGATTTCATTCACAGACGCAAAGACGACCACCTTGTACAGTATTATATAAACAGTGCCATATTACTGCTGAAGAGCTTTCATTTAAATCTCACACCGTATGATTTACTCTGGCAGTGAAAGGGTTAAACAATAGCCCATTTCCGAGTTGCTCTTAGCCTCCTTTTTAAATTGAGGCCAAGTGCAAAACCATTCATATGAAAATTAGTTTTCTTTCACATGCAAATAAAACTTATATCCATATGAATAGTTTTGCACTTGGCCTCGGTTTGAAAAGGAGGCTAAGAGCAACTCGGAAATGGGCTATTTATCAATTACTCATCATACTCTTTTGGTATGGGTTGCAGAAGACTTAGGACGTATTTGTATTTGTAAAAAGTCATCCATTCGTTTTCTTCATCCTACAAAAACAAAAGAAATATAATAAAGTTTAAAGTTATAAATTTTGTAACCACGATTAACTTTAATCCTCTGATAACTTATGCTAATTATAATATCAAGATAACATCAACATAATGTATATTTGATAAGTAATGTTTACTACATGAGCGGGAGTGTTGTATCGGCCTATACAATCACGAGGAGCAGCCGAGTGAATGTATAGTGCCGATACAACACGGAGCGAATGTAGTAAACAACTTGTGAAATTCACATTCCAGATACAACTCACTAGTGGTTGTATCGAATTTACATTTCAGATACAACTCATTAGTGGTTGTATCGAATTTACATTTCAGATACAACTCACTAGTGGTTGTATCGAATTTACATTTCAGATACAACTCACTGGTGAGTTGTATCTAATTTACATGGTAACCATGTGATTGGAATTGCTTATTTCTATTTGAATTATTAATGAATTTTACAATGTGTATATGAAAATAAATAAAACGGAACTGCGGAGAAAAAATTAAAGAGGATGTGATCATCGCAGTTATGCAGCAACTGGATTCGAACAAATCTTGTCGAGGCCTTATTTTTTTTTTTTTTCAGGCTCTTATTGGAGAAGAACAATTCCTAAAAATAACTGGCTCTGGAATATGATATGGACTCCCGTCCCGAGCTGATTTCGTAGACACTTTTTAGGTTCATTCTTTTGATACAGAGAAACTGAAGCTGCACACGTAGCAAGTAGTGGGAATCGTTGGTTGCGATTTTCAAACAATAGAGGGCGTGGTCGATCACGTGATCGTGTAATTTGAGATTCTTTTATCTAGTTTTTCTATTTTGGTTAATTTTATCATTTGCTATTCCTCTTAAATGCCTTAAACTTTGATTTTTGGAAAATGTGCTAAAGAATCACAAGTGATTTAGAACCAGGCCTTAATCCACTTGAGACTGGATTCGAACAAATCTCTTCGAGGCCTTATTGTTTTTTCAGGCTCCAACTACGGCTGTAGGAGTTAAAACAAAATATTTTGTAAAATAGTTTACAAAATAGTTTGTAAACAGCTTTTAAGAAGTTTAGACAGCAGTCAATTAAGCTCGTACTTCTGTTTAAACTTTTTTGTTTTGAAAGGTTTTTGCTGATGGATTGGACTAAAAAGCCACATCTACTACAGGTGACAATTTCTTGAACGAACGTCTATTTGTGTCCAACAGTTTAAGTCTGGTGTAAACGTTTCTAAGACTTACTGTCTTAATTCGTCTTTCCAAGCAAAAACGGCAAACAATATGTGCCCAGTTTCAAACAAAAACTATACCCGATGGGGTTACACATACCGTTATTAAGCCCGTACAGAGAAGTACCCCACGGGGTTGGGGTTGGGGAGGAGGGACAGTTAAAGCAAGACTCCAAAAGTATCGGAAGTAAAAGGCTGCTGAGTCGAAAATAACAAGGGTTTCTTTTCACACTATGGTGTAAGATACAACTTTGTGTTGACTTACCTTGGGAGAGGCATTCGGCCGATACCTCGTGTATAATGCTTTAACCAGTAACACGAAGTACCTCAAAAAAAGGAAAATCAGACAGAGCAATACAGGCATCTGAATTGCTAAAACATCTCCAGGAAATATCTTGAAATAAAAGAATAACACATTCAAAAGTAAGAGCAGAAAATTATACGGGAGGGGTGCAGAAAACGAGTTTAAAAGTGGTTTAGTTTCATCAAATTTTAGGCCCAATTCAGTTGGCATGCTCACTCGCTCTCCCACATACCCACTCGAGAACGCACGCACTCACTCATTAGTCTAATTATATTTTTGTACTGACCTCAGCTACTCAACAAACAAACAAACAAGCAAAGTTAATTTATAACCTAAGTTTCATATATGTTACCTTGCTGGGTGTTTATTTGCATATACGAGTATAACAAAAAATGCGAGTCTGTCTGTTTGCGTCGTTTTCGGATTACGCGTATAGGGTATGCGATTAATTAATGGCGAATGCTATCTTTCGCACGCATGATGGCAAGCTTACAGCGGTTATTACAAACACGCGACCCATCGCGCTTCCTCCCAGAAGGTCAAACTTGAGTTTTCGTGGACGTCAATCAAAGGAAAGCCGTTAACATTGTTTTTAAAATTCCGACTGGATTTCGAACAATTTTACCAAAAAGAAATAGTAAACATTTTAAAACAATCAAATTCGAATTCAATTACAGTTTTAAAGAGAATATTTCATTCAACATGATAAAAAACTGGCGCTGCGTGCAACAGCTGCTTTATAATTGTGATCCGCCTACTAATCATCATGCATCATGAGTTGCAAAGTATCATGTGCAGTGAATTTAAAAGTTTTATTCTAAAATTACGGTTTCTACAAACGGCAGCTTTTCTTTTTGTTTAAACCTGCTTGGAAATTAATTTTGATCAAGTTTTACCTTCTCTCAGCGGGTAAAATTGTCGATCTTTTAGCTCTGTTTGCTTGAAATCCTGTCAGAATCCAAAATAATTTTAACGGATTTTCTTTGATTGACGTCCACCAGAATTCCGCTTTATCCGCCTGTTTTGAAGGCGGTGGGTCGCGTGTTAAACACGAAGACACGCTATAAAAGGAATAGCTCCGCCCCCTGTTTCAGCTCGAGTGAGCAAATGATGATGCTAACGAGATGGCATCCTGATAAAACACTTGCTGCGAGTTTTTTGAACGACTTGTGCGTTTCCCTACGGAGATTAAACACGAAGTTCCGGTATAAAAGGAGCCTGGCCTGGTCATTCTCACCTCCAGTCGTCAATCAACCACTGAAGCATTAACAACTGAAAAACAACATGCGTCGTTACAGAGACCATTGCAAACACAATTTGGAAAAACATTTTGAAAGTTGTATCGGAAGTCTTTATGAACTTCTATTTCTTTTTTTGCTTAGGTAAAATATGGTTTATTAGAATTTTGAAACAAATTATATGTAAAGGACGCGCAAGTTAACCACGTTTTGTGACTGAAAGACGCCTTAATTTGCACTTCACGCCCAAAAGGTGTGAAATGGGGGAGGATCTAAGCTTTTTATACCGGAACTTCGTATTTAAGGTGGCTCCTTACACCCGATTCGCGTATAATTAACCGCAAATAAGCGGGTCTAATTAACACCGAATTACCGCATGCAAGCGGTAAAATAGGCCCTATTTACCTAACAGTAGTATTCTTTATATTACTGACGTTAGTCACAGAACTGAGAGAAAAGAGCTCCAGTTAAGCACTAATCTGCAGTGTTTAGGGTTAAGCATTGATTTAAAAACGGTTAGCTTTCATTTATGGTTATGGGTAACTCTATAAATATGTTAAAAATTACAGTTCCTGTCAGCTAGCCCTCGTTGGTGTAGTGGATATGGGTATTAGTTACGAAGCAAACGACTCGGGTTCGAGGCAAACACCCTTCTGATCTTTTTCTTTCTTTTACTAAAAAAAAGGAGTTTTACATTATGTAAAATGTTCAAGTAAAAGACAAAAGCCAATTTGAGATAAGCTCTATTTTCGTTATTTCTCAGTAGGTGAATTGGGCCTACTTTAACCGCTTGCATGCGGTAATTTGATGTTAATTAGACTCGCTTATATGCGGTTAATTATATGCGAATCGGCTGCTCCTTAGGGTATTTTGGCCGCGCGAGAACTGGGTACGTAACAAGTCAAAACAAACATGGCGGCTTAATGCGAGTTTGCGATTTGGGAACAATGATCGAGGAAAGATAAAGTAAAATATACACTCCTTGAAGAAAATGAAATCTGTGCTTGCTTCAACACCTGAAACGACTAAACATAAAGCGGAAAAAAAAAAAAAAAAAAAAAAATCAAAGAAGCAAAATCTTCTGCTATTCTGATTGGTTAAGCACGAACATTTCCTAAAAAGTATTCGACGTAAATGGGTTTTCTTTATTTTTATACTGAAATATAATTATGAACAATCAGCCCTTCCTCTATTCTTGAAACCAAAGATATTCTTTGTGGAAAAGAGCCAATGCCGCAGAACAATAAAGTTTACCGTAGTTCTTAAAAAAAAAAAAAAAAAAAAAAAAAAAAAAAAAAAAGCGGAAAGGACTCACTGCATCGCTCAAACCTCGCTCGTGGTTTCGAAAGTTCACGCATGCTCAAATAGCGATCTTGGCGAATTCCTATTCTGATGACGTAATTGTTGTGGGAGAAAAAAATAGACTTTCCTCTAAAATATCTTAAAATTTCTTCCGTGAAAATCCGTAAAATTTGGCATAGAGATAAGATATTGTTAGTTTACTTTGGTGCCCGTTTATCGTAAAATTTTATAAGGCCTATTTTTAAACAGGGACAAAATACACAAATTGGCAAGTAGCGAAGAATCTGCCTTTGTAACCCCTACTGTTTTCGTCAGAGAAAGTTTCATCTGGACAGGCTCGATCTACATGATGTGAAAATTTAGGAGGATTTCACCGAAGGAAATTGAAGAAAATCAAAATCAAAGCCGTATAAACACTGAAAAGCGTTCGTGTTTGGGCAGTTGCAATTTCATAGTTCAAGTCATTATCTTAACAGCGATGTTTGTAGAACACATTTTGGTCATTGCTCATTACAGTTTGCTGGCTTTGAGTGAACTGGAAGTCCGAAGTCAGAGAAAAATCGGCTTTCGACAAGTAACGCTCGCGCGCCATGTTATCAGCAATAACCCCATGGAGCCACCTTAAACAAATGCGCTTTTGTGCAAAGAGGAAATTAGCATGCAAGAAAAACAAGTAGACTGAACTTCAAAATTAGCGCCAAAAAAGTTCAAAATTCTCAAAAGAATTTCAAGGATAAAATCCTCAACAAATTCTCCCATTGTGTTGAAAATGTTATGGGGTTATACGGAAATCTTGCCCTGTCTTTATTTTACCACAAATTTTCACAGAGGTTATTTTCCGGCGCCAAGCGCCGGCAACGAAGGGAAGCCTGCACGCGAGATTCAGAATATCGAATGTCTGCGTCCAAATTTTGGACGCAAACCTGGAAGCGCTGATTGGTGGATTTTAATTATTCATGACGTAATCGTAGTTTTTCATTTCCGGTAGAGAAATTAGAAATTATTAGAGAAATTACTCGTTTCTTTCTGTTCAGAATTATTTTTGTCTGGTACAGAGTAACGTTTTCACTCAGTTCTTAATTCGAGTACATGAAATATTTCTGAGAATTCCAGACATTCTGACAAGTGCGTGCAGACATTCTGGCGAACGGGTGTGTATTAAAACAACTCGTCAATGAAAATTTCATCATTCGATGCGTAAAGTTTAAATATAATAAACATGTCTTGAATGAGTTGAATCGCCGTTCAATAAGCTTCTTGGTAGTTTGCCTGGGGAGGCAGCGGATTTTTGTTTTATCTTCACGAGGAGCTGTACCCATGAGCGGCGAAGCCATAAGCGATCGGTTGTCTATTTTGTCGCTCGGTTAAAAATAGTTTTGTCGATTTCTTCTGAATCATTGTCGTCTTTCTGATCAGAATTATTTTTATCCGACTCTTTCAGTCAGTTCTGAATTCTACGGCGGGTTCGCGATCAGAGTTAACGTGCAGTGCATGTCCTGGAGTCCCAGAAATGCCAGCTGAATGACCAGCTGAATGACCAATTCGTTCGTGATTAATGAAACGTTCATGAATTATTTTTCGTTGCTAGTGGCTTTCGAATTATTTTCGCAGACGGTTTTATTTGTTTTACAGCTTCTGAAGGATTTTTTTTTTTAACTACGACCGACCGCTGAAATTGCGTGTGTAAACAAACACGGCGAAGCGAAGCGACAAGAACTGTAAATAACTCGGAGAGGAAGGTATTGTCTACTTTAATGAAAAAGCGTAATTGGTTTAAAAGATATAAAGATCTGAATTTTGAAATTCCCGCCATTTTGTTACTATTTTTAGAAATTTGGCAAATTTCAACATGCAATATCTTTTCAATGAAAAATCATTTTAAAATTATTTTTTCATGTCTAAATTCGTGTTAACATATTCTTTCAAAATCTTACATTAGTTTTGTCACATGGTGAAAATAACATTTTGCTGTTAGTTGTGTGACGTCATTTTCCCGCCAAAAACCGTTAAAATCGAAAAACAAAAAAACATAGGATTATTTGTACTTGCAATGTCTGTTATGTTGCAAAGTTTCAGCTCCATCGGATTAAAAACACAAAAGTAGTTCCATAATGATCTCTTTTTCGTGCAGCTGACCCGACGTGAATACCTATATATACGTACCCCGAGTGCAAACCGAATGTGACGCAAACAAACAGGCTCTCGCATTTTCAACCGTTCATATGCACAATTCTGTTTTAAGCGATTTTCGGTGATCATCGATCCCTTGTCTCTCTGATTCTTATTCATGAACTACGGCCGATCGAACATAATCTAAATTTTGAAACGATCGATTTATATGAGGGACGTGCGTGCGAATGGAAGATATTACCATCTTCCCAGCGTGCTTTGTGTAAAATTCGGTTGAATGACCTCCGGTGGAACCGAAGAACGCACGTATTTTAGTCAAACTTGCGTTGTTTGACTGTTGTCGTCCATGTCTGTGTGCAGGCTTCGCTGCGGCGTATTTTAAATTGCTTGGAGCAATAGAAAACAACGGAGTCAAAAGCCAAATAATACCCAAATCCAGTCATTCGAGACTTAATCTTTCTCGAAAACCTAATTGACTCCACGATTTCATCCCAAATTTTGAAGGTGAATATGACCTATTTCGGTGGCTGTCTGTTTTTATCGGCGTTACGACTAGTCTGGTAAGCTCCAAGCGGCGTGTCGTTTGTGAGAATTTTTTTTTTGCATTTGCGGTCCGATTCGATTCGGTCACAGTAAAAAATAAGATGAAATAAAGCTAAATGATTAGCACTAGTACCATACCATAAAACGGTCAGAAAATAGCGAGAAAAGCGACGGTTGATTTCGAACTAAAAATATAAACAAAGCCGTAAACAGACACAGCAGGACAGTCGCGTGTTGAGTAGTCCTAGTTGAGTTGAAATTGAGTAGCTGTGGTTTTACGTTTTTGTTGTGAGCGGGGAATATTTCACATGCTCTGTTCGCTCATGTTAGATTCAATAGGTCAAGGTAAATACGGATATTGTTTTCGAATGGCAAAAAGTTTATTGATTCCACGAATGTATGAAGGGATTTCACGCGTATACCACGCGACGCCAATCGAAAATGCGAGGATTTCGGCCAGTCTGGGAAGTTAATTAAGCGGCCTAGAGAACAAACTGTAGAATATATAACCTGAAATGGAAAATATCCTGTAAAAGCGAAAAGAATACTAAATAGGTAATGGTAGATTTCCTTTAAATGGTTTCCGCTTCGACCAACTGACTTCCAACCTCAACGGAGGCTGTGTAAAATGAGGTCGCCGCCGTTTGATAATATAGTTTGCTTGAAGTGCATGTCGGGAAGATGGTAATATCCTCCTTTGTGTGTGCGTGTACGGGCTTACGTGTGTGAGTAGAAGCGTCAATAATCGAGTGACAGTCACGTAGAATCCATACACCGATATCTTTTATTTTATTTATTTTATTCTATTAGCTTCGCCAAAACAGTTAAGATTTACAAAAAAGAAAGCAGACGATAATAACATACATAATACAAATATATTTTAAAGTAAATCTACAAGTAAAGAAAAAGTATGGCCAAAAGCTTTGACAGCAAAAGTATGGCCAATACCTTTGACCTCAAAAGTATAGCCAATACTTTTAACCGCAAAAGTATGGCCAATAGCTTTGACCGCAAAAGTATGGCTAGTAGCTTTGAACGCAATGGCCAAAAGCTTTGACCGCGAACGCATGGCCAAAACCTTTAACCGCAAAAGTATGGCCAATAGCTTTGACCGCAAACGTATGGCCAGTAGCTTTGAACGCAATGGCCAAAAGCTTTGACCGCGAACGCATGGCCAAAACCTTTAACCGCAAAAGTATGGCCAATAGCTTTGACAGCAAAAGTATGGCCAATAGCTATGACGGCAATAGTATTGCCAATAGCTTTGACCGCAAAAGTATGGCCAATAGCTATGACGGCAATAGTATTGCCAATAGCTTTGACCGCAAAAGCATGGCCAATAGCTATGACGGCAATAGTATTGCCAATAGCTTTGACCGCAAAAGTATGGCCAATACCTTCGACCGCAAAAGTATGGTCAATACCTTTGACCGCAAAAGCATGGCCAATTCCTTTGAACGCAATAGTATTGCTAATAGCTTTGACCGCAAAAGTATTGCCAATAGCTTTGACCGCAATAGTTTGAGCGATGTGTGATGCGGAGCGAGCCTGGGCCGAGCGCGCTCGACAGGTCCCAAGTTCAAAACATGGCGGCAAATGAGGTTCGCTGAATGATGCAGGGAACGGGTTGCTGCAAGAAAACGGCACAATATTTCCACCTATTTTTTTCGAAATGAACGTATCAATGTATTTTTTAAGCTGTGGGCGATAAAGAACGGGTTCTATACTGTAAAATTTATAACGAATTATTTGAAATAAATCGAGCTTGTTCGAAATGCGTACGCTTTGTGTTTGCACCCAAAAACTAAAACATTAATTCCGTGCAAACTATGGCTGCATTCTCCGATCATAGATAGAGCATCTATCACTCTTTCATTTGGGTAAATTTCATCTTGAACTTTTTTGAACTTTTTGAGTTACAAGCTATAGAATTACGGTAGTTGTTTTGAGCGGTTATTGGACCACTGCTTTTAATCATTTATATTAAGTAATACTTCATCAATAAATAATTATGCCTGTTTCTGTGCCTTCGTTTTGTCAAACCTGTCTTGCTGATTGCTTCAATGTTTCAAAAATAAGGAAACTGAATTTTTCTAGTCTAAAAAATTTCTTCTATTAACCACTGTGAAGCAAGATATTATATAGTTAGTTTTAATCAACTAACTAAAATGATAGAGCTGATGCTTTTGTTAAGCTGCTAGACCCATTTTGATTGCCTTTAAAAGGAAATGAAGCCTGTGAGGTTCCCGGCATTTGTTTTAGTTAGGGCCTGGTCGCACTACAGTCAAAAACAAAAATTAGCCCGTGCAAAATGACATAAAAACAAAAACATTCCACAAAAAGCGTGTCCCACCGGAGCGGTTTCTTTTGTTTTCCTCGATTTTTGCAGGGGCTAATTTTTGTTTTTGACTGTAGTGCGACCAGGCCCTTATGTGGAACATATCTTCAACAAAAATAACTGTTGTTATATTAAATATAGATTGATAAATAAATGTCAGTGCAATATATACAAGCTATATGATGTTTCCTTTTGCGATACTGTATTCCCATAGTCCTGGAGCAAACATTACCCTTTAGTTCCCATTTGACAGGTCATTCATTAAGTATGGTACACCTTAATTAATTTAATATCAATGTTGTATAAAAGCTCTATGTGACATTTCCTTGAGATATTCTCATAAGTCCCGAAGCAAACTGATCGTTCCTTCAGTTTCCCGATTATTTTGGCTGGACATTCAAATATAAGGAAGAAATCGAGACTAAAATAACACAAATTTAATATCAACTTCAGATTATTATTTCAAAAGTATTTAGTAGATGGTACTCTCTTTACAGCTTAATTCAATACCTTTCTATATGTAAACATCTCACTGTAAATAAACTTAAGCAATTCTTATGGGACCCAGGGGAGGGGGGGGGGGGGAGGATTTAAGGGGGAATAATCAGATAGATATAAAGTGACTGGGAGATGCAAAATAACTTTTTGTGTTTAAAATTCCTATATATTTTTTTTAGGGGAGAGGGGTTATATTAATTATATTTAGGATTCAGATTCAGGATCAGAGACCCAACCACTTTAATTTATACTCACTGCACGTTTCAACAATTTACACTTCATCAATGAAACGTTTTTAGTGTTTTGGGCCTTCATTTGATCAAACCTATCATTCAATGCTTTAGTAGTGCCTGAATAGGGCACATGAACTTGAAGTTTTTTTAAACAAAGATATGCTTCCACAGCTAGTCAGTTTCAATATTAATCGCATCACAGAACAACCACCTAATTCTATAGCATGTAACTCAAAAAGTTTAAAAAAGTTCAAGATGAAATTTACCCAGATGAAGGAACGATAGACAATTATCTTTGATCTGAAAATGGCCGTTTTTATGCTAGAGACGTTAATATCGTCTGAGACGTTAAAGTCGTCTCGAGACGACTTTAACGTCTAGTATAAATACGGAAAATAAGCCAGACGGATTTAACGTCTGACGAAAACGAGACGGCCATAACTGGGACGAATTTAGCATTATTTGTATATTCGTGCTCTTAAAATTTATTTGGCGACGAGTTTAGTCGTGTCCAGTCACTTCTGAGAACAGCTTTTTTTTTAGAAAATCTTGTGTTTTTTCTGTTTGGCCGTCTACTTTAATGCGTCCCGTTTTTATTCCAGACGCATTAGGGACTTTAAGCACCGTGAACCGGAACGGCAACGGCGACGTCGAAACCGAGAAAAGACTGGGCAGAGAACGCGGTCTTGGCGCGAAGTTACAAATAAACCAGCTACAGAACCGCAACGTTTGCCAAATGTGCAGCTCGGTAGAGGCGGCTCTTTTCCGAAATGTGCTCGCTAAATGAGGTTAGGGAAATGCTTCTCATAAGCCGTGTCAAGAAAATAATCAACGACGGGCAGTATATGCTCTTGTACGATTTGAACACGTCCAATAAACTTGACCTGCCGTACGATTCTTACGACTGTTTTGACTTCGATGTTCTTGAGGACGATTCGTACGGGAGTCCAAAACTTTCGACAATTTTCGATGTTATTCTTCACTTTTGTTGATCCACAATGAAGATCACCTTTTGCCGTACGTGAGTGATTCTTTTCGATTCTTTTTATTATTATATGTTTCATTATCAATACTAATTTGAGAGTCTGGGGCATCTAACAAGTTAAGTGTCAAAAAATTAATTCAAATTGTTATAATATATCTGGACATACATACCAGATCTTCCCTGTTAACTAAACAACTTGTGAGCAGGGAAAGGTAGTCTCAATGGAAGAAGCGTTGGAAACAAAAAACCCAATTACAAGATTCCCGTATGAATAACAATAACAAGTTAATAATATAGCGTACGGGAGTACATGGCGATGTCACATAAACGAGATTCCCTCGCGTAGCTGAATAAACATCGCTCACAAGAAGCGCTTCGTGAATATAAACAAACGTACAATATTATGGATCGGCAAAAGTGAAGAATAACATCGAAAATTTTCGAAAGTTTTGGACTTCCGTACGAATAGCAAATCGAAGTTGGCCGTACGGGAGTATTCTTTGACGCGAAAAATTTTGTCACGAAATGAGTCGCTCGCTCGCAAATTAGTCTGAGCCAAATCAACATCGCTTGTCAGAAGCGCTTCGTAAAACTAAACGAACATTTAATATTGTGGACCACCAAAAGTGAAGAATAACCTCGAAAATTGTCGAAAGCTTTGGACTCCCGTACGAATAGCAAATCGAAGTCCGCGCACGGGTGCCGTACGAACAGCCACTGCGTTAATTTTAATAAATCTGAGCAAAGAAACGTAGTTCTAAGTTTACAAGTTGTAGTGAATTACCACCTCTTTCTCAAAGAGCGTACAGAAGCACCAAATTGACCTAAATGAAGCAATAAATATCGTTTCCTATTTCTGTATAATCTTCTTAAACAACATTAAGTGTATTATATCAAAAAAGACTGGATAAAACCAAAGAAAAATGATGAATATATACTCACGTTTTCACACGACGGCAAACCTTGCTATCTGACGTCGGGCCCGGGAAGAGAACGTCTAGATATTTCCCGCCAAACATGCGCAATGCGTCATTTGGGTTTTCCCTGACAGTTTTCGCGTCGCCGTTGCCGTTCCGGTTCCCGGTGCTTAAAGTCCCTATTTTACGTCTAAGACGTTAAATACGTCTAGACGACTTTAACGTCTCTAGCATAAAAACGGCCAATGTAGCCGTCTGCTGCCATAGTTCGCACGGAATTAATGTTTTAGTTTTTGGGCGCAAACATAAAGCGTAACGTATTCGAACAAGCTTATTCAAATAATTCGTTATAAATTTTACAGTATAAAACCCGTTCTTTATCGCCTACAGCTTAAAAAAATACATTGAAATGTTCATTTCGAAAAAAAAGTGGAAATCTTGTATCGTTTTCTTGCAGAAAACCGGTACTCTGCATCATTCAGCGAACCATATTTGCCGCCATGTTTTGAACTCGGGACCTGTCGAGGGCGCTCGGCCCAGACTCGCTCCGCATCACACATCGCTCAAGCGCTGTGGGCGCTTTGCACCGCCCATTCTTTTCAGCGCCCTAGCCAATACCGTGACCTTTGACCGTAAAAGTATGGCCAACACCAATACTTTTTGGTACTTCTACAAAACCAAACCTGCGAAACACCAACAATTTGGCAACTTACAAATGACGCATATTGTGGACATTGGATGAAGTCAGCTGAAGCGATAACAATCCTGAAAAAGAAAATGAGTACGAAATAAAAGCAGCAGTTTAAGATTGCACAGCAACCCTTATTCGAATTGGTCGGTTTGAAAATAAACGCTTCCAATGCCAGCGTTGTTTATGGGATGACAGTTAAATGCCATTTTTGCCTTACTTTAGATTGGTTTTATAATTTTTTTCGTTATAACATTTCAAGCAATGAAAAAATGACTTATTTATAATTGGTTTGTAGGTTAATATTATGCGATGTTTTAAGAATTTTGAGGGAACTTTTAGGAAAGTGTGGAAAGAAAAAAGAGGGAATTTGTGAAAAGTGAGAAATATTCAAGATGAAGTCTTAAAATTATAATTCGAAGTTTATCATTAGTAGATGGAAATAAAAGAGTCTACTATCAATCTACCGGCCTTCTTTAAGACTTACAATTTTATTACATTTCAACCGGGATCTCCCCTCCCCAACCCCCACCATTTGAGACCATAAAGATAAAAAGATAGAAAGATAAAATGATGATTTACTTCCCCTTTGTGCAATTGCGATATTCGTTTTTATAGCTCGAAATGTACTTTCAAATTATAACAGCTGAAATAAAATTTGCTGACCATAGAGCGGAGTAGAAGAAACCGATAACAAATCCAGTGACCTTGTAGTCAGTTGCCATGCAGGCAAAGAGAGGATAATACGCAATTCCAATAACGAACATGGCCACTATCTTCCAAATAACTAAAGAAACAAAAAAAAAGTTCTTGTTAGTATTAACGGTCACAAATCAAAGTCATCGTCGTCGGTATTTCATTTAATCGCAAAAACGTTTGCGTCCGTGACCTGAACGTGCAGTAAAAATCGTTTTTATACTAGATTATCACTGACTGTCGTGCGGCTGCCAAACCTGTGGGCCTCACTATTGCAGATCGAATTTGGTGTGCGGACGTGCAGGCGTGCACTGGCGTGCAGGCGTCGTTAAAAAAATAACGAAAGAAATATAAAACGCCGAGCTTACTTCCAATGTAGCTAGGAACCTCAGGTCCAGTGATCCAATTGCTCAATTCCGGAGTGAATATGTCACTATAGTCCCCAAGAAACAAGATAGTCAAGCACTTGGTTGTAGTCGCACCAAATGCACAAGCAAAGGCAAATCTGTTTTCATAGCTATCCACCAAGTTCACGGGACTAACAAAGTAAATGTAAAACAATGAGTGTCTCTAGTCATAGATGGACTGGGTAAATCTCCACCCTAGTGTACCATAACTGTTAATGAGTGTCTCTAGTCATAGATGGACTGGGTGAATTACCACCCTAGTGTACCAAACTGTTGATGATGAGTGTCTCTAGTCATAGATGGACTGGGTGAATCTCCACCCTAGTGTACCATAACTGATGATGAGTGTCTCTAGTCATAGATGGACTGGGTGAATCTCCACCCCAGTGTGCCATAACTATTGATGAGTGTCTCTAGTCATAGATGGACTGGGTCTGAATGAATTGCAACTTGAAAAAAGTTACCCTTACGTTTTTCAAGTTCTTGCATTTTCGTTTCCAAAATGCCTTAGAACTGAATAAACGACCATGATTTGCTCCCTTTCAAGAATTGGTTTAATTATTTATCTTTGTGTTTAAGTGTTATCATTAAGGGAAATTGTAGCATAACTTTGACCAAAAATTGACCAAACTTTTACTTCCAAAGACGCTGCCCCTTTAAGGTTGATTTCACACCCATAAATTACACTTACATACACAATCCTGGTCGCTCGATCGTCCGACCACACAGCTTCACTTTCCTGCTTCGTTGATTTAAACATGACAAAAGCAGGAGGATAAGGAGCTATAAAAACGCGAAACACATATTTTTAGCTTATATAGCAATTAAGAAAATGTGGCGGGAACCGAAAATAGTCCCCTGTATAATTCATTGTACGGTTTCACTGCTGCTCAAGCATAAGATTTAAAACGTAAGCCAGAACAATGAGCGTCACCTTAAAGTAAAGTAAAGGCTGATTCAGACGGCACAACTTTTGCCTACAACTATCGCATGCAACCTACTCACGCCTTACATACAACATGAATCGCGTTGTCTAAATTAGCCTACAACCCGTTCACAACTGTTGCGTGCAACACGAAAAAAGTTGTAGGATTTTGAAACATGTTTTAAACCCCTACGACAATCGTAGCCACATACAATGTTATATGATGCGAGTTGTATACAATGTTCGCCTGACGCAAACAGTGTGCGCTATAAGAAATAGCATGCGACAAAGTTGTGCCGTGTAAATCGGCCTTAACGCTACGGTGATCGCCTTAATGAAAAATTTGATGGAGAGTCGAGATGGAAGAGAAATAGTAACAAAGACAGGAAGAAAGGGCTCGGGAATTGCTGCAATGCACGAGACTACTGCGCATTTAATTTGGACCAAACATAAAAATCAGGGCGAGTCCGTAAAGCGGTTCATTGCAGATTTCGATCACCAACAACATATTTTAAGTGTAAATAAAAAGTATTTTGGGCATATAGCGGTGTGATATTACAGTCGCGATATTTTTAGTCAGTATTGCATTTAAACCGTTTTAGCCGTTTAGTAAAGTATTACCCGTAATAATCAATTTCCCTTTTAACAAAAAGCGGACTGCCTACGTTAACGTTTAAGATAGCCTAGTATCAGCAAAGGGATGTAGCTAGTTTTAGAGAAAGCAGGCCCAGGGGGACTCCCATATAAAAAATAACGAGGGTGCTCGTCGGAAATTTTAGAACACACCCTAAAAGGTACCAGAATCTCGTTTCATGGGAGCGGCTTAAATGGATTTTTACCCCTAAGATGTACCAATTGTAAAACAACACAATGAGCGCAAAGGTACCGCGATAATTCGCGCCTGAGGCACAAAGCTCTTGCACGTCTTCGGAGATGGGGCATTTTCACCCTTGACAATGATGTTGCTGATTTCCACCACAAGATTTAGCTTTTTAATTGATTCTAAAGCAACACAAAGCAAATTTAGAATTTTTTCAAGATTTAGATGCACCTGAAACAAACCTCTAAGCTGTCTACAATAAATACAATTATACACATTGTCAAACTTCAAATGTCTTACCGCAGGAATCACCGAGAGAGACGTCAAAAGTCCAGCACTTACGGGAGGTGTACAGGGTAAAACAATAAGGCTACTGCAGAAAAGCAATTAAAATAAGCAAGGCTAATAATACGTAGAACATTTAACGCAACAACGACACGATAGAGCCCAAACTGAAAGCCAAAATGCAAGCGTGGACAGCTGCCTGTTTTGACCTGGTTGGGTCTCGTCAGCACGGTGTAGCAGTAAAAAGATAGAAAAACCAGCGCGAACGCCAATTGTCTACCAAATTGCACATGGTAATGACTTCAGATGAGCTCAAATTCAGATGTTTGCCAATTGGCCAACGCCACAGCGCGTGACAATGAGCAATGGGCAAATAATCTGAAATATCATGTCATTGTCGCGATAAAGAAAATGAGGATAGACATAAATAAAACCACCCTTCAGCCATTACATGGCCAAAACCATGTTAAAAAATATAAACAGCATATCGGATCTGAAAGCAAATTTCGGAGAAGTTTGTCAGCTAATAAAAGGGAGGGTTTCACGGTTCGGCGCATGTGCAAGCTATGGCGCAAGCCATTTAAGACTCATTTAAATTCATTATTTAGACCAATCGGAAGCGAGTAAATAACTGACGGGAAATTTGCCTGTGAAAATGTCGCTGATTGAATGGATGATTATACATACCAATGTGCGCCATGAAAGCCACCAGAGCGTAGAATAAATCCTTCGGGTCAAAGGTTTTATTCAGTGTTGACTTTGTCGGTGTAATCCGTTGAAATTTTCTGTGAATTTTGGTCATCCTTCGCTTTATTTGGACTAATTATAGTATGTGATTATTGAAGTAAATGCGAGTGGTTTTTTAACCGATAAAATTGGCAAGTAAGCGAATAAAGCATTTTAATCTGTGCACATGCGCCGAACCGTGAAACCCTCCCTTAAAGCTAAAGCCATAGGGACAGAGCTCACTTCCAGTCAGTCAGGGCACGCCAACAACTGAGTATCACTACAAGGTCTGCAGTAAGGGACACCCAACAGGGGTTTAAACCCACGTTAAAGTAAAAGCCAAAATATTCCCAATCTCTTTTGAAATAGTGTAAAGCAACATTATTTTTACGAAGGAAGATGCAATATTCATCACGTCACAGGTGTGGGAGAAAGAAAAAAATCTGAGTCCCCGACAGAATTCCAACCTATGAACTTCCGCTTCACCGGTCGGATGCTCAACCACTGAGCTACAAGAAACTCGTGGCGAACTAAGCCATTTACTTGGTTCATGTATAACATACATTTAAGTCCTGCAAACTGTTAGGATCAGCAATCTTGAAAGCGTCATGTGTGGTGATAATGTCTGGGATTCGCTAAGAAAACAATAGATTGGTCCCGCTGGGATAGGGATTAGATATAAGGGCATTGTTCAAGTGATATATCAATTGTATCGTTCGCCAATCACAGGCAATGTTCATCATGTCGCAAAGAAAATATCCGAGTCCGCGACAGGACACCATTTTTGTGGTGCGTCCTGTCAGTCATTTGTCAAATTTTGAGCAAACCCATGAAGGCGGTCCAAACTGTGCATTGTTACGTTGCAACGGTCAAAATCGTTGCGGTCCAGTTGCAAAATAGAATCGGCTTCTACTTTCTCAACGGTTGCAGCAACTTTTTTAGTGTTGCACAGTGTAACATTCCCTTCTCCAATTTATCTCGCAATTTTAAAGGCCGTTTACACGGCATATTTGTCCCATATTATGGGTATGTGCCGCAGGATAGGCTATGGTTATTGAGGTGCTAAATATCCACCACTACCCACCTCCACTTCGGTGAATAGTTGTTAATTATCTCGAAAGGTTGTTCGGTGACCTACCCTGACTTTCTGTATGCAAGCAGTATTCGGTA
This sequence comes from Dendrophyllia cribrosa, assembly GCA_024195265.1. Taxonomy (NCBI): domain Eukaryota; kingdom Metazoa; phylum Cnidaria; class Anthozoa; order Scleractinia; family Dendrophylliidae; genus Dendrophyllia; species Dendrophyllia cribrosa. The sequence goes on from JAJLRJ010000003.1 coordinate 9,343,219, forward strand.
TTTCCTATCAAAAGTTTTAGAAAAAATTATCTAGCTGTTAATTCTGTGTTGTACACAAACACAGGAGCAGAAGAACAGAGCTTTCATTATTGTCTTTCCATTGTTGTGTTACATGCAAAAAAAATACATGTATTGCCAAACTTTACTTGTTTCTGATTATATTTCGGCCAATTATATAAAGCATTTCAAAATATATTCAAGGAATCCTAGTTCTTCATTACCAGGAAACAAGAATATTCTCTCCTTTCCCATTCCATGACTTACAAGGTAAGCTGAACCTCATCATGTGTAGAAAAGAAGTGGAATAGCTTTCTTTGCTTATTTTTAATAGAACTCTTTTGAAATATTGCACCTTTTGACTTGGCAGAGCACACTTCTTTGCCGCCAGGGGAGGGGCGTTAGTAGCTTTTTGTTAAAAAATCTTGGTTTTGGGTAGGGGGGGATTTGTAAACGTCGTTGTGCAAATGCCCGGGGATTCCCCGTGGTCACCTCCCCGGGATGGCCGCTGATAAGTGCATTACTACAGTCCAACTAAATACAAAACAACAATAAAGAAGTAAACGTGTCCGTTTTCCTTTTTTCACTGCCAAGGCAAAAGACACCGGATCCGGTGGTGACTCAGTGATAAGATCGAGAAATGAATGTTAAATACGTGATAACAAGCAGCCTATTTCCTTGATACTGTATTTTCTTCCAGGGTTCGTAACATGAAATTCTACGGTACATTTACGTATTTTAACGAGTTGCCCTTTTTGAAATAAAGTAATGCTCCACATAAGAACTACCGTTGACTTTATTGTTCTGTGGCATTGGCTCTTTCCCACATAGAATATCTTTGGTTTCCAGAATAGAGGAGGGGCTGATGGTTCATAATTATATTTCAGAATACAAATAAAGAAAAACTATTTGCGTTAAATAAATTTTAGGAAATGTTCATGCCTAACCAATCAAAATAGCAGAAGACAAAAGCTTATAATTTTGCTTCGTTGGTGAAGTTCCCCATAAAATACAGTCAATACAGTTTCTTTAAAAAATTGCATGTTGTGCGATTGGGTCTCAAATTACTTGATACCTTAAAATAATGAAACAAAATGCACCTTGAATCTTAACTTTTTAGGGGATTTTGAGTCAAGGCCAATGAGATCACCAGTTTTAACAATGAAAAAAGTTGACATTCCATCGAGCATTGCCGTTCAGCACTATACTAGCACTCCAATTCCTTCATATGCGGATCCGCCTACTTAATGACTCTCGTTGTATTAACTCTTTATCAAGATACTTTATTTTCTATTGTTTCTGTTGTATTTTATACAATTAAAGCGCCCTTTTGTTTTCAGTTCGTCATTTACGTAGTTGGCAAATTAAAAATTACGCCACCCACGTTGAGAGCATTTTCGTGCGGAATAATCAGTATCAATATGTCCGTACACGTGTCATTCCTAACTCTAATTAATGCTATGTTTTTGAAGAATGATTCATCCATCTCTAGTCTGTAGGATATTATTAAGAGATATTTTTAGCGACTGATTGCAGATCGTCAATTACAGTACAAGTACGTTTACATCATTTTATTAAATGTAAACGTAAAAAACTACATTTTCAAATCGATAAAACTAGTACGGCATGATTTGCTGCATGATTTGCGGCATGATTTGCTGAGCACCTACCGTTGGCACAAAACACTTGACTCATATCGACACTCCGCTAAGAAACATGTTTTATTATTTAAAACCGTATCTCGTATTTGCTTCGGTGCGCAAATAAAGTTTATGCCAAACTGAGCCCCCAGAGTGCTGAGCCCCCAATGCAAATTCTCCCATCGCTTAGCAGGTGTCACGACATCATACGAATAACAAGTCGACTGTTTTTCTTAGAATCGAATAAAATTTAAACAACGTAAAGTTTCGTTTTCGTTGGAGTGGCGTTTCCCCTCTAATATTATGGCATAATCTAAAGAAAATTCGTTTTTTAAAAAAAGCTTATTCACATGTGACGAAGAACAGTATAAAATACAACTTTTTTTAATAATTTCATTTTCATGACTTTCATTCATGTCTCTGTTTGCCTTACTGTTAATCCGGGCTGACATTTTTCAGTAAAAAAAACGTTTAATTTAAAACAAAGACTTTGGATTAAGACATTATTCTTTCTCTATTTATAGTCCTTTCATAACAGGCAAAATATCCCATAGAGTTCTTATTGTATAGATTGTAGAGGGAGCTGTTGAAGCGTGACAGACGTATTTAATGACCCATGTCTCGACTAAATATGCCTACAAGAATCTCTCGAGAATATTGCTTGACAATTTATGATATCTCTTTAACATGTATACAACTTATACGTTTATTTTAATGAATTATTCGATTCCTTTTCTGTCTGGTAGCACGTTTGCGTAACTTAAACGTCCATAACAACCGTCACTAATTCATGATTTGTCTACATTTCGCGATGCAAAATAATTTACATTTGTGTCCTTCCCGTGTCCTTTATTCTCGATTTTGGTTGCGATTTCAAAATTATAACACCTTGTCGTCTATAACTAAAATACGCGATAGAAAACGGATAACTGTGCCGTTGCCGTGATAGGTGAACTATAAACAGTAGTGAAAATGCAAAGCTTGTAAAATGCTTGCGGACTGCGTGACTGCACTTACCTGTTCGTTGTCGGCGGCGAAGTGGTCGGTTGTAAATACTGTACTACACCAAAATAAACGTCCAAAGTCTGCTCTATAACGTGTTCATCGAGCCCGGTCGCGTTCGAAATGATAGTCAAAAATGTCCCATTATTACGGACAAAAGCAAAGACGTCGGTAAGAGTGTAGTTTTTGTCGAAAAATTCAGGAAGGTACCTGTATGTTTTTAAAATTATTGCACCGATAACATCTGCCGAAATGCCAGACATCTTGCAAATTTGTGCAATGCCTGTATATTCGTCTCAAGCGTAGCTTCCTTGCCTTCGACACGCTCGTTTGATTGTTGTGGACACGCTTCAATGTTTCTTTTTTTCGCCGACCCCTGAGTCCCCGATCGTTTTTGTCAGCAACCGGGCCGGGTAGGTACTTTAAGTAGTGTCATTAAGAGCGCCTGTCTGTAAATATCAAACATATCGCGGCAAGTGATAAAATTGGATTCTTTTGATATTTTAACGTTGGATAGGTTAAGGTATAACAAAAATCACTGGATACCTTTTTCGGCCAAATATCTTTTTATTTTAAAGAAAAATGCAGGAAACAAAATTCCGTTAAAATCGCCATTTAAGGCGGAAAATTATTGCACAACTTTGACAGTCTCGTTTGCAAAAACAACTAACGGTACGGCATTTAAAACATGAAAATCGTATTTTGCAATCTTTAGATATCTAGTAGAGTGATTTAGGGAATTATTTTGTTGTTCTTTGCTTGCAAAATAATTTTATTTCGAAGACATACATTTCACTTCTTTAAAAGTACCTCGTAAACAAAACAATTTTTCACCATGTGCTAAACCTTCAAACGGATTAAGTTTCTGTTGGTTAATTTTTATAAAGATGATCTCAAGATTGCCGTAAAAATTTCTTTGGGCAAATGATTCAGAGCGACGCGAGAGCATTTCAAACTTCGTTAAAATTAGAGCTATTTGACCCTACGAGGTCAACAATCAATTTGCGGGTGCGCGGGTCACACAAATATTCTATAAACTTCTGATTCTGTATTAACCCATTATGAAATTAAAATAGCCGCATTGAAAAACACTGACATTTCCTTACTTCATTTGCGGTAGAAGAGAGATTCAGAGACCACTTTTGTGTATAAATCCCTTCTTTGTTCATCGTATTTTAGTCTTGTTCATTTGTAATGTCCGATGCACGCCGGCCGCGGACTGCCATGAAAGGTCGCACGCAAACCTCTGTTAAACTTTCGACACATTTCAGCATTATGGCATCTTATTTAAAGGCCATAGCATTTGTAGAATGTTCTTCGGTTGAAGTTAACGGATAGATAAACTTAATCACTGCTTGAGAAGTACTGAATGAACAAACATGTCGGGCCGTTTAAGCCGTGATCGTGACAGCAGTTATTTGTGTCGTCACGCAATGCAGCTATTGGTCAGCATTTTAGCGGGATAGGGGTAGGGCTAAAGGGCTTGAAAACACCGAATCTATGTCTAAAACTCTTGCAGCGGAGAAAAAAAAATACAAAGACTTTTCAGTTACGTTAGCACATTTAAGCGCCTTCATTCTCTATTGTTCTACTCCGGAAAGATTATTTATTCGCCGTTGCACAGTAAGTAAAAACGAGGTGTGAAATGCAGTAGCACTAGTTTTTACCTAATTACACCTGTAAGATCACTGTGGTATTTAGCTATTTCTGTCCTTTTTTCGTATCGTTTTTCTTTTTTTCTTTTTTTATCAGAAGGATACTGTCTTCATGAAACATTATGCGAAAAAGGGAAAATCAATCTAAAATTCGCCACATGCATTCCCCAAAAGATATCAATTTGTACAATGCAACTAGTGATGTAAACGTTTGTCAAACCGTTACACTGACTGCAACTGATGTTTTCTTTGTCTCTCCTCAAAAGAGCACTTACTTGGATGTTTTCTACTTGTCAATAATCCTACTGTGAGTTTGGGTTACCTGTGGTTCGTGGGACTATTTACCTCTGTCGCTCTTTTCCGTCGATGATACATGTATGTACCATAGATTTGGGGGGGGGGGGGGGGGGGGGGGCTTCTCCCTTCCTTACTTCAAATTCATGTCATGCCTTAATTCAGAACCATTTGTTGCATTTTCTATTTTCTTTAATTTAAAATTTGACTCAATGGGACTAATGTTTGGCTAATCCATTGTCGGTGTTACAAACTAAGTAAACCTTAGTATTTTTTTTGGCAGTAGCAAAATAATTAGAAACCCGCTCGCATTTTAAAGTTGATAACGAGAGAATATCTGAAAATTGAAGAACTTACTAAGTCAAATAGAGTAATCGCCAATTGTCGAGAAGAAAAATAAATGCTGTTTAAATAATGCGGTTGACAAAAAAGTAAACACTATCTGGTTATGCTAATTACCTAGTGTCTTTGTTTACTTGATGGCGGCGCTAAAGTGCATGTTTTTGTACGTCAAAGATTCGAGTTCAGTTCCAGGTATTACACAAAAATGGAAGGCACTTGTTCGTTTAAGTCCTTTGTTGGTGGAGTTTGTGGTTATGACATTTCGTGCACAAAGGACATCTCTAATCACAAATCTGTCTTGAAATTTACCGGACTTGAAGATGTGATCGAACTTATTTTATGTCGAGCAGCGTTGTTTACTTGAAATGTAAATTAAGGAAGTAGTTGTAAACTAAAGTTGTCGAATTAAGTTCAGTGGCGGATCTAGGGAAGCGGCCCCTTTCCATCCCTTTTTTGGCGAAGAAAAAGTCTCGAGGGACCGAACTTTTTTCAGAACCATTTTCACTCCCCCTCCCTCCCCCTCTCCTTATGAGCAAGCTGGATCCGCAACTGGAAATTTATAGTTAAGAAGAGATCACATGCATGATGCTATTCACAAGAAGCCCTGGTACACCCATCTTTCAGGGGCAGCTCCATCAAGTAGACGGCACCTCGACTCGTATGGTAAGAAGGTAAATTGAGGAAACGAGAAAAAAGCATCCAATATGAATATTGAATATGGAAAGCAAGGCTGGGGAGAGGAGTTAAAAATCGTTGCTCGCAAAAGGCTATTGCTACCAATTAATATATTTTAGAACGTATTACTAACGAAGAAAATTAAATGGTGCTGAAATATATTTCTAAACAGTTATTTTGTTTACTTGCAAAAGTGTTTCAATTTAATTGCCTTATCCGCACCCCTACCCCCTTAAATGCAAACAAAACTGCATTGCGTGACATAACTGAAAAAAGACTGAAAGCAAACGTCTGACAGGTTTTGTTTGTACTTCAAAGTAACATTTCAAATCTTTTAGCGCACTACAAAACCGAGGAACGCTCCAAAAAGTAATTAGCCCTTTGAATAGATGCCGTGATACTGAAAAGTGTCGAAAGTTTAACAAAGATTGGCTGACCCGACCGTTTAATATTACGTTGTTGTCGTCCGACGTTTATCGGACGTTGTAAACAAGACTAAAGGACATACGATGAACGGTGAAAAAGTGCAAGAAAATGATCTCTGGATAAGTCTTCTACAACAAATAAGGTAAGAAAATTTTAAAACATTTTTTCCATGTGGCTACTTTAACCTTATTTGTGTTAAGACGTGGTGGAAAGTGAAATGTTTGTGTGACCCGCAAATTGATAGTTGACCTCGTAAGGTCAAATAACTCTAATTTTAACGAAGTTTGAAATGCTCTAGCGTCGCTCTGAATCATTTGCCCAAAGAAATTTTTACGGCAATCTTGAGATCATCTTTATAAAAATTAACCAACAGAAACTTAATCCGTTTGAAGGTTTAGCACATGGTGAAAAATTGTTTTGTTTACGAGATACTTTTAAAGAAGTAAAATATATGTCTTCGAAATAAAATTATTTTGCAAGCAAAGAACAACAAAATAATTCCCTAAATCTCTCTACTAGATATTTAAAGATTGCAAAATATGATTTTCATGTTTTAAATGCCGTAGCGTTACCTGTTTTTGCAAGCGAGACTGTCAAAGTTGTGCAATAATTTTCCACCTCAAATGGCGATTTTAACGGACTTTCGTTTTTTGAATTTTTCTTTTAAATAAAAAGATATTTGGCCGAAAAACGTATCAAGTGATTTTTGTTATACCTTAATCTATCTAACTTTAAAATATGAAAGAAATCGAATTTTTATTACTTGCCAAAAAAAATCAAATTTGTCTGATTTTTACGGACAGGCGCTCTTAAAGTGTATCATCGTGAAAAGTCCCCCCAGAAAAAACGGAAAGAGGGCCTGATACAAATACTTGCCAGATCTTGTGCAAAAAAAAAATAGATTCCAGTTTGTTTTGTGTGTGTGATTGGCCTAAAAAAAATACCTCCCATATATCTCTGTTGTGATTGGCTGTTGACTGACTCTGATATTATCAAAAAAACTTTCGGTCAACATGTATCTCTCGGCTTTTGACCAAAATAGCGGAGAGTCTTGTGTGCGAGGATAACTTTAATGCCAGGGGATTATTCCCATATATATGAGCTATATATGTATGTGCCGCTGGGAAGGGTATGGTTTTCAGGCAGTTTAGTCTGGGATAGGGTATACTAATCAGACATACAATAAACTGCAGGGCTGATCTGACTACGTAAAAAAAAAAAAATTTTTGCGAGACACCATCACGACAGAAACCGATAAATCTATTTGCGCTGGCTTCTTGCTGGCGACATTTAGTTCGCTACACCGTGCTGATGAGTTGCAATAACAACGAAACGGCTGTCCACGGTTGCGATCCTACTTTATCGGTTTCTGTCGTGATGGTGTCTCGCAAAGTCTCAGTTTTTGTGTAGTCAGATCAGCCCTGCAGTTTATTGTATGTTTGTTCATTTTTTGGCTGGTTAGGTCTTCCGCAGATCCTACGTATACCATTAGCAGCATTATCGCGGTCCTTTGCAGATTTCACGTTTATAGTAATCAGAGATGTTTGGTCTAGAATAGGGTATCATTTTCCGCGAAACTGATCAGTTGCGTGAAGAATTTAGTCTAGACAAGGTTTACTGGCAAATGACATTTAAAAATCGGCACGGCGGGCAGTACAGCATTTTTACTGACCCCTGTTAACTAATAACTGTGATAGTGAACGAGTTTCTGAAAAATAGTGGGTCTGGAATAGGTCTAGGATAGGGTAGGGTTTTTCGGTGTTTAGTCTAGAATAGGGTTGCAAAATGCAGCTAAAACGGTCTAGTATAGGTTACGGGTCTCAGAGTCCCAGCGGCACACCCAGAACCAAAAATTTGCAGAGTACCCCCTTTCCACAGTGCACCTACGGTTAAACTGGTTTTGCGAAAGTAGCCTGTTTCAGACGTTAAGATTGTGGGGCAAGCGCGAATAGTTGCGGAAGGCGCGAGGAAAAGCGAGCGAAAAAAAATGCGCGGAGAGACCCTCGCTTCCTCTCCCCAGTCTCCCCGCATTTTTTTGGCTCGCTCCATTATCTGAACACCTGGAATAGTGTGTGTGCGGATGACGTCACAAACTTACCGGCGGCCATGTTGGAGGACTGACGTAATCAAAATGGTGACTGAAACAACACAACTTGAGCCTCCGATGCTGTCAAATGTGCTAAAATCTCGAAGGCCTCATTCAGAAACCTCCTGTTAGTATTCTATCTTTGTTTGGAAATGCCAAGCGCTTCGAAAAATCATTTTGGTTTTGTAGTTGACGAATTCTCCGAGCTTGTGCATACTATAAAATCGCTATGTTCTCGACGCGCAGATTTTCTAAGTGTCGAGAAGACAGCGATTTTATAGTATGCACAAGCTCGGAGAATTCGTCAACTACAAAACCAAAATAATTTTTCGAAACGCTTGGCATTTCTAAACAAAGATAGAGTACTCTTAGGAGGTTTAAATGAAGCTTTTCGTGAGAATTCTGTGAGAATTTCTGAGGCATTTTTGAAGACCGTGCCCGGCTGCTACTATTAAAAATCGCTGAAGGTTTTCCACTAGTTCCCGATTTTTGTAAACCTTGAAAACATTATCACAGAGTAGAAAATCAGCCACACTTATGAAATCGGTTTTACGTCAACAATATTTCTTATAAAATGGAATCATTTTCATGGTCGCGACAAATCGTAGAATCAGTCTTGTAGCGCGTCTCAAGTTAGCTAGTTTGTCGGTTCCTTGATTGCACGCCGCAATTTGTTTGCACGAAATTTTGTTTCGAAGTCAGGTTTCTGTGGACAACTTGTTCCCCGGGTACTTACTATTTAGCCAAGAAAACCGGTATTTTCGGTTGGAAAGCAAAATGTACGGTTGATTTTCAGGGAATTTGGGTTGGCCGGCAAATCAGCAAATTGAATTGATCGAAACAAATACGGCCCTAATTATTTAAAGAAAAGGGGTTTTGGGATTTAAATTAGCACAAATAACAAAAAAGCACTGTACATCAGCTACCTTTTCGATTTTAATTCATAACGTTGAAGGAAACACGAGTTATGATTTCGAAAGCGCTCGCACTGCCCGCTCTCTAGAAGGTAAACACAGAAGGTAAACAAGTGGTCCTCCAACATGGCGGACGGTAATTCAAGGGTCACGTGAGCGCACACACTCTATGGGCTATGCAAAAGTAGCTGTGCTTGTCCAATGATTTCGTTAGCGACCGTCACAATTCGCCATTTTTTTAATAATCGGAAAACCAAACATTTTTACTAGCAACAGAAATTATATTATACAAAGGCGGCAAGTCGCACAGTCTGCCAACCGCCAACTGTAAACAACAAGCAACGCGATATCCGGTTAAATCTGATTTATTTAGCTTCAACATATGTACAGATATCAACTGTGATAAAGGAAGAACAAATCCACCAAAGCCGGATACGAAAACCCCTAAAATCAGCATGTGGAGAAAACGAGGAGTGTGCCCCCGACCAAGGCAGTGGTGCCACCCTTGGGGTTTTAGGGTATTCTAATTTAAAAACATGCTTTACTCTAATAAATAAAGGTCGCCATACGAAGTATCTACACACTTGAGAAGCGTGAAACCTTGTGTCCACATGATGATATTAAAAGAAAACTGAAAGTAACCCTTACACGGCGAAGGCTAACCGTAGAATGTCTCACCCTCCTAACGGTTGCAAATTACGAACTCTAATCCCATAACACGCTGCGCACCTGCTACCCTCCCCCAGACCTCTTATACGTGCTGGCAAAATAGTAATCTATATGCTAACTTAGGATCAACACAAATTACATAATTTTTATACCTCAAAAAGTGACAATAGGTTAAAACTAAAAGTCCAATGGCCCAGAACTAAAACCCAAAATAGTCCTTACGACGACACTTAGATAACTGAATATGTAACATGACCCCTAATAAATAAACCGCAATAAGAAGTGTTAGTGAAATTGATACATGATTGTTTGAAAACGCAAGGGTTCGCTTTTTATCGATCGTTTCTTTCTACCTAAGAAAAAAGGTCCCAAAATCGCTTATTTAAAACACCCAAAAATGACTTCGCGACGAAAAACTGTACAGCTGAACTTACTCGGTGATCTACATAATTAAAACTTTGTTTTTATCTGATCAATCGAAAATTTCATCAAACACCTAGGGGTACCAGCGTTTTCGTTGAACATGTTAACACGTTTTGAATTCAAGGCTTTCCTGTTTTATAATATCAGTAATCAGTGTGCGCAACTCCATTACAAAACAACTGCAGTTCCAGAATTCGGCGTTGTTAATTTTGCAAGTCTTGGGAAGACGAAATTTGTTCGGAGACTCATTGTATCAGCAACTGGACGTGGACATTAAAATATATACCGTAAAATTCCGAAAATAGGCCCCGAGGCTTATATTTTTCAACGCACCTTTGTGAGGGGCTTATATTCGGTAGGGGCTTATATTCGGAGGGGCTTATTATAGGAGGGAAATTTGCGTTTAGAAATCAGCTGGGTTTATAATTGGAGGGAATTTTGTGTCTGCAATTTTTCAATGTGCAAAATGATAATATTGGAGCGTTAACTAGAAATTCGTGACAACTTACGGTATGGTAATCCATATAGTAAATAAGGTGAAAAGCGAGGAGCACCAGAGGGAGTTTGGGTTCAGGGCGGCGGGATCGAACTTCCTTGTAAGTCTTGTAAATACTTTGTCTATGGACCGAAGGAATTCAAGGCGAGAGTGAGGAGTAAACTACGTAAAGGAAAATAAACTTTGACATTTCTTCCACAGTGGTTCAGCGTACGGATTTTGCTTTGGTTTAATTTATTTTGTATCTGGAGGCAATTCCCAAATATCAGCCCCCGGGTGCTTATATTCGGAGGGGCTTATTTTCGGAATTTTACGGTATAATTAAAACGATCTTTAAATACAACAAACCAATGCTGTATTAAACAATGAGAGAAGGCAAATTCATGCATTATATTAATCATTGCCATAAAACACGAGCGCTGAGACTACCTACTTCTGTTTTCAGGGCTAGGAGCCATTGTTTCTGTTCTTCGTTGTATTGTTCTCACGAAGGGTATCAAACCCGTGAAACCATAGGAGAGTTGCTGCATCTCCCAATCCCAATACAGAACATCAGCTATGAATTGCTAATTTGCTTCAACCACATGTGCATGTATACTGTGGTTGTAACTAATTAGCATTTCATTTTCATTTCACAAGAAGTCTACAATAGCTTATTTCGAAAACTACCATAATAATCTTTTATGTGCAGTCAGCCTCACCGAGGTGTAATTATTCAAGTCTCCTTTGTTAGAATGGCACAATGGATTTCAGAGCCATGTAGGAACGCTAGGACGTAGCCTTGTGTGTTGGTATACAAATGCGCACCGTATGCAAATTGCCAAGAAGTTGAAGCACAGAACGTGCAGTTCGTGCTGAAAACAAAAAAAATTGGAAAAATCAGCTGGCTTACATCAAGCACCACCTGCACCTGCACTTTAAAGAGTATTATGGTATTTTTCGAAGTGGCCCATATTCGTATCCGTGTTGTATCAGATTTACAATCACTCGCCTTAGGCTCGTGATTGTAAATCTGATTCAACACTGCCGCTCATGTTGTAAACACCACATATTGCATTGCACAGTCATCACGCTGCAATCGTTTCCATTGGTTTTGCATTGCTACATTTGGCTTAATTAAACATCTCTCACCGCTTTCTAAACCAATATCGTCAATCTATAATCCCATACAAGCACCTGTGGTATTTTTTGAAATATTTTTCAAACTGTCCAAATTAAAGACTAATTTGGATAGTTTTCGTATAAACTTTTCTTTAGAAAGTTTAAACTATCCAATTACTCAGAAAGTGGATAGCTTCTTTCAAACAATCAAAACTCAAGAAAAGCAAAAGAAGTAAAATTTTAACCAATCAGCGTGCAGCTGTACAGCAGCCTCAGCCGTACAGCAGACTCAGCCGCACAACAAGTGTTTCGTCAAATGGCGAGCGAGATTTTTTTTTATTTCAACCGATATATTTGATGAACTTTTTGCGGACGAACAGCCAGCAGGGAACCGGCAAGAAGATAGCAGGTTTCCGGAGATAGTGGAATAGATTAAAACGCCATGATGGAAGGAAACCAAAACAAAAACACGAGTGGCGTTTAGCACGCAAAGAACAAAGAGCCTTTGAAGACATACACGTTGGAGAGCTCGACGCTGTACTTCTAAATTGTACATAGAAGCGAGAAAACTATAATTAACAAGTAACAGGACTACATCGATGCCTGTCCAATTCGCAAATAATTGAATTCAAAAAATTCCTCTGACTGCCAATTTGGACTCGGCCTACGGCCTATGTGGCAAACATCACATTACAATGCCATGAATAAAATCTCCAATATAGTAATTTGCATAAATTACTGATCTTCAGCCGTGTTTGGCGTTGAGCTTTTAATGTACTTTAATTGCTTTGTGGTCGTAATTTCATTGAAAACATGCTAATATAAAAAACATTAAAAGTCAAATTTTCAAAACTTAATGGACAAGCCATTATCCCACGCACGTCCGTTTTTTCTTAATAGCCAGAGGGTATACTGAGAGTATAAATATAACCTTCGGCTCACCTTAATCATTTGGCTTGTTACAATCTTTATCAATGTGGAATTCAAAGAGATGTCTCCAGTCTGTAATCTTAAACTTGGTATTACTTGATGTTCTAAATTTCTATCCTTCTACGCCGAAAAAATTTGGCGATAGCACTAATGTCGCCAATCGAAAATATCCTTTAAGATTCGGGCTATATCCCAGTCATCTTCTGAGAAACTTAGCAACTGAAATTAACAATACTGGCACGCCTTACAGGAAAAATGTGCACACAACCGCCGTGCAGAACGTTGGTGGCGATGGTACGTAAAAATTATGAGGCATTTAATTTGTATTTTTAATCTTAGAGGCAAAATGCAATTTCGCTTCATATGAAAAGTCGATTAAAATGTTTCCACCTCCGCTGCTTCAATAGAACATAAATTTTGATATCCTTCTTCGTTTCCTATATTTGTGTTAGAATTAACCGAAACGGTCAAATCAGATCTGCTTCAATAAAGATGTATATCAGTGTTTATATCGTTCTTCTTTTCCTATATTTTGTGTAACACGAAATTAAAATGTGACAGATGTTTGCTCATGACATGCGATGTTTCCATTGCAACTTGATGACGTACACTCTTTACATAGCAAGCAGAAAATAACGAATTGAAACAGAGATAATCCTGCCTGCAACGCGCCCAAAAATAGTTCAGGCTTACATAAAAGTTTTCTTAATGTTTATTATAATTTTACAACGCAAACATTTCTTTTAGGCACCAGTGTCAAAATCTACAGAATTCGCCGAGACATCGAGCCATCAAAATCAAACGAAAGTCAAGGAAGTCCGAGCTCCACTTTGTTACAGTCACACAATGTTAACTACACAACAAAGTGGACCGAAAACATGACCTCACCTATTCTACAGCCATCCACTTCAAAGCTGCCGCTCGTGCCACCTTCTTCTCCTGTTCTATTTGTTCCAGCTAATTCGGATGCAAAGATCACAATGCATTGCGAAGGCTACTGGTTTTCCTGCAGAGGACGATGCACGCAAGAACGAGAACTGGGAGGGACTGTGGAAAGGCTGCAATGCTTTTGTGACGTCAGCTGTGAGTTTTTTCAAGATTGCTGCGCGGACTTTGACCAATACTGCTCCTCAACCAGGATACCAGCGCAAGAAACAGTGACACCGACTGCGTTACTTTGGCAATGTGTCGAAGATCATTATTTGTCTGACTTCCGTGGTGTGTGGATGATCTCCTCTTGTCCCGAAAACTGGACTCATTCTGAGACCAATGAGCAGTGTCGTAAATTCAGAAAACTTTCATACGAGAATCACAAGGATGGCTTGCCAGTTATCGACCAGAAAGGAAAGACATATAAAAACCGTTTCTGTGCAGAATGTCACGGCATAACCTTGGTTGACCGTACGTTTTACAATTTGCAATTTAAATGCGACGTCCCAGTGCCAAAAGCATACAAAGAAAACGAAATTTTAAAGTTCTTGTTTGATGTTTGTAAAACACCTTTTTGGAAGCCACCGGAAGGGGTGGCTCGCAGGTACTGTCACCAAATTGCACCCAGATTTAACTGCTTCAGCTGGCCTCTAACAAAAGTACAAGAAAAATGCTTAACTGGTCCCGTAAGGCTAGTATATCCAAAAGTTCCCAACATTTCAGCACGGAACTATGTTAATCCATATTGCGCTATTTGCAGTTACAAGAAAAACATTACGTGTGGGCCAGGGAAGGCAATGTTTAGTGGTGATCGTCCGGGACTGGCGAAACCCTTTTCCCTTGTTATGGCCCTGGACTTTTCAAATGACGACATTCACACGTCCGAAATTCGAAAACATTACGTTTCTTGCTATGAAGGTGAGGTTTATGACTTTTATCTACAAGTATGTCGACCTGCAATTACACCTTCACAATTAAATTCTCGCCGTTTAAAAATATTAACCGTTAGTGTTTGGATGCGTTCTAAAGTTCCGTCTTGGAAGCCAGTCGTAAATGAAATAAACTTTAAGAAAGCCATGGTCAACAAACTGCACATAAATGAAACACTACTTTCCAATATCCATATTGGAAATCCATTCGGCTCTGTCTCGACTGTGATGTTTAACATCAATGTAGATCCGGCGAAGCAGAACAACTTCTCGATCACAACCTTGACAACTGAAATGAAAAATCTTTCCATTGAACTGAATGACGTGAATTTTACTTTCTTCAAAGTCGCTTTCAAACATTTTCGTTGTGCTATAATTGAAAATGTTCCGCCAAATGGATATACGACTGAAAAAGATACCGTGAAAATCAAAGCTACAGGGGAAGTTTTTGAAGAAACTGATTTTTACACGAACGAAACAGCATGGATAAACGGATCTCTAGTCCCTATCGGCACCCTATCAGTCTGCAAACAGCCATCGCTGAACTGTTCTGGCGTTTTAGTTGGGTTCAGGGAAGACGAGTACGTTGTCTTGTCAAATGGTTCAATATATCGCAACATTTCTGGAGACCTCTTCGAGACTGGAGGGTTTCAGTTTGTCAATGATACGGCCGTCTGGGCATGCGCAAATTTTTCTCCAATTTATGAAGAAAGATTGACGGACGTTTTTCGCCATTCAACTGACAATGATATTGTTTTGGTTGTTCTCACCTATGTTGGACTCTCGCTCTCAATTTTAAGTTTTGTTTTAGTCTTAGTGACCTATACACTTTTCAAGGAACTTCGCACTTTACCTGGAATCAACTTAATGAACCTATGTTTTGCCCATCTGCTGGTAGATTTGCTCTACCTCGCTATTGGTTACGTTGAAGCTAAAGTAGCATGTACAATAATTGCCGTTTTATTGCATTATTTTTTCCTATCTTCTTTTATGTGGATGTCAATTATCGCTTTTGAAACTTGGCAGATATTTTCTAAACTCCGCGTCCAAGATAGAAATCCAAACAAGAGGAAAAAATGCTTTAGTTTGTTGAGACGGTTTTCAATTGGTTGGTTTTGCGCGTTCGGTTTTGTTGTGGTTTGTGTTGCTCTTAACCAGTCCAACACAGTTACTGTTCAATATGGTGGCACCAAGGGTTGTTGGATAAACAACGCATATGCAAATTTGTTTTTCTTCGTTTTTCCAGTTGCTCTGTCCTTGTCATTCAATGCAATATTTTTTGCCTTGACTGTAAGAGCTATCAGGAAAACAAATAATCAGGCGCGAAGAGCAACACAGAACCGCCAAACTGCGACTGTGTTTCTCAAGATCTTTATCTTGATGGGCTTCACTTGGGTATTTGGGTTTTTGAAGGTTCTGGTGTCACACTATTTTCAATACCCGTTTATCATATTCACCACCCTTCAGGGTTTTTACGTAGCACTGGCTTTTGTGTTTACAACGAGAGTCAAGCAAATGTACTACATGATGTTGTGTAAGAAAAACAACTCGGTTACTCAAAACGGAAATACCCCATGTGGAAAAACAGATGTTACTCTACAGGTTGTTTTGCTAAGCCATAAAAAGCAAAATGAAAAATAAATTTTCATTTATGAAAGACTAAAAAAGAGACTATTTGAGAAAATGGCTTAATTTAAGCTTTATGTCATTCTTTTGTAGTTTTTAAAAGGGCAATTTCTAATCAGTCCCTGGCTGTAGTAATGACATTGTTTTAGAGCGGTTTTCAATTACGTGTTGTAAAAGCAAAACCAAAGGGATTACTTTGGCCAATCACAATAGGCGAAGACAATTCAATGGACTAATTTAAGGGAAGTGGTCATAACAAGTATACTCGACGAGGACCCACCTTGCAATTGTGTAGGGGTTGGGGGGTTATGCAAGATACCACCTATCTGATGAGTGTAATGGACTAAATTTTTTGGCTTAAAAATTGGAAATGAGACTTAAATATTCTGTGTGCATAAAGCTTGCATTGCTAGTAAAACGGCACAGGAAGATTGAAATATTTTTCTCAGTTTCTACTCCTGATAGAATGGGGGTTATACAAACAAGACACCATCTTTTTAGGTGGGGGAGAGGGGGTACATAAAGAGATCACCAGTCGTGGGTCCTGGTGGGTCCTGTCCGAGTACAATAGTTTTGACCATTTCCCTTATAACTCGAAGCAGGTACATGGAAATATAACCTGAGCAAACCCCGTTTGGTTGAACAAGTTTTTAACCAGTCACAAAGTGTAGCAATGCAACCTTCGACATTCAACTGAAAACCCCTCCATCATGACATGAAGACCTATTTACAATTCCCAGAATTCTATATTTGGTTGCGTCTAAAATCTAGGCTGCAGGCGGTCGAGTGCTTTATGGGGGCCGCTCTTCGCCTTATCTTTGAGTTGAGATTCTTAATGGGTTACATTTCATTTAAATTTTCGTGTCAGATGTTCGGTTTGTTTGATTATCCCTGAAAAGCCCCTCACTCAGGGAGAGGATATTTAAGTATTCATTTTATTTAAAGTTCTGTACTGCTATAGCTGTATATTTGGCTAGACAATAATGTAAATTTTCCTGGCCGACTGCAGCTAATAGTTCCCATATTTACAACATTTTACGAATAAAGACTCCACCGTGATTTACTAAAAACGAGATTATAAATCATTAAATTGAGATCGCGTTTGTGGACGAGGCTATATATTATGCTATAGAAGCAAATCTAAATTAATGTAACTATACTTTAGGCATGAAATGTAAAGATGACAGGTTAATAAACGTGCACGCACTGAATATGGGAAAAAAGTGTGATCACTTTGTTCTACGTCTCTTTGCCTGTTTCTTTGATATCATTGCTGGCATGCACTGTCATATTTGCTTCACGTTTCAGAAATATTAGCTGCGGTTACACGTTGCCACTTTTACCTAGGTAAATTCGAAAGAACAATTCTTGGTTTTCACTTACGTCATATCAAAATTCGAAAGCATTAAACAACAGATTTCGATCCCAAAATGTTCATGGGATTGTAGAGAACTTAAAACTACACATCTGGGCCAAATTTTGAAGCGCAAGAGCTCTTCATTGAAGAGTTACAGGCGAACGAGTATTAGACATTTTTAGTAAGAAATGTATGGAGCGGCCATCTTTGTGCCCCACTCAGGGGCACAAAGATGGCGGCCAAAAATTCAAAGTCTTAATTACACCAAAAATCAAATTAAAAAATATTGTATTTGCTATAACTCCATTAAATAGGCTTATACGCACTTATAATGCAAAAAATAACTTTCAGCTGGTTCAATTTTGCTTATTTTCACGGCTTATCTGAAATAGCGTGACGAATTGCGTGACATATTTAAAACCTTTATAAATCGGAAGCAAAACATCGTTAAAACCTGAAACTTTTTGTGAAAGATTATAACACTGGTATCCACATACCATGTTAGAGACAGCTTTGTAGGATGTATAGTTTAGATTTTTGAATTTTTGTGACGTCACGTGAAAACCAAGAATAGTCGCGGCACGCTTAAGCGTGCAAGGGCTATTGTTAATTCAAATTAAGCGTGCACTGCCTATTGTTGTTTCGAGTTTACCTAGGTAAAAGTTGAAACGTGTAGCCGCAGCTATTGTTGCTCGTCGTTAACTTTGGGTGTCTAACTTTCGGTGTCTAACTTTGGGTGTCGCGTATGTGCAAACCGAACCAATCGTGAAACAATGTAATTCATAGCTAACTATGAACTCTGTCATAGTTAGCTTCATTGGTGTTGCACCGGCTAGGTGATGCATTTTTAACCCCGTTCAAAAAATTCGGGCTTTCTTAACTTGCGACTGCTGATTGAAGTTTCTTCAATTTGTCCCTCTTTGTCGCTTTTTATGTGGTTTGTTTTTCCCTGTGGGTGTGGATTGGTTTTAGGGGATCTGATAATGGGTGGTGGTAATGTTTTAACTCGTTGCTATATTGATCAACTTTCTTGGTTTCTGGTACAGTCTTTCACCTCGGTTCGATTACTGATTGATATTGCTTTAATTCCCCCTAATTTAACTGACCTGGAATTGTTTATATGCAATTTGAAATCGATTTTGAAATGCCAGTACCAACTTTGTTTTATTGTCACAGGCTTATAAAGGTTGGTTCCCACTAGCGACGTAATCGGAAGCGGATTCGGAGTCGAAGTCGGAAGCGTTAAGGAGCGTTACGTTTTAGTGTAAATAAGAAAACGGAGTGGCAATTGGAATCGGAAGAAGTAGAAGGTTTCCAATTTCTTCAATCCGATTCCGCTTCTGCTTTCGTCGATTACTATCCACTTCCGTCGTTTTGATTTCCACTTGATCGTAACTTTCTTGCGATTCCGCTTCCGATTCCGCCCTCGATTCCGCCTCCGATTTCGCTTTCGATTCCTCTTCCGTCGCTAGTGGGAACCAGCCCTTCAGTAATCATAGATGGATTTAAATTATTTTATTAGTTCGTTCAATCGCGGTAGAACAGACTGGAATAATATATCCCCAAGTTTCAAATTAATCTGGATACTAAAACGATAAGCGATAAAGCGTATTTTAAAAATGAAAATATTAACTTACGCTTGCGTGAAAAGGTAGCAGCAATTAAGCATAAGCATAGAAACGCATTAAAAGAAAGAAACTGATGCTGTTTAATGAGAACGTAGGGTTTAACGAAAGACACGTTCTCGTGTCAATAATTCTACGCCAGCTTGAGCATCTTTGCCAACAACCGCAATCACCGCCTGGTTACACCTTGTGTCAGTTCAAAATACTGAACAACTTGAAAACGTTTCACGTATATATTGTTAATAGTGGAACAGCAATCAGCACTACGGCATGTTATTCATGGTTACGCCATGCATACGGAAAAGCCATAGTGAAAAAAGAAATGGTCGAGATTATTTTTACGGTTAGGTGTGTGTGTTTTTATTGAAAGTAAGGTAGAATGAAAGTATTAACATGTTGTTCACAATTGCGCAAATTAAGATATGCATGAGGCTGTTCTCTGTTCTCTGTTCTGTCCATTTCAACGTCTTGGACAACTGTCACAACTAATTTCTTGCACAACCCTAGATCTTAATTTTTTGGTTCTGGTTGTAAATATTAATACTTTTATGTTTTCATAGCTTTCTAACCTTAACATGTCTGAGTTCCAATCAGATTAGAGATTCATAATACATTCATCAAATATAATGTTTGGATAACACCACATAATGGACAAATGGCGAAATTAAACGAAAATTACGTTTGACATAACAGATGAACTTTGGGCACAAATTTCCATTTAAATCATCCGAGGTACGTATTAATTAGTTGGGTTAAAAAAGATAGAAGTCGAATTGCTGGTTGCTTCATATTAAAGAAACGTTTGAGTGGGATTGAAACGCAAAATTAATATCTCTACACTAAGGTAAGTCGACATATAAGTCAAATTTTAGGGTTGTTTTCAATCATCCACGTTGCTCTGGAAACAGGCCAAAGCGCGAGTTTTAGCTGTTAATTAAAATCTTCCATCACTATATGTTCCTTTTGCCAAGTTTCAGCTTTTAAGTTGCAACCTTTCTTACACATGGCCGCGCAGTCCCACCAAAATAGGATATCTCGCGATGACTTACAAGAAGTCAAAGAACACGTGGGCTGTTTCCATGGTTCTTACATGAACAATTTTGACATTTTATATGGCGGACGACTGAAGAGTCTCGAATTGCGAAATATATATCAAACTACCACGTTTTAACAGTGTTTTGATTGTTTTAAAGTTTATTTTAAGTGCGTCGAATGTGTATAAAAGACGTGATGTCTTGTTCTTCTCGCTGACTTTATCAATTCCGTTTTAAAATACCGGGATTCGAACACGGACCAGTGTACCGCTAATTAAGAAGTGCTGCGCCTCTAAACCGCACCACTAGACCAACTGATACACAAGCTATAAGCATGGGTAAAGTTTAATATTCGAATGCGTGTTTATGTTTAAAAATTCATTTAAAGTCTGAGTTACAGTGTATTAGACGGTTTAGTATGTAGTATAGCGGGATATTTTTACGAGTCAAGCTTTTGGCGAGCCCGTAGGGCGAGTCAAAATACAAGAGACGAAAGCTGCGGCAGATTGGAAACAGAATAAAAAATTTAGCCTTTTGAGCGTTTTTCATTTGTCGGCTAAAACCGCTTTGAATTTGCATATGTCAAAAGTATCTGAAATCTTTTCGATAACGCGTGACGCAACAACTTCATAAACAAATGTGTGCAAAATCTGATTTTTTTCGCTTCTAATACCAGCAATATACAACAGGAACTTCAATGACAAAGTAAGTTTTATATTTATTTTACCCCGAGAAACTAAAACATACATAAACAGAAGACTAATGAATTGTTAATGAATTCGATTAAATTCCGATCATTAAGGGCCTGTTTACATGGAGGAAGGGTGACCCGGGTACCAGGGTCACCCTCCCAGCCGGGCTAACACATAACCCGCCTTTACATGGGCGGGCTATTAGGGCGGGCTATCATATAGGTGAGCTATCTTTTTTTTGGCGGGCTCTTAAATTGTTTTGGCGGGCTCATGTTTTGGCGGACTTTTTATTGCAACGGCACGCTTTATTAAGCACGACATATTAACAAACATGGCAGCAAGAAGAAAGGCTATAGCGGCGAGTTTGCTGTTTTTATTGCTTGTTTTCACGGGTAATTTCAAGTCAAAAGAAATAGCCCGCCTAGGAGGGTGACCCTGGGGTGACCGTTTACTTGCAGAAAAGATAGCCCGCCTAGGAGGGTTACCCTGGCAAGCAGACAGGGTGACCCGGGTAGGCGGGTGACCCTGTCTATCATGTAAACACTTCAGTGTGCTTTGTAAAGAAATGTATGAAAAGTTGGCCCTCCCAGGGTAGCCCGGCTAGGAGGGTGACCCTGCTACCCGGGTCACCCTCCCCCCATGTAAATAGGCCGTAAGGTGGCTCGAGTGGGTTTTTTGGCGACACAACATCCCAACTTTGAACGGCTGATACTCCGCTGTCTGAGCTCGGTCACGCAACCTGCTTCACACATATACTAGAGATGAAATGAACTTTTCAAAAAAGTAGATTTGATTGACATCGGTGTTACCATAACAACGATGACGTCATAGTTTTTGCATATTAGTAATTTTCTCAACATCTAGACCTAAACTTTTAAAACGATTGTATGCCACTTATAGTCTAGATATAAGTCTTCAAGACTGCAAAGTTTAAAAAAATTCTATGAGAGCGTTTTTGAATAAAAGTGGGTTGAATATTTTTAATCAAAAAAATAAAAATTCGCACTACTTTCTGTTAATTCGTTGATGCCAGAGTTAGTGACTATTTAAAACAATCATTTTACCATATATTATTCATGTGTCATAAAACTACATTCCCTGAAGGTTTCATCTTGTTTGCTTCACTAGATTTGAGTTGAAATGATCAGAAGCAAAGTCTTAAATATGCTCATTCAACTCACAGAAGTAAAACTTTTGTTTGGAAAGCGTTTATTTAAAAACTAGTCGATGAAATTTTTTTTAAATCTTTTGATCTAAAGTTTAACATGTAATGCACTTTCTCTGTAAATTTCAAGTGCGTTGAATCATTTTAAGGGCGCGAAATAAAATAAAAAGTATGGGGGACTTTTGCATTTGTCTTCCAAAGTTCATTGCGTATTATTTGTTGACAGCTGGTTTATTTCAGAACTTTCTCTTTTGTCTACATTCTACATATTTGTGCGCTTTTGAAACAACACGTTTGCCATGCCTCGCTGCTGCCAAAGCGATCGTGAAAATTCTTTTGGTAACACAATAGCAATTAATAAGGCTGCGGCCACGCACGTGCAACACGTTTAAATGTGGATTTGTGTTGAAGGAATTAATTTAAAAGCGCACAAATATGTAGAATGTAGACAAAAGAGAAAGTTCTGAAATAAACCAGCTGTCAGCAAATAACACGGCAATGAAACTTTGGAAGACTAATGAAAAAGACCCCTATACTTTTAATATTATTTCGCGTCCTTAAAATGATTCAATGCACTTGAAATTTACAGAGACAGTGCATTACATGTTCAACTTTAGATCAAAAGATTTTAAAAAAATTTCATCGACTAGTTTTTAAATAAACGCTTCCCTAACAAAAGTTCTGTTTCTGTGAGTAGAATGAGCATATTTAGGACTTTGCTTCTGATCACTTTAACTGAAATCTAGTAAAGCAAACAGGATGAAACCTTCAAGGAATGTAGCTGTAAGACACATGAGCAATATATGTTGAAAATATTGTTTCAATTTGTCAGGAAAACGCTGGCATCGACAAATTAACAGAAAGTAATGCAAATCTTTAAATTTGTTATGGCAAATATTCAACCCAATTTTATTCGAAAACGCTCTCATAGAATTCTTTTAAACTTTGCAGTCTTGAAGACCTACATGTAGACTTTAAGCAGCATACAGTCGTTTTAAAAGTTTAGGTCTAGATGTTGAGAAAATTACTAATATGCAAAAACTATGACGTCATCAGATCGTTGTTATGGTAACACTGATGTCAATAGAATGTACTTTTATGGAAAGTTCATTTCATCTCTAGTTTATGTGTGAAGCAGCTTGCCTGACCGAGCTCAGACAGTGGAGTATTAGCCGCTCAAAGTTGGGATGTTATGAAGCCAAAAAACCCACTCGAGCCACCTTAATTAATATAGGGCCAGTTATTTAAACGAAGTCTAACTTATAGACCGCGGTTTATGACAATAAATGGACCTCCACGCCTGTTTCCAAATTGGTCATTTTAAGTAGATTAATGTATTTCTGGTCTGTGCTATATGTCCTCTTTACAGAGTTTACAGCAAAAATTGGCGAAACTGTAATTGGTTTAGACCGCGGTTTTGTTAAACACCGTCTGAACTTCGCTTTATTAACCAGTTCATAAAGTTTACAGTAATTACAATCGAGCGATGGAGTGCAGGACATCATACTGCGATAAAAAAAAGGAAAACTCAAAAGGCGGTCTTATAAGCAATTTTATTCTCGCAACAGTTATTTTAGACAAGTGAAAGAACGTTCAATTATATTTGTATGTGCAAAAATGGCTTCATATAAAAAAATTAATTAAGTGGCTGCGAAACACCAGGAGCCCATCAATAATTGATGGCTCCTGGAAACACTCAAAATAATAGTCACAAGCTTTGTATTAATTATCAACTTGCTCTAATTTCAGTATGTTTTGCGTAAGAATGAATACAGATGCACCTGTTTTTGTTCAGATCTTTAAATAAAAAATATTGATTAGCTGCTGCTCCCCGGGAGGGGGTACTCCCTATAATGGGCTAGACGGGGATGCTCCGCCCAAAGGGGGTTACCTTTTTGAGATGACGGTATATGAAAGGGTAGGGATTTCACAAGTGAAGTATATGGGTGATATGAAAGGGTACGGATTTCACGAAGTATAGGAAAGGGCAGGGAAAACACGAGTTGAAGTATAAAAAGGGTAGGTAAAACTGCCATTTAAGTATTATAAAAAAGGCCTTTCAAACAGACGCATGTAAAGGCTATGAAAGGCTCAATGAAAAGGTCAGTGAAATAAAAGGTTCAATGAAAGGTCTATGAAAGAGGTACGATTTCCAATGAAAGGTATATGAAAGGGGCTAGTACCTTTTCTGTCAAAAACGGTATATGAAAGGGTAAGGGTTTGGACCTTGGGGCTGAGCTTCCCCGTGCAAAACGTTGCTGAGTAAGACACACTGCTGCAAACCGAAAAACCGAAGCTGGGGTAAATCGTACCAAACAAGAAGCTGTACACAGCTTGAACTCGTGGCGCCTTTAACTCATTGCAGCATTGATTCCCGAGTGTTTTGAGTACTTTTACGGAGAAACATAAGCTTAAAATTATGTCTATTAATCAAAGGCTCCTAAGAGCCAACCTATAAAGAAGAATGCTAACGCGTAACGCAATATTGCCGTAAGCTTACGTTTTCACACTGACATGGTTCGATATTTTTAAAAAAAAAAATTAAACATAAGGATTTTTGACGAACGAATAAAAACAGTGCATCACTTTCATAATGTTCAGTCGGAAAAAAGAAAAAAAAAAGGACTTGAGCGAGACTCGAACTCGGGCCTTCCGGAGCTAAGCCATAGCATCAATCCACTAAGCTATCGAGGAACACATGCTCAAATAGTACTAAATTTTATTATTTTAATGTAAATACGCATCGAAACGCGTGTTTCGGTGTCAAAATCCTTTTAGATCAAAATCCTGTTGTTAATGTTGCACTTATAACTCCAAATGCGAAGCATCTGTAAGCTTATTGTTGTCTATATTCGTTTACATCAAATTAATGATTGTGATCGCTGGATTTATGTTGTTGATGTTACGAAACATATTCGTAACAAAGCATATAGTCACTAAGTTTACAGCTGATGGAAGGAGCGAGCGAGTGATTCAGTGAGTTTTATTTAGCCACCGTTACCGATAACCGTTCATTACGCTTTCACGTATACACGGGTTTAAAAGTAAGACTACACTACATTCACTACATTCAGTAGCCGACACTTAAGCTCGATCGTAGTAAGCAAATAGCAAGTTATCTGAAACACAAAACTTACCGGAGCAAAAATCCCACAGGAATAAGCGGCGAACACAATATCAAAAGGTCCTATCCATCCATGAACGCCTTGCATTGTCTTGAAAACGTGCACTTGTACGCTGTAGTTCTTTATTTTGATTCTCAAGTCAAGACACGGAGAGATTTTGCGGTTTGTATTTTATGGCTGAAAGCCATATAGTCGTCGACATAAACTTAAATATGGGTGCATAAATTTGCATGCGCTAATGTAACACGAAAAAAAAAAAACAAGAAAAGTCACAGCCGGATTTACAACTCGTGTGCTGCGCCACGAGTAATAACCTTATAAGCAGCAAAAAGAAAAGTTCAAGGACAATTTGTTGAGACATGACACTAGTCGTGGGCGCAAGTTTAATTAGCACTGTTGAGTTTAATTAGCACTGTTGTTTTGACTGTCGGCTCATTCCAAACACGCATGCATAAACAGAGAGACGAAAGCTGCGGCAGACTGGAAACAGAATAAAAAATTTAGCCCTTTGAGCGTTTTTCATTTGACCCCGACCCCGACCCCGACCCCGACCCCGACCCCGACCCCGACCCCGACCCCGACCCCGACCCCGACCCCGACCCCGACCCCGACCCCGACCCCGACCCCGACCCCGACCCCGACCCCGACCCCGACCCCGACCCCGACCCCGACCCAAGGGATGGATGGATGTTTTTTTTTTACTTTTTTTTCTGTTATTTTATTTCAACTTAATTTCGACTATCTGTTTCTTGCGTTCGTTACAGCTGAATATTCAATCGCTAGGAAAAGGTAAAATCCTAGCTTCATTTACAAATTCGCTAAATAAATAATAACGATGCTTTGCAGTGAAATAGAATTCTCTTTGAACAAAATCGTTGTGTAGTTTGTATCGGCTCTGTACGTAATTTTTCCGCTAACTTTAGTACGATTTTACAAACAAATGTATAGAGTATTTCGGGAGAGTGTTGAAAACGCCACTAAGTGTTTCCAAGCATGCACAGCTACATTCTTGTTTAACTGCAAAAACCGTGACTAATATTAATCTTGAAATATGTTGATCCAATAAAAAGTTATAGGGCGTTGAATATTCAATTTGTGCTATTTTTAGTAACAAAAATGGCGGGAAGTTCAAATTCAACACCCCATAACTTCTAACTGGATCAACGTATTTTAGATTCTTTTTCAGATTTGAAATCCTTGTTGCACGCTCTTTCAGAAATCGCCATTGTATATCCCATAATACAAAATAAAAATTTTGCCGCCAAACTTGTGACGTCATTTTCCCGCCAAAAATACTAAAATTTGAAAATCAAAAACGGTAACTTTTTAGAAAATGGCGAGAGTTATATTGTGGCAAAGTTCCATGGTCAGAGCGTCAAAACGTAAAAAGTAGTTTAACCGTGGCCGGAAATCGCCCCAAAAAAAACCAGCGTGAATCTTGAATTAGAAACTGGTAGTAGCAGATCTCAAATACTGAAACAACGAGAACAGCATAAAGTGCAACAGTTTTCAGAATTTTTTTAAGTGCATGTTTAAATTTGTGACAGGCCCTATCAGATGCCACGTACTCACGTACGTACGCATATGGAAAAAACTGTCGGGTGATTTCACCGACGTAGCAAGCTTTACGGCCTGAACTGTACACAAGCATTTATACACAAAGCGCGAACGGAGCCTGTTAGGGATAGGGTCTTTCACGCTTTAACATGTTACCGATCTTAAAAGAAGATGCAGATACAATTTGACTTATAAAGTGACATTTCTGTGTTGCATTGGAAAAGAAACCTTAGCTTTGAAAGCAAGTTTGAAATAAAATGGGGATGGACAACCCTCCCCAATTACAACAGCATGAACAAGCTTTTTTTTAAAAAAAAAGGCAAATGAAAACAAAACTGCATATGCTTGCTATAAATTATCTGTTATTTGGAAGGATACAATTCTAAGACAAACTGAGAAGAAAACAAGAGAAAATACGAAATAAATTAATATTTATGCAAGGCATTCTACATGTATAGTACCAGATGCAGTCTCACAACAATAGTTCCCGGCATTAAAATGGTTTAAATATAGTAGCTTATCAGAAACAATATTTAAATACTAATTAAACTTTATGGTTGCGTTGATTTCCTCACGAAGCTTTTTCAGTGCCTCCCTCCCGGAAGGAGAGATACTTCTTTCATTAATAGGTGGCAATCGCACTGATAACAGCGAACAAGAGGGATTATGACGCAGGATGCGGAACACACGACTGTCCCGATTCACCAACAAAGGTCGTGCGTGTTCTGCACTCTGTCTCGGACTGCCAGCCAAGTTAGCCAAATGCTTTTTCTTTAACACGGTTTGCTGGTAACGACCTTTCGTGTGGTTATCTTGTGAAACGGTCAATTCCTCTTGGCTGCCCCTGATGGCGACGGTGGACAAGAACTCTTTTTGTTTTTTCAACATCTGAAAATGACCTCCCGCCTGGTCATCTTGGAGATAGGTTAATGGTGGCATCGCTGCTAATTCAGGGTGCAGTTCCAACATCCGTCCGTAAATGCGCTCCCAGATTTGTTGTGTTGATGGACGTGCAAATGATCCGCTGGAGATTGAAGATGAAGAAGACGATAACCTTTCCTTGGAAATCTCATGGTGGACTGCTGCAATTAAGATCAATAAAATGAACACAGGGTCAGGCGGATGTAAGAATGTCATGAACTATTTCCAATTTCCCTGATTTTAATCAAAGGCAACTGTATTGTCGTGTGTTTTCTCAAGAAGAAGGATCTATCGAATTGAATGTTCCGAGTAGCAAATTTAAACCTTCTGAACAGTGTAGTAAGACTTAGTTCCGCTGTACGGAAAGGCACCGTTTGCCCTGGTTTTCCTCAGAGTTTTCTTTTTCATTGAATAAACCGTACCTTACACATGCCGTGGGAGGACGGCCGTGCTGTCCCCAGCCAACAGCTACTACATGTGTTGTGTGGAGCTGGCGCTTAAAGGGATGCTTTGCATCCGTTTTGGCATTAGAGGGCACCTAAAAACGACTTTCAGGTCGTGTAGGGGTCCGATGGCTATGCCATTCTGATGAGTCCTAACAAGGACGAGACAGCTGTCCATGGCTGTCACTGCCAGGGTAATATGGCTGTGCGCATGCATAAGGTACTGGCCGGACCGAGGGGTTGGTGTTTGAGTGTGTCACTTGCTTCTTTCGTGTTTTTTTTGGACGAACGTGCTGAATTGCTGTTTTGCTCATAATACTTTTTGCAGAATTTGACGACGGTATCGTTGATGATGTCGCGAAAATTTACCTCAGCGTTGTACTTGCCCCACGAGAACATCAATATTCTGTTTTGGTCAAAGCTATGCTACAATACCTTTACTTATTTCCAAAATAATACTAAAACACCAAGAGAGCGAAATCAACCAATTATTGATAGAGGAGGAAATTATGGTCTTTTCTAGCCCAAATCCCCGTAATACTTTCCCTTTAAGTGCTTAAAAGTGCTTACAATACAGTGCACACAACCGTGCCGTAATTATCACCCGTGGCGTAGCCGACGAGTCTGAGTTTTCTTTGTTTTTCATGTGTGTGTCACATTAATACATGCACATTTATGCACGCATATTTTCGTTTCACTGGTCGGATTGATTGACAAGCAACCTCGTGATCTCGCTCTTGATTTCAAGATGGAAGCAAAATATATCCGTGTGTTGACTTGAAAAGCAGATGAAAGAATTACAGAGCACAAGTTTTCAAGACAATGCAAGGTGTTCATGGATGGATAAGACTGTTTGTTAGTGTGTTGGCCGCTTATGCAGTGGAATTTTTGTTCCGGCAACTTTGTTTTTTTTTTATATATATACCTTGCCGTTTGCTTAGCGATCGAGGTTTCAAGTGTGGGATACTGAATTTTGTACATGTTGTGTAGTCTCACTCTTTAGGTCTTTATGTTTCTACGTAAAAGCATTCAAAACACTCGATAATCAATACTGCAATGGGTTAAAAGACGCTACGAGTTCATGCTGTGTGCAGCTTCTTGTTCTGTTCAACAGTGTAGTCCAATTATTATAAATAAGGCAAGAAAATGAAAATGTTTATTTGTAAACAACCTCGTTTTCAGGGTACAGGAAGAAGAGATACCCTGGAAACGAGGTTGATTTCTAAAATTAGAATCCATACCATCTTTCCCACTATTCATTCAAAACATTACTAGCAAAGTGGGTTCCATCCACACTATAAGCAGTCAATAAAATATCCTGTCAGTTCAAGTTTATTCTGTCCAAAATCGTTTGCATAGTAGAATATTTTCCTCCACACTAAATGAGGTTTTCTTTTTGGAAAATGTTACAGTAACTGTTCAATGATACTTTTTCTAAAACTAACGATCCAGAATGACGTCGCTGCTTTAAAATTATTTCACCCGTTCTCAGTTAAACGATACATTTTACTCGATGATAGTCGACTTGGCTTTTGAAAGCGTTTACGATCGAATGTCCTCGTTTGATTTTCTCAGTTTGGATGATAAAACAAATAAGTAAAATGAAAGTACCCCCGTTAATTGGGAACGACTATTTGTCATCACATAATTTTTCAGAGCTGGAAATTATATTTTAACCCTTGTTAAAGCAAATCGAAATAGCGTCAAAACGTTTGAGTACAACTGAAATGGCATGCATCTTTGGGACGCCTCTCGATTTGACACACTAGTTATAATTACTATCAAATGATGGCCTGCTTTTTTGTACTATGAATTTAGTGACATATCTATTTCTCTGTATGAGTAAAATATTGGTTTTTATATATTTTATGAACTGTAAAGACACGCTTCAAAATTTCTGCAATACACAAAATGAGTTTAGCCAGACCGATCAAAATGACCAGTACGCTGAGACCGACAACGACTCCCATTTAAAAGTAGAAAATGATTAAAAGCGTTCGCAGAATTTTCCTCTTTCTATGGGCCTGCTTTGTCGTGAAAAAATTAACATAGTTGTTTTAATTTGTCGGCTGGAAGTTCATTATAACGATCGATCATCATTCATTCAGAAAGTATAAGATATAGATATATCTAGCTGGATTTTTGAAAACCATGTCCATCTGAGTAAAAGTCTGGGAGAGTGTCGGCTCCATGTTTTTTTGTCTGAAGTCCACAATTTAAAAACAAATTAAAAGGCTGTTGCAAGTCTTTTCTTTCTTTCCTGTGATTTTCGGGCTGTTCGGAGTGATAAAAAGAGTTCGAGAGTGTTGTAGTGAAATTGCTTTAATTTTCAACAGCTACGTTTTAATTTTTTGCCGAAAACATGGCCGATGAAAATTACAGCAATTTCACTACAACTAGGCCAAACAATGGTAATTGTGGAGCCAAACACACTCACAGACGCCGCTTACTTAGGGCGACATGGTTTTTAAAAATCCAGTATAAAATATATATAATATTAAATTCAGCCAATTGACTTACCATCATTCGATCCACCGTAAATCTCTTTCCCTTGTTTCATTACAGTTGCCACCTTCACCTTCATGAGCGCCTGCTTTTGACACAAATGAATAAGGTGTTTTGAAATGATTTAATTTCAATTTACCTCAATGGTATTCTACTTTTGTTTTCTGATTCGCTAAATTTGATATGTGACCTCAATGCGTTAGTTAGATTGATTGTTAGGTCGCGCGTTGCATTTTGATAGTGAAATCAGAACCCAAGAACAGACCAAAATATTTTTTTTAATTACTTATCGTCAAATTTAAGTTCAAAGTCCGTATTTGAAGCGGTGAATAAAACATACATTTAACCAGTTTTTAGCTCGCCGACAAGCCGAATTTTATTTGCATTTTAGAGAGGGACCAAAAACTCCATTCCGATTGGATAATAGTTTTGGGCGTCTGCATGACCTATTAAAGGGATTTGCAAAATTCCGCTTACCTCATTTCCATGTTACTGATCACCAAATGTCACCAAATGTCACCAAATATACTACTGGATAAAAAGATTCTTTGGAGACAAATTACAGAAGCATTAGTTTGGAGATTTGCAGGATTTGATTTTGTGACAGGCGGTCAGGCAATCAAAATTGCTATAGGTGGCTCGATATAGTTTTTTTGGCGCGCGCAGATTGGGTTCTAATTTACCCGCGGGACTTTTAAAAATTTGAGTCATGCAAGAAAAAAG